>JAOPUL010004099.1:32085546-32105646 GCA_027564515.1 Octopus rubescens
TATATACGACGGGCTTCTTTCAGTTTCCGTCTACCAAATCCACTCACAAGGCTTTGGTCGGCCCGAGGCTATAGTAGTGGGATTGAACCCGGAACCATGTGGTTGGGAAGCAAGCTTCTTATCACACGGCCACGCTGCGCCTATGGTCACATTTGATATATTTCTCCCCTGCCTAAGCAAGTCTTCTACATTTAACATCAATATTTCACACACTTAACAATCTCCCTGAACATTACATCAAGCACATCTAAGTCCTGTCAGTCAATTTTATATACTCATTGGTTACATAGTATTGAGTTCCTACCAACTTCTGAAATTTCAAGGTTACTTTCTGGTTACAACTATGACTTTATATTTTGTTATTTTACTTTGGCCTTTGCCATATTGACCATTAAATTTATTTACTCTTGACTCGCAGCTCTTTAAGATTATATAATGAGAACCACATTATCTTTATGTAAAAGTTCCCAAGCACATCCAGGAAAGGGTGAACATCCAGAAGTCCCACTAATTTCCTCACTGAATTCATTACCAACCTTGACCTTTTCATACATTTCCTGGATCACTCGCATGATCAATTCGCATAATACTAATTTTTCCAAGTATTCACCAGGCTCAGAGCAGAGATGATTGAGAAAAAGTCTTCTCATGGTTGATGTATACAATGCTGGTTGTTCTTAGCTATGAACTTAAGAGTTTTCTCTTTAGAATATGGTATTTGTGGCTAAACCAAAACTGTATATCATTAAACCCATCTTTGTCATGTACAAACATTGCCCTGTTTAATTACATCTTGTTGATTCATATTTTTGCCTTAGTAGTTTACAGTTGTACTGCTATACCAAAGATTGGGAATAAAACCTTGCAGTACTTAATTAACTAAACAAATATGTAGTTCAATACTGACATAACATTAAGATGCTGAAAGTATTAGGCTATTCCTGATGGGGCTGCAGATTTTCAAACCTTCCTTATTTACTCTACCAGCCATGTTTATTCTAACTGCTAAAGCTGCCTCTCTCTTCCTTTAGAGCTGTAGTTCTTAACCATTTTTTGCCTTTGGACCCCTTTCATTACTATTTTATTCTGGTGGACCCCCATAGCCGTTCCATGTTTAAAAACTAGTTTTATAGATAATTCTTTCAAAACTCCTATTGTGTTTATTACACATTCACTTGTGTAGTTTGAACTATGTAAAGTTTGAACTATGTAAAAAGAAACCTAGCTGTTTGTTGCAACTAGTACATCGAAAGCAAAATTTATTTCATGGATTATTTAAATACTACTGTGGATCCCCAATTCACTATTTTACCTGTGTAGACTCCCAAAGACCTTATATAGACCCTCAAGGGCTATGTGGACCCCGGTTGAGAACCACTGCTTTAGAGGTAGTTCTCATTATTTCATTCATATTCTTTGTTCAGCAACTTCTCTTAATAATAGTTTTAACCTTTTTCTATTCATTGTCATGAACAGAAAGGATTCCCGTGTCATTTCAATTCTACTTTACTTTGATGACCTCCTGATCCATACAAGTACACCATCTTAAAATTCAGCATACTTCATACCACTTGCCTTTACAGTACATTAAATCTTATACTCTCTGCTTCTCTTCCTGGTTCTGTGTACCTGTTACATAGTTCCCTATTAGTCTCTTGATATTGGAAGTTATGCCCTAAAGACATATCTTTTAACTTCCATACTTTCTCCCTTGTTATTTGTGCCATAATTTTCTCCATCTTCAACATTTGAAAACAGGTAAAATTCAGTGTAACAGGTAGAGAGCAAATGTATTAATTCATTCAGTGATCAGCATTCTGAAATGAGTTTGCTGAATTCAAAGTAACAATCTGAATAAATTGAATATATCCTTTTTACCCATGATGAATGTCCCTTATAGATAAAGACTATACCATATTTTAGTGAATGTTATTTTTAAAAAATTATCATTTAACCTTTTATCATTTAAACCCACCATATCTGGCCCAATATTCAACCTATTTTATGTTCAAAGTGGCCACATCCAACCCTACACTGTCATTTTAAAAATAGAAAATCACCTTATCAAAATATCAAAACTACAAGATAATGCATGATTAATTCAAAACAATGTGAATAAATAAGCATAACATTTGGTAGAGTAATCTGAATGATGAAGGGTTAATAATAATATAAAAATGGTGAAAAAAAAAATCACGATAACTTTAAATGAAATTTAATAACGCTTCAGCTTGATTATAAAATGAGACAGACAAAATAGTTTTAATCATCAAATCTATTTATTCTGGTTTCTCTATTTCTTTCATGGTCAAGCTGAATTGTTATAATTTTCAATTAAATGTGTCATCACTTTTTTTTATCAAAAAGTCCTTTGTTGATTAATTGATAACATTTAAATAAAATATGAAAAGTTTTATCTATCATGGAATGAAGAATCTATATTAGTCTATTGCTCAGGGTGCCACACAGTGGGACTTGGGTTCAGTCCCACTGCATGGCACTTTGGCCAAGTGTCTTCTACTATAGCTCTGGGCTGACCAAACAAAGCCTTGTGAGTGGATTTGGTAGATGGGAACTGAAAGAAGCCCATTGTATATGTGTGTGTGTATGTGCATGTACTCTTGTTTAGACATCACTTGATAGTTGTAAACAAGCATCACCATCATACAAGTGATGTTGTTTCCAGTTTTCCATAACATGTCTGGCCATGGAAAATATTACCCTGCTTGGAAAAAGGCGAGGGTTGGCAACAGGAAGGGCATCTAGTTACAGAAAATCTGCCTCAACAAATTCTGTCTGACTCATGCAAGCATGGAAAAGTGGTAAATGGTGATGATGGTATTCGGATTGTTAATTCAAATTCTACAAATTAATTTCAGAATGCTGATCATTGAATAAATTAGTGCATTTGCTCTCTACCTGCCACACTGGATTCTTAGATTTTACCCATTTCCAATTGTAAAACTTTAATAGAAGTCATTGTTTTAGTATTCAAATTTTAAAATATCTGTCTACTTATTTTATTTATAGGTACTGAAGAAACTAACAAACAATTTATCAAAGATGATGTTATCCTTCTTGACAGCGGAGATGAGAACAAGAAGAAAGGTAATGTAATCATTGAATTTTAGTTTTCATTGATTATCTTTTAGATAAATTCGAGAAGATTTGAAAGCGAATATTTTTTTAAATGTTTGCATAAAACTTTGATATAAAAATAAATTACGACGATTCACATAATTTGGAAATGAAATTTGCTTTTATTTTATTTTTTATAATTTTGATTTTCATAATTTGATTTTCTGAAGGTATGTCTATTAAAATAAGTAATTTGAGAAAAATGACATATTGTTTATAAAATTATACTGTCACTGAAATGTTATGTTAAAAGAGTTTCAAAGGCTTATTGACTACAAGAGGAATTTAGTAAGAACTTAAGGGAAACAGTTCAAAAGATATCCAAATAAGTGAAACTATCCACTGCAGTTACCAGATCCTGTGAATTTGATTGTGTGGTGTTTCACTTTTTGGCAGTGACTTGTATGGTAGACATTTTGATTAAATTTTGATATTATAATGCAGATTTAGACACTTGTCTGTCTCACAAGATAATATAGATGAGTAAAGTACTTGCTGATAAATTGCACAGCCATGACTAGTTAAACTTGGTGGTAACAACTGAAATCATTTGGACATCTGAAAGAATGTTAGAAATGTGTAGTAAAAAATTTATAGTTATTGTTGTTTGTATACAATTACTGAATAATTAACTTAAATTGAATAAAAAAAAAAATAACTTCAATTAATTAGCAACATGCACCTAGTGTGCTTATGAGTATTAATGTTTTATTATATTATTACTTTTAGTGTTGACTGACATCATTGAACTTAGTGATGATGATGATGTTGTCATGATAAAAAGTAATGAAGAACCTGAGGAGGCAGAGGAAGAAGAGGAGGAAGAAGATATGGATAATGTTGGTACACATATCAATGATGAATTGAATCAACCAGATGAAACTGGCAATGTTTTAATTAATATTGGTCATCCTGAAGGTGACCCAGATGTTTTCCTCCCTCCACATATTGCAAGTGTTATTAAACCACATCAGGTGAAAATTAATTTTCAGTTCTTTACATGGATGTTTTATTATTTTCTTTTTGGGATAATTCACAGCAGATATTAGCAATAATGATTTGCTAAATATATTTTTAAAAAAGAATTGAAACAAATTAAAGTGCCTTGATACAGTTACATTTTGAGCAGTGTGCTAGACTGGAATTAACTTTTGTTTTTATGCTGTTTTGTGTTTGTTTTTAAGATATGGATTGTATTTTTCTGTTCAGATAGCTGAAAGAAAAGTTCTTTACAAATATCAAACAATTCTAGTTTGCATTTATAGATTAAGAGAAGGCTTTTGACTGTGTTTTGGGTCTTTATTCTCAATCCTGATAGGCATTGAAAAGATTAGATGTGAAAGACTGACTTACGAGTGTTGTGAATTCCATTAAGACAGGATCTAAAAACAAGATCAACAGTGAACTAGGTAAAAAGTTGAATATATATAGTATAGTCTTCAGTAAGGTTTTTTTTACTAGGCCCTCATTCTCTTAATCCTAGTAGACCAAATTCTTATAAGAGCTTCAATTTATAAATGTCTTAGTTTTCATTGCAGACATAATCTTTGTAATATGATGACTAGGGCTTGATTAAAAGGTCTGAAAGTTAACATTAAAAATATTAATGGGTAATAAGAGGCCACTGGAAACCTATTATTTAGGGCAATAGCTATGTTGAGTATGTAAGAAGAAAATAAGTAGCAATTCTTTATCATATAGTCAATGATGGAATAGAATCTTAGACTGATAGGCAATCAAAATATTTTCTAGCCTATTTAGTAACTATGTAGCAGTTCCTTAATTGTGGGTAAAGGAGTTAAGAATTATTGTTTTATATTAGGACAATTGAATGCAAATGCTTAGAAAACATTTAGTCAGCAAAAATATCTTCTTGATGTGTTTAAGAGGTAACTACTCTGGTAAGGACTTACAATGCAATTGGATGCTTCTTGCTGAATGTGAAATTTAAATGTAGAACTTAATTTACATATATATTATTAAGGTAGTAAATAGGTCTTAGAATAGTAATTCGTTTATAAGATATATGAGAAATGCTGTACTGCAGAAACTTACAGCCCATGTTGTTATGGAAATGCAGATGTTAAAAGTAGGTGGCTCTTTATCCAAATTATTATACATAGGCGTGTGGCTATGTGGTTAAGGTATTTGGCTCAGGATTGTAAGGTCATGAGTTTGATACCCGGTGGCACGTTGGGTCCTTGAGCAAAACACTTTATTTCACTTTATTTCCACTCAGCTGGCAAAAATAGTTGTATCTGTATTTCAAATGACCAGCCATGTCACATTCTGTGTCATGCTGAATCTCTCTGAGAACTACATTAAGGGTAGTGTCTGGAGTGCTTCGCCACTTGCATATTAATTTCACGAGCAGGCTGTTCTGTTGATCAGATCAACTGGAACCCTCATTGTCATAACCAACAGTGCCAGTTTGTTATACATAGGTTGAGCTAACCTTTTTTTTTTTCTTTCTTATATTTATTTTTCTTTTACTCCAAGAAGAATGATAGTACTGGGAACCACTGAAATGATAGGTGGGTGGAGGAAGAACCCATGACTTGTGGGTGCTGTAGTAGGAAGCACTGTATCTGGTTATCATTATACTAGGGACTAAGTTTAAAACCAGTAATGACCAAACTGGTTTAAACTGGTTGATTGATTAGGTTCACCATTCAAGAACTTTCTTTTATCTCTTTTTCATTTTTTTTGTGCTTTTATGAGAATGTTTGAATAATATTTTTTAATGCAGAAAGGGAATAAATCAAAAGTATATTTGAGTTTTCTTATATATATTTGATTTCAGATTGGTGGCATCAGATTTTTGTATGATAATGTGATAGAATCCCAAAGCCGATTTAAATCCAGCAGTGGCTTTGGCTGCATCTTAGCTCATAGCATGGGCTTAGGAAAGACCATTCAACTCATTGGCTTCATTGATATATTTTTGCGTTTTACTGAAGCTCAATCTGTGCTTTGCATTGTTCCAATTAATACCATACAGAATTGGCTAGCTGAATTTAATATGTGGTTACCTGAAAAACCACCCGAGGACTCAGAAGATAAAGCTAATGTTGATGGCGCAACAAGAAATTTCAAACTATTCATTATCAATGATAATCATAAAACAACTTTAGCTAGAGCAAAAATACTAGGTAAGTAAATGTACCTTCTATTTGAAAGATAAATTTCTAATTATTGTGGAAAGAATGTTTGTAATACCCTTATTTTGTTCTGGTATTTTTTTAAAAAATAGACTTAGTCATAAGAAGAAGAGCAGCATCCATGACCCTTTTTAGGACCTCTGTGACTAGTGGGAGGAAGGAACAAATTTATCTCCAGGCCGAAGATCTGATCAAACAGCCTGGAACTGAATGGTATTTGTTAAAGGCACCCAGAGGGCAGTGTTAAAATGGGCAATGAATTTACTACTAAGTAACAATCTGATTGAGTATGGAAGTCTGTTTGAGGGCTTTTAGTTTCCAAGGTTGGTCAGAAGAATTAGCAATTGAAGCAATACTTTTATAAAGACATGCTACTATAACAAACATTATATGTTATACAAACCAAGCTCAACTGATATCCTTGGTTATGCCATGCCAATGATGTATGATGCTAGAAAATATTGGTATTTACTTGTGTTTATTGGTGTACAGAGTAGAGAAGGAAAATCTGTTTTTGTTTGTATCTATCATTAAAGAATGAATGAATTTTCAAACTCTATTGATTATTCTTTTATCATTAAAACCTGTCCTGTAAGGGTGTATATTAGCTGAAGTTCAAACCCCAACTTGCTTTCCATCCTTTCAGATATAATAAAATAATTACTAGTTAAATACTGGTATTGATTTAATTGTGGTTTTGGTTGAATCTAGACCATCATTTTAAAAATAAAATCAGGAATCTTATTTTCTTAGTTTCAGACATAATTTGTTTGCTGTAAAGTTGAAATTTCTAATTTTCTGAAGAAATTCTACATAGAATTAGTTTACTGCTAGTTGATTTGGTGAGCCCAAGTTTATTGAACTATTCTTTCTTTTACAAACATGATGAAATGTACAACATCCTCAATTAAATTAGTAACATCTTCCATGAAGACCACAATGTTTGTGAAGCCCATATAGGATCATGCAATGTCAAGTGCTAGTGGTGACTGTCATAATTCTTCAAAACTATGGTTATTCTTGATGTGGTACTTTATAATAAGAATTGAAAGCTGCCCTGGAGAATGAATCAGTTTAGCCACTTCACAATATTCTGCTTCTATATCTATATAATTGATTAGCTGAGCGAGAGAAAAAATATCAAGACTTGAGGCAGCTAGTTCATAAGTTTGCAAAATAGGATGACTGAATATACTAGTTACTTATTTGGTCATCCATGCTTACAGATATGTCCAGATTTCCACATAAATTGTTCACTGTGTTTAAGCCAATAAGGGAGCATCTAATGGTTGCACAATCTGCTAAATGTTTCAACCAGATGTCTTTCAAATCACATTCTTCCATCAAAAAGAAACACACATTAGATGATATAGACCTAAATGCATGATATGTATTTAACTGTGACCTCAATACATCAGGTGTATTTAAGTTATGACTGGAATGGCTTTGATCCTAAATCTGCAGGTTCAAAACTTTGGAAATCTCTTTGTCACTATCCACAATATATTTCTAGGAGATGGGGAAAAGTTGATAGACCATTAGTGTGTATTTTCTAACTTGGTTTATAAATCTTCTAGAGATTAAATGCAAATTTAATCCCTCGACAAGATCAAACTTGTTTCTACATTTCAACCATTGCCTTTCACTCTATCAGGAGCAAGCACATTGCATATAGACTATTTTACATGTGAATAAATACAATATATGCAAACACTTAGTGACTATATTATTCCTATGTTTACATATATTGAATTTAATCAGGTTTAACAGTCTGTTGAATCTACTGGTGTGTCAAAAAACCTTTTCTTTTCTCGTTAATTATAGATCAACTTTATATTTGTAGATAATGCTTGAATATTTTTATATGATTTTAATGCAAGTTTTCATTAATTTCATCTTCTTTTTTTTCCAAGACGAATGGAGTCGTGTAGGTGGAGTACTTTTGATGGGATATGAAATGTACAGATTATTGGTAACCAAAAAATGCACTTTTGGTCCTCCTCCTTCTCGAAGGAAAAAGAAGAATAATGAACCAATTATTATAGATATTGAGGAAGAAGATATGAATAAAAAATTACATTTAGGTAAGATTATTTAAATTTGATATTTTGCACATATATTTAGTTCTGATTGTCATTTATTTAAATAAAATGAAGACTAGAATGTATCCTGAAAAACAGGAATATCAAAAGCCGTAATAAAAATGAATAAATATCAATTAGCAATACAACATCAATATGATTAAATTAGTGTGATTGCACATACACACATCATCATTGTTTAATCCATTTTTCCATTCTGTCATGGAACAGATTGATGTCATAGCATCTAACTCATTGTAGTCCTCATCATCTAAGATAACCAGACAACTGTGTACCCAGTATCATCTTTCCTAGATATATCCTCTGATACAACTTACGGAGTTCAAGTTCCCATTGTATGTTCCATTTTAGCATGGTTTCTAAGGTTGGGTATTTTTCCTATTAATAACTACTGAACAGCAACAAAGGATTTTAATTACTTGTATCTATTTTTGACAATGCTGCACCATTTTCTGCTGGCCAATAACTACGTTTTGTTAAATGATTATTCAAACAATAAAAGGAAGAAATTAATTCCTTTTTTCTTTTGCTATTTTACTAATATAGCCATTTTAAGCATTTAAAATAAATTCAGGTCTTAGATAAAGAAATGAATTTATTTATTTGCTGCATTATCATGCAGATAATAAAAAACAAACGTCTATGGCATTTTGAGAAATGCACATTTTAAGGAATGTTGGACTTCATTTGAAGTTATATTTCAGTTATTTTATTTTTTTGTTTGAAAAGTACTCATTTGATATGGTCTTTATAATCAGTATGAGTTACAGAGATACAAAAATACAGAATTAAAGGAGTTTAAATAGAACAAAAAGTTTGTGTGGTGTTCAGGAAATTGTGATATGTTGATATGAAGCTGTTTTTTGAAAGTTATCTTGTAATTATGTCAAAATAATATTAATGGTTTACACTTTAAAATTATATATTTTAGGCATTCAAAAAGCACTTGTGAATCCTGGACCAGATTTGATTGTTTGTGACGAAGGTCATCGTATAAAGAACAGTTTGTCTGGAGTAGCTCAATCATTGAAGAACATTAAAACAAGGTGTGTTTTATTTAATTTAATTTTTTTCAAATATGTATTTCACTTCCATAAGTTTTTTTGTTAATTTCTGTTGATGAAATATTTAATGTTGTGCAATGTATTATTTTATGATTATTGTCAGTAAAACTGTTCAATTATTGGAAATGATGGGATTATTTTGTTACTTTGAACAATTATTTTTAAAATCCTTATTTCATTTTTCTCATTATTATTTTGATAATATCAATTTCTTTTTCAAGTTAGTGTAAGTTGAGCTAGTAGTATTTGGTATCTCTTGCCTTTGATTTCAGTGATTTATTTATAAGAATTAGTATTGGCCTTACTTTATGTCATCCTTGACTTACATCTACTTTGTGTGCCAATGAATCCCCATGTAGCTTTTTTTCTTTTATATTGCCTGATTTAAAAAAAAATTTTTTTTTCTACCTTGTTGCTTTCCCAACCTCAATCTCTCAATTGAGGCTGTTGTTTCAAACTGGATTATCTTGTACTTTATATAATTGATTGCTCAGGCACATTTCATTTCTAGGCAAGTTAAATAAGGTTTTGGTGGGAGAGCATTGATCTGTATTATATATTTAAAAGCTGTACAGTACCTGACAGTTTCAAATATGAATCCCATAAATATTGTCACAGTCTTTCAGCTTTCTGAGTATCAATAAAATATTACTGAGTAAATGCCCTTAAAGTAATTCTTGAATTTACAGTAATTATTAAATGAATTCTTTAGTTTATTGCTTTTCCAGTAAGTTAAATGGCATGAATTCTGTTTTCACTCATCACATATACAGTTAATTATTTTCTTCAAGTATTTCAATTCTCTCAAATTTTCACTACACATTTATTAATAAAATCTTTCATAATGTAGAATTCACAGTATACAGTCACCTGCCTTATTACTAATTATAGTAGACATTCCCCCTGAACTATTTTGGAGAGAAAATATACATTGCTGTCAGTAAAGGAAAATAATTTTTGTGTTTACTAATTTAATCCTACAAATTAGATCTTTTAATTAATTAAAAAAAATTTTTTTAAATTTTTGTTTCAAGGAGAAGAATTGTACTAACTGGTTACCCGCTGCAGAATAATTTATTGGAGTATTGGTGCATGGTTGACTTTGTAAGACCTAACTATCTAGGTACAAAGGCAGAATTTTGTAACATGTTTGAACGACCCATCATGAATGGTCAGTGTGTTGATAGTACACGTGAGGATGTCACTTTAATGAGATACAGAGCCCATGTTCTTCACAGTTTGTTGCAAGGATTTATTCAAAGGTAAGAAATACTTAAAATTTTTGCTTTTAATAAGGCAAGTGGATGACAGAATTGATAAATTACCAAACAAAATATATTTATTATGTTCTGAATTAAAATCCTACTGGGTTTGACTTTGTCTTTCATCCTTCTGGAGTTGATAAAATAAGCACCAGTCAAGTACTGGTTTTGTTTAATTGACTACACTCCTCTCTCAAATTTGTGGCCTTGTGCCTAAGTTAGAAATAATATTTCATTTTGCTTTTGCTCTTTTGAATACCACTGAGCTCCAACTTTGCATTTTAACATCTAGGGTTCATGAAACAAGTACTAGTAGTTTTTGTTGGGGTCATTTCAGTTGGCCCATATACTAGTCTTCTATAAAAATGGGCCATATTTTAGGGAAAATTTCTTTTTTCTAAATATAAAATTTTTTTCCTGTATTTAGACCTTACTAATACCATTTTATTATGGTCTATACAATGCACATTGGCATATTATTTTCTTGCCTTATTTGATTTGACTGTTAACATGTCTCATTTATGTTCTACTTTGCAAATGAATGAGTATGCATCTGTATAAAAAAAATTGCTCTATTGTTACATAATATAACTAATAAAACTAACCTAGAACAATGATTATAAAATTCTGAAAAAAAAAAATTTTTGAGTATCAAAAAGTTATGAATTTCACTTAAGTGTTGAATATAGAAAAAAAAAGGTATATTCAGTATTTTGGGTCTTAACAAGCCAAATCACGAACTAAAACTGTTATGACATGTAGAAATGTGCAATGTAGCGAGATGGGCAGGTTATGACATTGAAATCAAATAATAAACTTCTGACAGATATACAATTCCTGATGATTGTAGATATGAATGCCTTATGACTATCTTCATCACACTTCTCTCTCACTTTATCAGCACATGTCAAAACGATTTAGATGTTGTTTAATGTTAATATTTCATTTTGTAATTTTTAATTTGTTATATTTCATCTTTTTCTGTATTCTAAATTGTTAAATGGCTTGAAACATTCTAAGTTATATGACAGTGTTTTAGTAAACTACAAGTTCTAAATTAATTTCTTTCTTTTTCTTAATTTTTTTATAACTGCCAGGTGGGCTCAGGTTAAGCAATTAAAAACATTTTTGTTAGCATGTTAGTGATATCCTTTTAGTTAACATTATTATAACATAATAGTGTTAACATATTGTAAAAATATATTGATGTGCTTCGATTACTTTTGAAAATGAACAAGAATTTAGGAGAATTTATTAGCCAAAATAATATGAAAAGAGAAATTTCTCAAAGTAGCATTAGTAATAACAATGTTTGTCCCTCATTGATGACGATGACCAGGACATCACATGGGAAAAGATGAGTCATCGTGCGCCCAGCTGTGGCTGATCAGGCCAATGTGTGCTCGGAAGGTTCTGCTGCAGGTCGGGCACTGGTGGTCTGCTGGGAATGAAGGCAAGGAGTCAGCTCTGGACTTGCGCAGCTCACATTTTCTTTGTGCTCCTGCAATCCTATTCTGTTCGTAGGAGGCGACACCTTTGTTGGTGCAGCTATGCCAGGCAGTCCTGTGCTTCGACTTCCCAGGTGTTGGGATTGATCTGAAAGCACTTCAGCAAGGCTTTGAGTGTATCTTTGAAGCGCCTTTTTTACCCACCTTGTGTGCACTTGCTTTCTGCCAATTCACTGTAAAACAGTCTTTTGGGTAGTCGTGTGTCAGGTATTCGAACAAGGTGGTCTGCCCACCTGACCTGCACTCTCATCAGCAGAGTGTAAATGCTTGGCAGATCAGCTCGAGAGAAGACCTGTATCTGGGACCTTGTCTTGCCAGATGATTTTCAACAGCTTTCTCAGACAGTTCATGTGGAAGTGGTTTAGCTGTTTGGTGTGGTGTTCGTAAACCGTCCAGGTCTCGCAAGCATACAGTAGCATTATTCTTTGATAGGAACATAAAATATTTCCCATTTGTACATCTAAAATAACACATGTTTGGTGAGGAAGCCTGAGATTAGGATAATTTTATTAGGACATTTGAGTTGTTGGAGGTTTGATTGTTTCTGTACTTCTTGCTAGGTAAATAAAAGTAACTGTTATAGCTATGGTAGGGTCTAATATATGTAATATAGTGAGTTATCTAGAGACTAGGTCCAAGTTGTACTTGTAATCAAGTGGACTTCTTTAATGTGAGGTTAAACTGTGCAGTGGATTAATTCTATTACCCGAAGTGGGTCATTGAAACAAATATAAAGTGGATAAAAACATATGAAACATTATATGTAAGTGCTGTATGTGCAATAACAATATTTAATACATGGATAAGCATCTCTAAAAAATGATTATCAAATCTACTTTCATGATAGCAGAAAAATTTTTTTTTTTTTGTAAATTAATTTACTTTACATTTTTTTCATCCTAACAGGAGAGGCCATTCAGTCCTTCAGTTTAGTTTGCCCCCGAAACAAGAACATGTCTTTACTATCCGAATGTCAAATATCCAAAGACAACTTTACAAGAAATTTATGGACTGCATTTCAGATTGTGAAATGGGAATGTGGGCAAGCTACAATCCCTTGAAAGCTTTCTCTACATGTTGTAAGGTAATTAATTTTGTGTAAAAAAATATTTATTTTATGACTTGCATTTGTCTGGCAAGTGAAAAATATTTGCATTATATAATTATAAGATACTGCTCCTGGATTATTATTATTAAATTGTAAAAAATTTGAAATATTTGGCTACAAAATTATAAATACATTTAAATCTGATTTCAATAGTCATTCCAAAAATTATTAATATTTACTTTCAAATTCAGATTTGGAACCATCCAGATGTAATGTGGAAAATTATACAACATCAGAAAACTCTTCTTGAAGACAATGACTTGGATTTTGAACCTGATGGAAAAGTTAATGGTGTTCAGTCAGGTGGTAAAAAGAAAAACAAAGCTAGTGGCAGCTCTGCTCGTTTGAGTGCAAATACAAAGAAAAAAATACTTCCTGAACCTATTAATATTAAAAATAATGCTCATAAATGTTGCAGCAACAATAGATCAAATACAAGTGACAATTTAAACCTTGGATTTCAACCAAAAGGAATGGGAATGAATAGTTGTAGTGGATCAAGGGACAACAGTTGTTGTAATTATAATTTAGGCCAAGATCTTGGGCTTTGCTGTAATTCTGGAATGCAATCATGTAATAGTCCTGGGATGAATAATACACCTAGTGGTAATAATATTTGTAATGATAACAGCCTTGAACAAAACATGAATTTTATGAGTTCTATGATGAGCAATATGAAGGACAATAATAATCAGTTGAGTGCTTCCTACTTAAATTCAACTTGCCATAAGGATTCTAACAGTGGTATAAGTACCATTAACCAAGGTTGTCATATCAATAATGAACCTAGAGGCGATATGGTAAGAAACCTGGAGCCAGGAGAATGCATGACTAGAAATGAGTCCAGTCAGAATAATTGCATTAATAATGACCACATGATTCCTGGTAGTCATATTGCTATGAATGCAAGTTGTGATCAAACTAATACAAGGCATCTAATGGACAGTGGAAGTATGAACAGTGAAAACCATATTGGTTCTTTAGGCTATTTGAATACACATTCAAATAGTGATGCTCTTGGTTGTTTGAATACAAGTAGACATAATGATGTTAACAATGTTATGAATGCTAATGACCAAATGAATTTAAACTATGGTTTAAATTCTGGAAGCCATATGAGTGGCAATAATAGTATGAACATGGTCAGTATAGATGCAATAAATTCCAATTGTGCCATTGGTGACTCTAGCAATTTAAATTCTTGCCCCACTAGTGGTTTGAATTTTGCCAATCAGTCTCATTGTTATGATGCCACAAACAGCAATCATAACATGGGTCTTTCTAGCTTGAAGTCTTGTGCAGCAAATACAAATAATCACTTAGGTGGTAGTAGTATGAACTACATGAGCCATATGGGTCCTGATATCAATGCTAGTTGTTCCTTGACAAATGATACCAAGAAAAATATAAATATTGAACAAATAACAGACATAAAAAGTAATGTTACTTGCCAAATGAATAATATGAATATAAATCCTTGTCAAATGAACAGTGATAACCAGAGTCATTTGAACAGTAACAATGCTCTTGGTATAGGTAACATGCTGCTGAGCAATACAAATCAGAACAGTCAGGAATCAAAAGATGACTATAACAGAGATATCAGTAGTCATATAACTCTCAATACAGGTTTGAATAGTTGTAGTAACAACACCCAGTTAAACACAACCGCTAAGGATTGTAAAAATGTAAATATGTGCAACAAGGTTTCCCAGAATATGAATATGCAGAGCACAAATATGTATGGTGGCAGTAACTCAACTGCTGCTGCTCATGTGTGCAACCAAACTGGAACGCAAGGAAATGTACCTACTGCGACTTCAACAACAGAGAAAAGATTAGACAGCAATATCCTCTCTTTAGACTGGGTAAGTATATAAATATATGCTTACATATATATATATGTATATATAGATAGTAAAGTAGCTAATATAATCAGTAAACCATCTGACAAAATACCTTGTATTTGTTTATGCCCATTGATATTCTGAGTTCAGATTCTGCCTTGATTCATTTTGACTTTCATGATCCAGGGTTGATAAATGAAGTAGCAGCCAATAAAATAAATACTGGGGTTGATGTAATCAGTTATACCCTAGAAGTGGTGTGGAAACATGGCTACAGTTCAATGACTGAAACCTTGAAAAGAAAATATTTTCTTGAGCTGGGAATCCACAGATCAGTCTGTGGATTTCTACCCTGGATGAAACTGCTAGTCATTGTGAACCATTCAATTCCTGCAGCAAATCTTAACTCTGTAAATCCTCTTTCTTAGGGTAGTAATACATAGAGTACACCCAAATTACCAGTGCTTTAAGTAGAACACTATTACGAAATGGGACTTTAGTAAAATATTTTTTCAGCTAAACCCCAAATGCCATTTTTCTTTGTGTGTTTTCTAAAAGAATTGAAAAGCATGTAAAATAAATTAAGAACCCACCCTTGATAATCTCATTTTGATGTTCCACTTATAACTGTTTCTAAAATTTAGAACTGTCTCAATTTCATTTGAGAAAAAAAAAACGTTAACATTCAGTGTAGTTTATATTATACATTTGTCAGCTTTTGCTTTCATTCTATTTAAATTACTATTTTATTTTTCAATTACTTTGGTCACTCATTATTTATACCTTCCTTCTTAAGAACCAGTGATAAACCTGACTGAAACTTCATATTTTTGAAAATTTCTTTCAGTAAGATACTAATTTTTTAGGCTGTTAACTTAATGCAGCTTGTTTTAATATCTAGATCTACATTTTTTCAAATTGATTTTGATTGTTATCAAATGTCTTATTATTAGATATGTACATAATTCAGATTTAATTTGAACCAGGAGTCTTTATTTTTTAAGTAAGGGTGATAATGCTCTTAACTTCTAGACCACCATTGCCAGTACATTTTTAGGTTACTTACATTTTACATTTTTCTTTTAGTGAAAGTAGCCATATCAGCTATAGGCTATTGATAGGATTATCAGCAAATGTTATATGTACTGTCGTCATCATCATCATCATCATCATATGTCCATGTTCCATGCTGGCATAAATTGAATGGTTTGACAGGATCCAGTGGGTCTGAGGACTGCATCAGGCTTCAATGTCTGGTTTGGCATGGTTTCTATAATGGGATGCTCTTCCTAATACCAACCACTTTATAGCATGTACTGGGTGTTTTTTCTTCTTTTTTTTTTTGTGGCATCAGCACTCGTGTGGTTGCCATGCAGTTTGCAAAAGTAAGAGTGGGGCTACAATGGAGAATGAGATAGCTTTATGCTATGAACTGAGGGGGTTGAAGTATGGGAAGAGAGGACCAGAACAGAACTGGTTTCTTGCTGTAGAGGAGCTATATGTCAGCTCACAATATAGAAGAGAGGGTGAGAGTGACTGGCTTAGAGCAGGAAAGAGATAAAAATAGTGGTGATGAGGTGTTAAGGTAAATAGAATAAGGAGTGTTAGTGGATAGGAAGTTGCCAAGTGTATGAGAGACAGAGATGGTTAGAGATGGGGGACTGGGTGAGGAAATGAATATAATGAATGAAGAAAAATGAAGTACTCTGTCCTTGATTTTTCTCATTTTACAATGTGGTTCTCTATCAGTTATCAAAATTTAATTCCATAGTGGTATATGATTTCTTTTCTCACTCTTGAAGATTTATAAGCTTATTAACAGACATTTAACAGTTTCAAGGTTTTAGCTTTTCTTGATGCAATTTATTTTTTTGTATTTGATGGTTCTATACTTCTTTCCGGTATTATCTTATTTATATTGGATCTGTTTGCATTTATAGTTTATATACTTTGTTTAAAAATTCCAGTGTAGCTAATTTTCTTTATTTTTCAGTATGGATTCTTTATTCACTATCTGTTTTGTTACTTATTCACTATCTGTTTTGTTACTTATTCTCACTCTGAAATTTTCTTTATTTTGGTATTAAATAAACTTATCACTAGATAATCCTTATCTAATAATTAACATAAGTTGTTGGCATTAGGGAAGGCATCCAGCTATAGAAACCATGCCAAAGCTGACACTGGAACTTGATATAGCTCTGTGCCTCGCTGTATCCTGTCGAACCATTTAACCTATGCTGGCATAAAAAACATGTTCAATGGTGATGATGAAGGGAAATGGGAAAGTATATCAAATTGGTTATTAATAATAAATATATGTTAAAAATTAGTGTAGACAAACTAAACATTGAGAACTGAGTAAAAGATATTAACAAATGTAGTCCAGGTGTGTGGTAGAATAGGGCTTCAGTTATTAGTAGACATCATGAGTAGTTTTAACATAGGCATTTAAAAAGTGTCATGTTATCATTTGTATGAAAACCATAGATGACATTTATTGTTACATGTTGAGAAACAAGATGCCTACTTTTTGAGGAAGTGGAAAATGTTATGTATTTTACTGGTTTAGACTCTGTTTATCATCAGATATAGATTTGGTCTAACATTGTTGTTTTATAAATCTGATCATTTATCCTGGTAGGTTGGACTAGTCCTGTTTATTTACATTGTTTATTTTAGTTACATTGTTTATTTTATTTGTACTGATATAATAAAGACTGTAAGGGTAATTCTTGGATGGTATATGCAGAAATGAATTTAAATTTTGTGAGATATGCAGCTGTATCAAAATCAAATTATATTCAATCATTTCTGTGAAGGAACTCTTAAATATTATTAGATAGTATTTAAGAGATAGATATCATCTAAAAGATGCTCGCTCCCGCTCTCTCTCTCTCTCTCTCTCTGTCTCTCTCTCTCTCTCCCTAAGTATATCTATGTGTGTGCGTAAACGTATGTATGAATGCGTGCTGACCGGAACTAAGGTGCATGTATCTGTGTATATGTATGCTATATATAGATTTTACATGAGTTTATGTGTATTTGTACATCTGCGTGTATGTCTGTCTCTTTCTCCCTAAGTATATCTGTGTGTATTTAAATGTATGTATGAATGTGTGCTGACCGGAACTAAGATCAAAGGCCCCGGCGCCTGGGTGTGTCTCGTTCTCCTCTTCCTTCTGACCAGACTAGATTCTTCTTCCCCCCTTTTCTTTTCCCTTTCTTTTCCTTTTCTTCTTTTTTCTTTCTCAAAGCGGTTTGACCAGACTAATTCCCCCACTCCCTCTCTTACCCTTCTTTCCTGTTCTTCTTTTTTCTTCCTTAAAGCAGTTTGACCAGACAGTCGTCATTATTTCTAATTTTTTCTCATGTATGTACCAATCCTCCTCATGATTTCAGCGACATTTTAACCCATGGCGAGTATCTAAATGCCTCACCCGAAGAGACCCGGAATGCACCAGGTGCACAGAAGTGCAGCAGCGATGTAGTGTTGCATAACGGGTTGAAACGTCCATCGTGAGATGTATTAAAGTTTCTCATGCTCCATCTTCCGTCTTATTCATTTTATTTACCCAACGAACATTGTGGAATTCCTGAAGTAGATCCAAGGCCCAAATTGGTCCACCACAGATGACATCAGGTAGCCTCTAGCCGTGAATATGCTCACCTAGCAAGCTACCAGTTATCAACTATACCCCCTAAATGATTCTATATATATATAAATATATATATATATAGAGAGAAAAGAATAAGTTACGAGAGAGTCAAACAAAGTGCAGCAAATAATCGAAGTGATTTATTACAAAACATTGGGAAAAAATCAAGATCACAGAGGAGGGTTCCATCTATACAAATTCTTTTAGAAAAGTGGCCAGTAGAAATCTATTCGTACACTACGAATCAGCCCTGCCCACCAGAGCCAAAACCTCATGTTTTTGTGCAGAATGACACCACACAGATGCAGTGAAGCAATGGACAAAATCACCAACACCAAGTGGTTCCTCAAGAACTTGACACACAACGGCTATCCGCTATCTGTAGCTAAGTGACTGCATCAACAAAACAAGAAAGTGGGTAAACCACATAAGAAGGTTCCTAATCCCAAGTCAGGAAAGTACTTCTTCAAACTACCCCACTTCGATGACAGAACAACTGCAGATATTCAACATGCAATTCACAGGGAGGGACTCAACATACAGATGGTACACACCAGTCCATCCCTGGGGAAAGTTCTGTTGAGAAAGAAAAAATACCACAGATAACATTGTGCAGTGCACACTGACTAATTGCACCATCAATGAAACCAAAATGTGCTTGAGGTCCTATGTGGTATACGAAGTAGTCTGTGACAAATGTGGGGCCTCTTACATAAGGAGCACCACCAGGAAACTGCACATCCGTATCAAGGAACATATGCACATGGACACTTCGATAAAGAAACATCTGAAGAAGTGCCAAACCCAGGATTTTAAAGTTTCCATCAGAGCAACCCAATGCAACAGGGGCAATTTCAGAATCATGAAAGCCCTCCTCATCAACAAATCAAAACCAGCCATTAACAACAGGAAGGAACTACATGAAGCAGACTGGTTGCTATAACAACACCACTCTGTGAATGTCATCTTCCTCCTTCCTCTCCCACACATCTGAGCAATGACTTTCTCCAACTACTGCTTTTTCTAACTCTTTGAAAATGGGGTTATAACCCCGAAATATTGAAATACACAGTAAATTGCAACTTCGTTTTGTTTTATTTTTTCTTCTCCTTTTTGTAGTTTACTTTGTACCTTCCTGCATTGTTCCGGCTTTACACAACAAATCTCTTTAAAATATCTAAACTATAAATTGCAGTGTTCTTGATTGTATGTTTGATTGATTGAGTGTCGGCAGATTCACTCAAGAACGGT
>JAOPUL010004099.1:32125005-32140096 GCA_027564515.1 Octopus rubescens
ACCAAGCCAAAAATAGACTGGAGTCTGGTGCAGCTCCCCAGCTTGCCAGTTTCCAGTCAAACCGTCTGACCCATGCCTGCATGGAAAAACAGATGTTAAATGATGATGATGATGATGATGATATATATATACAAACAGGAAAAAAACAAACAAAAACATTGCAAGGTTCAGACAAGTATTGAACTCACATCCCTGTATTAATACTTTGGGACATTAATTTTATGCTTCTTGTCTGTTTCTTTGGATCTTAACAAATTGTCACAATGTTTCCTCTTTAAGAATTCTATAACTGATGTAAAAACAGCCACTCATGTTGAAACCATAGTAAAAGATGTTAGAAAAATGGAAAACAATCTCTACTGTGTGTTGTAAACTTTGCAGTGAGACTGAATAGTGCAGCATCAGTAGATTGAGGATAGGATTATAATTTTTCAGATTATTAACCTCATCTTTAAAGGAACATTTTTTTGAATATTTACATCCACAACTTGTTTTGATTGGTTTTTATCTGTGATTATCATCATATATCTTATTTCTACACTACATTTGCACCACTAACGTAAGAGCATTAACGCTCTTATCCAGAAAGCTTCTAACACATCCAGGAATATGACATTCAATGATGATTGGAGATGAAATATTGTTTAATGATTTTAACTACATGTTTCTATCAACTTTGATTGAAACATGTAGTGTAAAATCTTTAAATAATATTTCAATTGTAAAGATGAGATCAGTAGTCTATAAAGTTTTTAACAACAGAACATCTCAGACATTTAGACATAAAGGTAATGTACTAGGTCTCTAACCAGTAGACATGAGTTTGATTTCCATTGTTATTCTGTCACCACATTAGTTTCAAATTTTGGCACCATGCCAGCAAGTTCGGAGGTGGGGGGGGGGGGGTTAAATTGATTACATCAACCTCAGTACTCAGCTGGTACTTATTTTATCAACCCTGAAAGGCAAATTCTGTCACCACATTGACAAAAAAAAAATCATAAATTAAAACTAATTAAATTCTATTAAAAATGAAAAACAGTAAAAATTTAAAAAATTATATAATTTCTGTTAATTTCAGGCCAAATAATATGCAAGCAGGTGAACGACCAGTTGCAAGTGTCAAACCAATTATATCAACTCCTGTACCAATGTCACTTCCTCAAGTTAATTTCCCACTCAATCAAATGCTACGCTCTACTGTCTCAGGACAGCAAGTAAAAGTAGTCAGACCAGGCGTGTCAGTACATCAAATTGTCACTACTACAGGTATATTTTGTGACTGTTAATAATCTAAAACTGATAGCAACCATTTTTATGTGGTTTTAATCTTTTTTTTACCAGGTGAAACAGATAATTACTGTTGATGGATCAGTGTCTTAGTTTAATTCAAGGCTGTTGTTTGTATATACTATCTGTGTAGGTGGTAGTTTATGAACATAGAGAACAATCTTTTTCAATGACTTTCTAGTTCATTTCAGCATTTAGAGTATTTTGGAAGTGGTTTGCTACTATATGGAATTAGGTTTTATGCTATTTTCTACAAAAAAGGTGTATGAACACAAAAAAAAAATAAACAGATGTAAGGTAACATAGCTATATCAGTTGGCTGTTAAAATTAAATGCGTCATTTTGGGCATATCTTAGAATTTAGGCCTGAATATGTTTCCTATATTTAAGATAGTAAGTAGTTGACAGATTTAGTTGAGGCATTTGATTAATCAGGTGATTATAGAGACCACAAAAGTTGGGTAAGGTTTTTAGAAAAATGCTGATGAAAGGTAAACAGATAATGTTGTTTATAGATCTTATGTCAAAATGACCTTACCTGGCATTGGTTTTTGTCTTTTTTCTATATAGATATTATGCTTCCTGGGTCCAATAATAATTCATCGTATCCAGATGTTATCCCAGCTGGACAGCAAATCCATGTAATTAAAACACCAAGAGGAGTATATATTCGTACAAATAAGGGCAAGATTTTTGCTGTTCGCTCCAAACCACCAGCCACTTCTACCACAACTGGCCAAACACCTCCAACAAGTTTATCTGATCTTCTCTTACCAGCATCTTTGCCTACAACATCTGCCACTACAAGTTCTGGTAACCTCAGTAATATCGGTGTCAGTTCAAGCAATTTAGGATCAAACAACAGTAATATATTTTACTTATTTTTTTTTTTATTTTGTATAATTCTTTTTTAAAAATTTTTCAAACATTCTAATTTTATTGTTGGGTCAGTTGTTTTTAGCTTGACTATTTGCTAGGATTTATGTGCCTTCTTCAAGGTACAAAATACAATGGTTTGCAAACCATGACTGATCAGTCCAGCAGTTTAACCACAGCCATTTTACCTGATAAAATATGGTGGGCTGAGGTAAAGCATGTAGAGAAGAAGAGATGGAACAACTTTGTAGTTGATTTGGAAGAGAATATATTCATTTCTTAATATAATCTTAAATAAAGAAAAACAAAATTAATGTTCAAGCCATAAATTACATGAATTTGGAACATAGGAAACATTTTCCTTTGTTTGAAAATAACTGCTACTTTTAAATATTAATTTTATTTTAACTAATTATTAGTCCCAAATAAATACTTTCCAGTTAACCGGTTAAAATGTCTTAGTCTGTCATAGGATGAATCTATTCCAATCAGAAAATTATTTACATATTTTTGTTATTAGCTACTTTGTGAGGAGGCAGTAATATTCTTAGATTTCTCAGACTCTTCTCGATTGGAAGAGAGGGGGATAACAAGTAAAGTTGGCCTACTTTATATAGCATAGCTCCAGAGGATTGGGAAAAGTTATAGTTGTTATATTTTTAGTAAAATTAACTAATGTGTTCCATTCAAATTAAACTGACATTTTGAAACTAAAATGTGGAAGTAAATTAAACTGCATATTGAAAATTGGAATTCTAATGTTAACTGTATTTTAATTAAACCCAATTTCTTTTTTCTTCAGATGCACCTGGAAAGAATTCTCTAAGTTTTCTTGAAAACCGACCTAATAATCAAATATTAAATAGCAACAGTAGTGAAGCGACAAATTCTTCAAGTTACCCAGATTATTTAAATTATCTACGATCTTTAAAACCACAGTTTCAATCTGGATACTTTCCTAAAGTTCTAAGTAATAGGAATTCCAATGTAGGGAATAGTAATTTTGATAGTATGTTACCTCAGCATATGATTCAATCACCATCAAGTCAACAGCTATCTCATTTTCCAGTTGACTCTCAAGCTTCTGGTCGCAACAAATCTTTTCCATCTACACACCAACTGGGTTCTCATTCATTGTCTCTTCCAGCTACACCACTCCAAAAACAAATGTCTCTGCAAAAGGATAATGATATTTGCATTATTAGTGATGATGAAGGTAAAATGGACAATGAATCAGAGGGAATCATTAATGCTCCCACCACCTTGAATGTAAGCAGTAGCTCTACTGACAACTGCAGTAATACTGATATTACAAATAAATCTTCATCTTCATTCATCCATTCACCTGCTTTAGATATACCTGCCATGATTGATAATATACCATTGCAGACTACCACTAATACATCAAACATTAATATTTCATCTCAGTCACCATTTAACTCTGATTCATATGTTAGGTCATCTCCCAAACTGACACAAGTTGTAGAACTGGGAAACAGTGCTAGCAATAACAGTTGTACTGTTGATCCCCAGCAAATCGGCTCAAATGACTTTTCAACCCATTCACTTCTGCCAACATTTTCATCAATTCCACAATCTGAAAATCACCAACATCAAGGGCATCGACAGCCTCAGATTTCATCTATTCCTGTTTCTAATTCTGGGCTTTCATCTGCCTCTAACCTGAATATGTCTTCTTCCAATTTCAGTCCTTCTCTACCTAATCTTCAACAACAGAGCTTATACAACATACCTAATTACAATTATAGCAACATGCTATCTCCACACATGTTGACAAATAAAAAGTCAGGACAATCTCCAATTGAAAATTCTGGCTATAACCCCCTTCCCACTTTCTCTCCAATTATGAATCAAGCCCCAATCAATAATAATAATAATAACAATAATAATAATCCTGATAACCTGAATCCAAGGACCAACACTACTGAGCCCAGTCTCTCACACTCACAAACTCTTTCATCTTTACTTTAATTTTGAAAGTTTTAAACAATTCTGTTTTTTCAAGCAACTTTCACAAATGATAGTGTTTTCAGTTTTTATTTACATTCTCTTCTGCTACCCAAATCCTTATTTTCTTAACTTTTATGTCATGATATAACAAGAAGGAAAAAGAAGATATAAATTCCTAAATTTCAATTTGCAATTGTCAGAAATGCATTTTGCTATGTCAAAATTAGAAAAGACTTGTACTGACAATTTCTTTCCATGTATTCGTACTTTTCTAGATGCACCTATTATATGTTTCACTAACTTTGAAATATTTATTGAAACATGTCGTATATAATCCATTTTTATTCTGTTATCCCAGTTTTATTTCAATTTGTTTAATGTTTTGATCATTAAAGCAGAAGGTTAATTTTATAATGTGCACAATTACTGCTATGTCTTCTAGGTTCAGAGTAATGCCAATATACTATGCAAGACAGAATATGCAAATTATTTTAGGTTTAGAAAATAGCATGTCAAGTTAAGCAAAAGGTTTTAATTTAGTTTTGTAGTCTGAAAAGGCCTTAACTATCATCCTAACCATTTTGTTTTTTTCTGCTACGCATAGGTCTTGTTCATTTATATTAAATAACATTTAATATTTTTTAGAACATATTTAAATATGTAGCCAAAACTAAAGTCTTTGTAGATACAAAAATGGTGTTAGAAATATATGTAAACTAATTTTTGAAATCTAAGAAGTCTTCTAAAATCAACACAAGCATTATTATTATTATTTCTATTTTTCCAAACGATATTGAATAGAGAAATAGATCTCATTCCTTTCTAGTTTTATTCATTTGAATAAGATCTCATTCACAAAAAAAACTCATATCAGTTATTTCAAGCTTTTGGTTAATGATTCTACATACTATAAGCACTTCATAGTTCCTCAGAAAGTTTAAACCTTTGATTTCTCTTTATGCTGAAACATTGGTTTAAATTTGTGTGTATTATTTTAATTCTTGTTATTGTTCTGTTGTTTGGCCTAGTTTTATTTATTGCTACCAAGTAAGTAAATTACTGATACTTATATTAGTTTTTCATTAGTTTTCTTCTTCAGTTATTTTGAGACGGTGCATTATCCATAAATATATTGTACTCTAATGAAAGTTTGTAATGTGATTGTAGAGTGCTATTGATGGTTAGTAAGGAGACAAATGTTGCAGAATGTCCGGTTTCTGTATCTTCTAAGCAGGCAGTAAAACAAATTGTGAAAGAAAACATTCCAATGTATATCAACATTTTCCACATTGATTTTAAAATCTGGAACCATATTTATAGTAAGTTATTTTATGGAAACTTGTTGCTTTAATGGAATCAGGATACAATTAAATGCTGCACTTTTCTATGACATGGTTGTATCCCAGTTAGCAACATAAACTCTTTGGACTTAGGTCTTTAGTCAAGAAATGTATTTCTAATGGTGATTGATATAATTATTTTAGTATATCTGTTAATGTTGGATTTTAAATACTTTTCTATATATCATTGCAATAACCCAAAAAGTTGATTTTATAGTATATTTTTTTCTTTTGGTAAATTTAGTTGTTTATAGTCCAACCCATGCTTGTGTGGAAAAACGGACGTTAAAGGATGATGATGATGTGAATAGCTATGTGCTCTTACTCTCACTCATATATATATATATATATATATATATGAAAGACTCAAGCATTGAGAATTAAAAGTGTTACTAAAGGTTCTATAATTAAACATAGTGTTTACTGATGTAACATTTTGTCTTGTCTTCAATTTTTTGCTCTATATTTGGAATATGTTTTATGTAGAAATCGTTTGGCTATTTCATAAACAAACATTTTTCAAAATGAAATCCTGTTAAAATGATTTGTACAATGATGCAATCCCTATTATATCTTATTTGCCTTCTATCAATAATTTGGATTTCATCTGGTTTATTATAGGTGAAAGATAATCTAGTTTTCCCATATTGGGGAATAAGCTAGCATTAAGAATTCAATTCCTCTATCTTGTGCTTTCTACATTATTCTTTTTGTTACTTAACATGGAAGGTATGTCTAAGTTTGACATTGAATTCACTGACGAAATTGTCAAAATTATGAAATAGTGGTTTTAGCAGTGATATTAGAGGCTAAATGATATGGGTGTTGTTTTTGTTTCTAAAAATTACCTTGCTTCACAAAGCTTTTTCTTTTTTAACTGCAGCTCTGAAAATTTTTCTCTCTTATATTTACCATTACTGATTACTCAATAACAATTTTTTTGAGAAAATTAAATTTCTATCTTAGAGTGGCCAGCATTATTAATTGTTCGTGTTTATGATGCTAATCATTATTTGAGAAGTCTTGGTGTGTTTTCTTATGTTTCTGAAAATGATGGTGATCCCCTTACAACAATGCAGTATTAAAAATAGAAAACTCAGTGACTAACTAGCCATTCTTAAACATTAGTATGCTATCAGTATGATATATTACTTTCTCAAACTAAATGCTATAAAGTCTGAAATAACTTTACCCTGAATTGTGTAAACACATTTATTATTGGAAACATCAGTTTTGAGCCTCCCTTTCCCAATATTTATTGTGAGGCCTATGAATTTTTGTTTTAAATAATTAACATATCAGTCTTTTCTTTGACCATTTATAAATTGTTTTAGAAACATTAAAAGAAAATAATCAGAAATTCTTGATTTGTAATTTCTCCTCAGTATGTTTTGAAAAATACGAATTCAAATAATTCAGAATGTTTGTGCTTATGTATGTCATTGCTAGGACTTGGCTTTAGACATCACTTATTCGACAGAAGAATGCATATATTTGATATACAGTTATCTTCAACAAATCTACTAGTCATTACTGTGAGAAACATTTATGGAAAAAGATGCAGTGCAAACTAGGGTCCCTAGCTTTGACATAGTGTGAATAACTGTTAGGAAGTTTATTCCTTTGTATTTTAGAAGGAGATTAAGAAATTAAAATAAGTTTTTTTTTTCTTTTGGTTTCTTTTTTTTTTATTGACTCCATTATTTTCTAAAATTGAAGTAATAAGCTTTTTTGACCTTTCTATCTTTACACTTGGTTCTTGACATAGCAGCAACTGTACACTATATATATTTTATCTTCATCATTTATAAACACTACCAACACATCAACACTATCATTTATAAATGTTATTTGAAATGTAAAAAAAAAATATTTAAAACTGATTTTCTTTTTTGTTTTGTTTAACCAAGAAATTAGATACATCAACTACTAGAGAGATTATTTATTTGAAACTCTTAATAAGAAAGAAATTTGACTTCAAAAATTTCTTTTTAGATACAACCACTTTCTTATGAATACATCATCAGGCTGACAGAAAGTTTACAGATATATTTTGTTGTCTTATTGATCTTGTATAAAATTTATATATTCAAACCATAATTTCAATTCTTTAAAGTTGCTAGAATTAATTTTAGAATTATGAATAAATCAGTTTTGTTCTATTTATATATTTATTTATTAAGCTCTTATAACTACTCAGATTTCAAAGTCTAATAAGAAATATTGTTTTTAAATGCATTTGAAAATACTCTAAGGCTTTTATGAAGTAAAAAATTATATTTTTACTTTATTATTAATATTTACATTTTAACTTCAAGTGCATTTGTTATCACTTAATTAACACTTAATGTTCATATATTTCATCCATTTTTATGGTTTCTGTTAGCTTGCTTTTGTTAGATTGATTTGTAGCAATCTTATATCCCAAGAAACATTTCATTCTGATAATCTATCATGTGATTTTCAAATAATTTCATCTAAATATATCTCTTTGTTGAAAAACCTAATTACTACATTCTTTCATCGTTTCCATTTATGCAAAAATATGTTAGAAAAAGTGAGGTGGGACTGTAAACTATCTTTGTATAATAGTACAATTTTCTTACTACTGAGGAAAATATTGGCATTTACAAACTAATTAGCCACTTTTGTGGAATGATTGTTGTTGCTGAAATTTATGTATAAACTTAACAGTAGTTTTCAGTAGTGAAATGTCTGGAGAAACTTTAATTCAAGATGGCTTTTAATGAGCTACAGATTATTTTCATGGTTGTATTGCCACTAGTAATGTCTTAATTTTGAAAACTCTTGCTTTGTCTTTCCATTAAAGATTGTGTGTTTAGAAATGTTATTTAACTTAATAATATAATTGTGTAAGCATTTCAATTGTCATGTGTTGTTTTCTTGAATTTTCATGCACCTTACAATTGAGAAAAACAATTAACAATGCTGAGTATTGATAGATTTTTAAACTGCATTTTTGTTGACATAGTTTCAAAAGACAACTTTGGCAAATTTAATCAAACCTGAAAAATTAACTGTTGTATATAAATGTTATGTGTATATTTTACTAGACATTTGATTGAAAAAAATCTTTTGTAAATATATCTAATCAGCATGATATTAATTTGACCTGACTTATCAGTTAAAAAGGTTGGGAATAAAAATAAACATATTCTCTTTCTTTCAGTTAACATTGAAAGATGTATGACATCATGGATCAGTATTGTCAATTATTATTATTATCATTATTATTAATATTATTTGTCGTTAAATATATTTGATACAAACTATCCATGACTGACACAGACTGTTCTACCTCTCTTTTGAAGTATTCCATTACTGGAGATAAAATCTCTACTTTAAGTGACTGTTGGTGATAAGCTTTTCTAACTTGATATTTTCATATGTATTTTTTCCCCAACATCATCAGCACTACTAGACTATTATTATTATTATTAGTAGAATAAAATCATGTCTACTAACTTATCATTCAACAATGTATAATAGAGAACACCAATCTGTTTAATGTAGCAGTGATACATACATAAATGGCTTAACATTAAAACTGGCAATGTTATTTATTTTTTTCTTGATGAATTTGAAACAAGAAACATTCATTGAATTCACTAAATTATCATATCTACATTAAAATTAGATATATAGCAACTTGAAAATAAAAATATTGTAAACTGGTTTCTTTGTGAACTTTTCAGTTTAATCTATTAATACCATATTTTCCTTTTCTATTGAAGATCAATGTTATTTGCTATGATAAAGCCAAAACACATATTACTATTTTCTTTTGCATATTATTCCACTTTTTTCCCCATCAAAATGTAATATTTTCTGTTGAAAAAAAATCCTTTCTATTACAATATTTTTGTTTTGAAATATAACTGAATTTTTTTCCCCCTCAATAATCCATTTTTATTTTACTTCTATGACTCCAATTGCTGCAAAAGCTTTACTTTTTACTGAAATAATTTTATTGAAATGGCTTTCAATTTTTCTATATAAGTGGACTAATTATTCCTTTCAGTATAACATTTCATTGAAAAATTATTTATTTAAAATAATGATTATAAAATATATATGAAAACAATTCAGATTTTAAATTATAAGAAAGCAGTCTAGATTTGAGAAAAATATAAAAATGCTAATGTTATCCTTTTTTTTTTAGTTGGCAGGGTTAAGTTGACTTTATTTTTTCTGTGAAGGAAATAGCTTATTAATTTGAACAGTTAGATTTTCATTTATATTGTTTATTATATGCCAATCATCATTCAAATATTTGGATTCCTTTTTAAATGTAAAACTTTGTGAAAAAATAATTTGAGAATATACATTTACATTAAGTTTGTTAACATTTTTCGCTCAATTCTTTTAAAATTAGAAATTTGGTAGATCATAAACAAATATGTATTGATTTTATTGGTACTTATTTTATGGAATAAATTTTTTTCGAAATATATGTTAAGGATTTGAGTGAAAAATCTGACATTTCATATCTCCAACGTATTAGTTTTGATTGACATTTATAATAGTTTTTCTCTGTATGTTACCTTATACTAGAAAGAATGAGCCTCTTACTGTTGGACTTCGATTTCTGAAGACAAGTTCTCTTTAGGGGATGCCATAGTTCTTTGTTCTAAAATAGTTGTAACTTCATATAAATTTCAATAGTACATATTGAGAATGTTACAAAATCCGAGTGATGCAAATTACTTCTTAGAAAATAAATATCTCAGATTATTGAACTGTTATGCAATTTTTAGATTGGAGTAGTTTCAAGAAAGCTATTAACTGACTCTCATAAGCCTGATAGCAATGGGCTTCTTCCTTCTTATAAGTCACTATTGTACTTGGCATTACAATAAAGTTTGCAATGAAATTTCAAAATGCAGCCTTAAGTTTGCACAACTTGGAAAGCAGCAAGAGCATTATTGCTTTAAGGTTCACTAGATTCTCAGATGTAGCTAATGAAAGGTTACAGATATTTTTAATTTTAAGTACAAATGGTGAATAAAGAGTGAAAGGAAGACAGGATTTTGATTGATGTTCCAGCCATGACTATCCTGTCATTTCAAATATTGTATATCTAGAACTACTTTTTCCAGTTGTGTCTTTTATCTTTTAGGATGTGACTTGATGGAGGTTTGGCCGCTAATTTCTAGCAAGTTGTGCAATCATGTAGAGCAGTGTTTCTCAAACATTTTTTACCTATGGAACCCATTGACTCCTATTTTACTTGGAAGGACCCTCCAGCCATTCGATGTTTTAAAAAAATCATATATTTTTACAATTAAATATTAGGAATTATATATAAAAAAAAATATTTTGTGTGTTGTAGAAGTAAAACTAATTTATTGCAGATAAATTTTAACAACAAAATCTTATATGGATCCCGGTTTGAGAACCACTGATGTAGAGGTTGTATGTTAGCAACCCTGTCGACTTTGATGTAATATCATTTTAGTTTCCTTATACATGCTTCTTATAAATTCATCAACTTTCAGAAATTCTTTCTCTGCTGATGTTTACTCCCGAATCAACCTGGATCGAGTGGACCTTTGATAAACAGCATTCCAGTTATGACCATCCCCAGTTTATTTCAGATATTATGTATCTAGGACTACACTATTCAGCATGGCTTATTCTTTTGTTTTTAATTTTAAAGATGGTGACACTAGAGCAGTGATGGCAAACTTATGACACATCAGCAGTGATGCACTTCATGTCTTTTGAGGGGACACACCTGACTTTTGTTTTAGTCTCTTAGCAATATTATGTTATAACAAGCTTATCTATAAGCACTTTCCTAAAACTAAAATACATACATTCATGTATCACTGCAATAATAGAATTATTAAGGAAATTTAAATTTTGACATGCTGTGCAAAAAGGATTCACCGTCATTGTTATAGGGCATAGTTTTGAAGGAGATTTGGCTTGTTCAACATCAACTCTGTTGATCTCACTGGTCTTGAGAGACCTACGAAGGCTATAGGCACAACCCCTTTCTCTGGGCTTAGTCATTGACATGCCATAGGTTTTGCAGTTGTGGTATAGCTTATTGATATAATTAGTTTAAATAATTCTTTAAAAATAACCTTAATAATTGTTTAAAGCTTAAATCCATTAAGTGTGCATCTTTAGCCATTTTATGTAAAAGAAAACAAAAAAGGTACTGTAAAACCATTAAGATTAATAGGACTGATCACATGAATGGATACTATTGATAATAATGTAATAATTTTTAAACATTAAGCACATTTGATATGATTTGTTATTATACTTAATTTTTACTGGTTTTAGTGATTGGACTGTGGCCATGCTCGGGCACCACCTTGAGGGTTTTAGTTGAATAAATCAACCCCAGTACTAATTTTTTAAAAGTCTGGTACTTACTTTGTTAGTCTCTTTTGCCAAACTTCTATGTAATGGGGACATAAACAAACCAACACCAGTTATCAAGTAGTGATGAGCGATAAACAAACATACACGATGAGCTCCTTTCAGTTTCTGTCTACTAAATCCACTCACATGGCTTTGGTTAACCCGAGGCTACAGTAGAAGACACTTATCCAAGGTGCCATGCAGTGAGACTGAACTCCGAACCAAGTGGTTGGGAAGCACATTTCTTATGACACGGCCACACTTGTGTCTTATAAGAAGACTTGATTCTTGAAAGAATTAACACAATTTTTACACTTGTTAAGCGAAGATGTCTTCCTCTTGTTATTTAAACATTTCCATTCTTACAGCCTAGAATCATCATCTCCCATACTGGCATGGGTTGGATGGTTTGACAGGAGCTGGAGAGCTGTGCCAAGTTCCATTGTCTGTTCTGGCATGGTTTCTATGGCTGGATGCCTTTCCTAATGCCAACCACTTTACAGAGTGTACTGGGTTACTTTTTACATGGCATTAATACTAGTGGGGTTGCTAAGTAACATGTGAGATAAAGACCTTGTTGCAGTTTTTGGGGGGAGGGGGATCTTTACTGTCTCCAATTTAAAGTGTATGTATGACAGTTGATTTTACACATGCCAACATGAAAAACATTGCTGTCATTAATGAGTTGAGGTATGTGTATATAGTTGTATATTGGTAGTCATTTTGGACAGTTAAAATACATGTTATTATACATTCACTTTATAAAAATTATTTCTCCAATAATATATTTTTTTAAACCATGCCTTAATAAGCTAGATTGAAATGGTTCTTCTTGAAATAGTCAGGTGGAAAATAGGGACATAGAACATAGGCCATTAGTCCAAAAGTCAAATATTTAATATAATCTGTGATTTAGGCCAGTTTTGTTTCTCTATTCATAATATTTTCTGTGAACAGTTCATTTTTAATTTCTGCATTAATGCATTACATACTTCTTGTAATCTCTATTGGGTGAAGTATGAAGAGAGCAAACTGGAAATACAGACCATATCTTTCTTGAACAAACATGTTTTTACAATTACACTATAATCTCTTATCTTAATATGTTAAGGCTTAAATTTTAGTGACAAATACCAAGATAAATGAACATTTTATTATGCATTATTTGAAATTGTTAAAACTGTCAAAAGAAACAATGCACTGAAAATTACCAAATATAATTTAGTAATGTAACTTTTTTAATATATCTTATTTTCTTTTACTTGTTTCAGTCATTGGACTGCAACCATGGTAGGGGTACTGCCTTGAAGGGTGTAGTGGGACATATCACCCCCAGTACTTTTCTTTTAAATCCTGGTACTTTTTCTATTGATCTCTTTTTACCAAACTGTTAAGTTATGGGACACATAAACAAACTAACATCAGTTGTCAAGCAGTAGTGGGGGACACCCACAAACACACATGACTGGCTTCTTTCAGTTTCTGTTTACAAAATCCACTCACAAGATTTTGTCAACCTGGGACTATAATAGATGATGCCCGAGGTGCTGTGCAGTGGGACTGAAGCTATGACCACATTATTGAGAAGCAAAAATTAAATAAAAACTTTGCCTAATCCCTGCTTTCTTTGGCTGACACATTATTGCTGTTTCAGATAAACATTCAATATGATCTGGCATCAGTATTAATTTATTTAAAGATAAAACAAAACAAATTGCCCTCATGTTATTAAATTAATGTTGGTACAATTCATAGTCTATTTGTTATGCCTGTTAAAGTATCCTCACAAGAAAGTTTTGAATTTAATTCGATATATGTAAACATATTTTAGTTGTGTTTTGAAAACGTTTCTGACTCCATCTTAGTTTCTCTTGCAATTGTATACTAAAGGTTGGACACTATCTATGCATTTTCCTCTACAAAGATCTCATATTTAAGATCTAACAGGTTCTTGAGTATTTCCTGTTTGATGATAATGTGACATAATTTTAACCCTGTTAAAAGCTTATTAATATTGGTAAAAACAAAAGGCGGTGAGCTGGCAGAATCATTAGTACGCCAGGAAAAATGCTTAGTGGCATTTCATCTGACTTTACATTGAATTCAAATTCTGTCATGGTCGATAAAATTAAGTACCAGTCGAGCACGGGTCAATATAATCAATTGACTTATCCTCCCCTTCCTCCAAAATTGCTGGCCTTGTGCCAAAATTTGAATCAATATTGGTAAAAACAAAAGAGTTTTGTTTTCAAGTAAAGCTTTTATCATATTTAATGTTTCCAATGGAACACTGGGTTGTTGGAGTAACCCTACATTTTGTAATGTATTAAAGACATAATCTGGAGGATACCACTTCCATGAGCAGATTCAGCAAACTAACTTGTGAACCATACACTAACTGGTGCTCATATAGGTGAGCTATCTATCCAAAGTAACTGAGTTATTGAGAGTTATGTCTTTGTCACACAAACACAAATTTACAAGAGAAAAAAATGTTTGGCTGGTAATTTGCAACCAAATATAGTCAGAAATTACAAATTAACAAAAATGTGAATGAAGATTTCTTTTTACTTTATTTGTTTCATTAACTGTTCTGCAACATCACCTTCCAGGATTTTAGTCAATTATATCAACCCCACTACTTTGGTATTTATTTCATTATTCTTATAAGATATGAAATGTCAAGTGGACATTGGAATAAAGATATAGTCAATGAGACATGAATACTACAGGGTATTCTTATTTAAATGTACTGGTTTTTCACCCAACACATATAAACACACATACAGTATAAAACCTTAAATCACAAATTGGGGAGGGATGGTGTCCATTTTTGGTGATTGTCTGAGTTAACCAATGGAATGGGTTAATGTTGAATGCATATATGATATTGAAAATGTATGATAAAATGATAGACTAACAAAATTGCGAGAAATACAGTAAGCATCATGTAACTATAAAATGTATGTTTTTAAAAATGAGTAAGTACAGTAAATTCTTAATTTCATTTACCTGTGGTAGAAAACAGATGAGCTCGATGTAGTGGAGTAAAAGTAGCAATAGTTCGTTGTTATATATTAGTATAGCTATGATAGGTGCAGGCATGGCTGTGTGGTAAGAAGCTTGCTTCCCAACCCCATGGTTCCAGGTTCAGTTCCACTGCGTGGCACCTTGGGCAAGTGTCTTCTACTATAGCCTCGGGCCGACCAAAGCCT
>JAOPUL010004099.1:32214548-32226561 GCA_027564515.1 Octopus rubescens
AAAACCGTCTAACCCATGCCTGCATGGAAAAACAGACGTTAAAAGGATGATGATGATATAAGGGCATCCAACCATAAAAACCTTGCTGAAAGACAGTGGAACTTGGTGCAGTGCTCTGGCTTGCCAGCTCCTGTTGAACCGTCTAACCCATAACAGCATGGAAGACAGATGTTAAATTATGATGATGATGATGAGATATACATATATATGCATGTATGTGTGCATTCATGCATGTTTAAGCTAGAATTTGCACTGAATTAGGTATGTGTGTGTATGTATATATGAAAGAATGAAGTTTCAAATCTCTCTAATATAGTGTTATCTTTCTTTCTTTATATATTTCCTTTTCTCAGGTATGTATAGGTGAACTTGAAAATAAATTCCCCAAAAGTCTACGAGTGACTCGTTTGAAAGGCATGTTATATGAAGCAGAAGATAGGTAAGTGTTTTTCCTTTCTGTCTTTTTTCTTTTTTATTGGTTTTGGTGTAGATATTATTTGTAACATTTTGATTTTGAATTAACATATTCATGTTATCAAAGCAGGTCAGGCACATCTCCATGGTGATAAGGTTGTCTGGTTAGAAAGTTTGTTTCTTAAGCAGATAGCCACAGAGCCTTGTTAATTTTGGGTTTGATTGCATTATGAGGTACCTGAGGTTGATTCAATTCTTGTAGGTGAAATCTTGTAGCTAGGAGCTGTGTTGAAATCTGACAGATAGATGTGCATGCTCTTGAATAGTAGACTTAATCTCCTGTCTGCTTTTAACACCACCATCTGATCCTTGAGTGCCTTTGCTGGAGACCACTCTATTGCAAACATCTGCACAAGGCTTCCAGTCCAAAGATAATTTCATATCCTGATATGCTACTTCCTGCTGCAGCAACGCTTGAGTTGTGAGTTTTTGCCTTTATTCTCTTAACCTGTGATTTGCACAGGTGTCGGTGTGTGGTAATGAATTAGCTTCCCAATCACATGCTTCTGGGTACTGTCCCACTGTGTAGCACCTTGGGCAAATGACTTCTACTGCAGCTGTGGCAAACCAAAACCATGTGAGTAGGTTTGGTAGATGGAGACTGAAAGTGACCTGTTGTGTGTGTGTATATGTGTGTGTGTGTGTGAGCGAGTGTATGTTTGTGTTTCGTTGTCTTGACATTGCTTGATAGTTGTAAAATGATTGTCACTGTCATACAAGCAGTGCCATTGATTTCGAATGTTCTGCAAGAACATGTCTAGCCATGGGGAAATATTACCTATCTTGGGAAAAGGTGAGGGTTAGCGATAAGAATTGTATCTGGCCATAGAAAATCTACCTCTTTCTGACTCATACAAGCATGAAAAAGTGGACATTAAAATGATGATCATGATGTGTCTAAGTTTCTACAAAAGATTGTGCACTACTTTTTTGCCGGGCCTCTGACACGTCCATTATAAAACTAAACTAAACTAGTTGTAACAATCAACATGTCATAAAGTATTATATCAACAGTATATTAAAGTGAGTTTTGTCATTGAACATTGAGTGGTTATGGGTGGTGATATTTTTCTCCTCTCAACTACATAAACTTAACATTTGTCCTCCACTACTCTGCCCATTGATTCTCGAGTCTACTATGTTGTAAGCATTTGGACCAGGATTCTGGTCTGTGGATGAATCGATATCTTGATGTGCCACTTCATCTTGCACCTTCTCTCGTGTAGTACCACTATTTGATTTGCTATAGGGTACACATTAAAGTTGGTATCCAGCAGAATCTCACCATCAGATGTCACTCAGGACTGTTCCCATGCTCCTACCTGCCCTATTAGTGGGTAGGCCCACCTGAGTCCACTGACTTCCAGCTGGGCTAGTTAGAAGGATCAAAATAGGGATTGGCAGTAATTCATGAGTTTTAGTTTCTTTCTCCCTTTCTCTTACTTCACCAGTCTCAGAGGTCCTGCAAAGGGCCATGGTTACTGTCTTTCTTCCAATAATTTACATTAAAAGAAAGAGACAAAAACTGTAGTGTAGGAGGTGATTGTTGTGTCTACTGTCTGTGCAGTTATATTTTTATTTATCTTTCAGAAGCAGTAATAACTGCATAACAATTATAGATAACACATTTTGTTGAAATGTCTGTTAAATATAAACATATTGTGTCTAATGATTGTCAATTATAGCTTTAATCTTTATTCATATAACTATCAGGTTGGAACGAAAGTTATGTCCGAATTTAAAGTCTTTATTTATAAAGGAAAAACTTATGTTTATAGAAATATTTAATCATTAACATAACAGCCATTACTTCTTAGAACCTCATTACATCCGTCAACAAGCTTATAGATGTCGCACTTGTAAAATTCTTTAGGCTTTGATGCAAAGTATGATACCAATTTGTTTTCAATCTCTACTCTTGATGTCAACCTAAGACCATCCAAATGATTCTGTAATCCCCTAAACAAGGTGCAAGGTCAGGAGAATATGGAGGATGAAGCACTTTCTCTCAACGGAGCTCTTCTAAGAGATCTTTGGTCAATTGTGCACTGTGTGGGTGGGCATTATCGTGATGCAAAATGATTCCCTTTCTGTTGACTAAGGATGGGCGATTTTTGTCCAAAACTGCTTTCAAACGACGAAGTTGATCGCAGTAGAAATTGGCATTGATTGTTTGATTATTGTCTAACAGTTTGTAATGGATAATTCCTTGAATATCCCACCATACACTTAACATGATCTTCTTAGGATGAAGTTGTTTTCTTGGTTGCTGAGCAAGTCTGCTTTCTCGATTGATCCATTAATGACGGCATTTAATGTTATGATAAAGGATCCACTTCTTATCACCAATAACAAGCCTATGAAGTTGTCGTTTAAGCAATGACTCATAACAAGCGACATGTTGCAAATTCTCTGGAGATAGGTTGTACGGGATCATTTTCCAACTACTGAAACCTTTCCAATTCTTTTCAGTTTGCATAGGATAGTCGTATGGCTTACTTTAAATTTCTCGGTGAATTCCCTAGTACTAGTGACAGGATTTGCTGTGATAACAGCTTCCAACTCTTGGGAATCAAGAACTTTTGGACGACCCTCCTTTGGTTCGTCGTCTAAGCTGAAGTTCCCACTTCGAAAACGGGAAAACTGCTTCCTGCAACTTCTTTCATTCATTACATCATCTCCATAAGTGCTCTGAATGGATTTTGCTGCTGCACTTGCATTGACACCTTTATGAAACTCATAGAGTAAAGTATGTCTAATACGTTCTTTAGTTGGGATGAACATTGGGGTCAAATATTGAAGAAAAATGTGAACAATATTCTATTAAACTGAAAGAAGAAAATATAAATTACTCATTGTTTCATTCCATGATTGATAACAAAAGGCAATACTTTAATAAATGTCTAAAATTTCATCTAGAAAATCAGACAAAACCTGATACATAAAGTATAGCTTAAATATTTTTTTAAGCATTATCTTTTTATTATAGGTGACCTGATTATAAATTTCTAACAGGTACAAGTAAGATTGATGTGTGTGTGTGTGTGTGTGGCGGGGTTACAGTTGATTATTAAATCAACTCCAGTACTTGAGTGGCACTTTATTTTATTGACACTGTTCTGAGGAAAGGCAGAGTTGACCGTGGTAGGATTTGAACCCAAAACATAAATGGCTGTAATTCAATATCATAAAACAGTTTTATCTAATGCTCTAGTGATTCTGCTAATCTATTGTTCTTGAATCATCATCATAATCATTGTCATTGTCTTCATTCTCATTGTCATCATCATATGTCTGCTCTTCCATCCTGGCATGGGTAAGAGGGGACATTTTGTGGCAGTGTTTTATGGCTGGATGCCCTTGCTGATACCAATCCTTTTAGATATCTCTTATGATTTGCAAGAGATACAGTGTGTCTATACTAAAAATTGAAAAAATGAAAACATAAAAATTGTAAAATGTTGAGCTGTGATTAGTTGTTGTTGTTGAGGTCCAGATCAACTCTAATTGAGCAGATATATGATCAAAGGTATTCCAGCTGTGACTGTCCTATATTTTCCCCAAGCACGTAATTTTTGTTTAGGATGGTAAGGTGGAAGTTTCTTGAGATTTGGCTGCTATTTCTAGCAGGTTAAATGATTAGAATGACGCAGGAAAGAATCACAAGACAGATTCTTCAAGCTGAGTCAACAAGCAGGAGACCTAAGGGTAGACCAAGAATGAAATGGTTGGATAATATCCATAGTCTCAGTTGGTCACACTTAGGAATCCAACCAGAAAGTCTAAAGACAGTTGCTTCTGATAGGATCCAAAGAAGGAGGTGCCTCAAAACTCTATCCCCATAACTCTCCGAGGAATAGTAAACAGTGTAGATAGCTGGATGGACTATAACTATCCAGACTAATTGCATATATTTTGATAAATTTGAATTTCAAAAACAAGTAAGAAAAGAGTGAAATTAATTCTTTCTCTTTTCTTATCTTTTGTTGGTGTTGTTGTTTAACTGTGGATCAACCTTAGTCAAGCAAACCTATGAAAAAAAGTGATGCAATGATGACCATTCTGCTTTTTTGTATATCAGGGACTATATTGTCCAGTGTTCCTTTTAGTTTATTTTGATGGGAGACTTGTCTGCTATTTCTAGCAAGCCAAATGACCACAGAGAAGCTCCCTTGTTGGCTCAAGACCCGTTTCACTGCCAGATAATAAATACAATGCCCAGTCCACTGTATTAGTAATAAATGAAATGATGGCTCTTCCATTTGTTTGTTGAGTTTTCCAAATTTTCTTCTATTTTTCTACATGATTTTTGAATGGGTTATGTATTTTATTGAACCAAAATAGTGTAGTGGTCATTCAGAAATGCTTGTGTCTCTCATTCAGAAATGCTTGTGTCTCTCATTCACTAGTTTTAGTCATTGGATTGGAATCATGCTGGTGCCCCATCTTCTAAATCATAGTTGATTACAACACTGAGCCCAGTATATTGACCTTGAAAGGTTAAGTCTGTGGTTGGACATGAGTAGGATTTTAAACTTAGTGAACTTAGAATGTAAAGAGATGTAACCAAATACCACAAGGTAGCTTGCTTAACGTTGTTTTAATTTTGTCAAACTGCTATTAAATATTTCTTTTCTCTAACAAGCTCCTCTTTCTTCATTCCAGGTATGAGAAAGCTCAACAGCTGTATGATCACATTTTAGCTGAAGATGAAACTAATATGGTATGTCACTTTTGCTCTTTTAGACTTTGATGTACTTTTTATTCTAAACTGTTTTATTTTATTGTTATGCTTTGAGATGGTCATTTTTTTTGCCAACTAACCACATGCACTATATACTCGTTCTTCACTTAGGTTTTATTATTGTTCTTACTTTAGTGTCCTTTGTCTGAAATCTTTTGTCACACATCCTGTGACCACTTCAGTGACTCACCATCCCATGTGTCTCCTCCTGTTCTGTTTAATCCATTCTGTCTTTCTGCTGTGTGTGTGTGTGGTTATTTGGCAAAAAAAAAAAAAAATCACTGTTCCTGAAAAGATTTATTTTTATATTGCAATTAGGTGTGTGACTTCTATAGTTTTGGGTTTACCAAAGCCTTGTGAGTGAAATCAGATACATGGAAACTAAGTTGAAGCCCAATGACTGTACATGTTTTTGAACAGTAGACTGAATCTGGTGCCTGTTTTAACACCACTATCTCCTCTTTCAGATGTCTTTATTAGAGTTCACTCATTTGTAAACAAGCCTGTGCCAAGTCTCAAGTTTGAGGATAATTTGATCGTGATGTGTTCTCTACCACTACAGCTCTCCATGAATTGTGTTCCCCCTCCGTCTCACCAGTCTCTATAAAAAGTGATGTGTGCTGTCTTTCCTCCTCTATGTAAGCCATTAGAAAATATATAGGTGTCTTGTTGAAGGACACAACACAGTGAGCTTAGTAAGATCTGTACATGTAACTCAGTAGTTGAACCTCATAGACATTGGGTCTCATGGACACTAGAAATTTCATAGACTCAGCACTTGAACCTCATAGACATTGGGTCTCATGGACACTAGAAATTTCTATTGATCCTTGGAGCCTGGTGCGAGCCCTGGCCTTAACAGCTCCGGTCAAACCGTCCAATTCATGCCAGCAGGGAAAACGACGTTAAATGAGGATGATGATTGTGTATCTAGAAGTACATTATCCAATGTGTCCTTTTTTAAAATTGCATAGTTTGCATTGGAGATTTGGCTGCTATATCTTGTAGGTCAACCAACCAATTAGAGACTGGGTAGCAGCAGAATAATTTTGCTGGCACAAACTAGTTCTATTATTGTAAGATTATGGTTTATTTGTATTGTTAACATTAATTTATGTAAATGTTTTTCTGGTGTATACAGTGGTAAGTAAAAAAGGTGAGGTGTACTGTTTAGTATGCAGCACTATTTAGTTTTCAGTTTCCAATTTTATGTTTAAATCAATGTTTCTAATAGAGATTAAATTTGACATGAGACTGGATTAACTTATAAACTTGTTGTTAATCAGTTGATTAAGGAGAGGTAGGATGCTTCACTTTAAATACTTGTGGTGGTGGTGGTGGTGGTGATGATGGTAAAAAGGGTCATAGGCTTACTTTATTTTTTAAAATTAATTTGCATCCCTGTTTATGTATGTGTATTTTCCAATTTTAAATGTTTTAGTAAAGGAAGATAAAACTACTTCTTATTTCAGTTTGCTCGCAAAAGGCAGGTTGCAATTCTGAAGGCCCAAGGCAAGACTTCTGAGGCAATCAACAAGCTAAACGATTATTTAAAAGAGTATGTTTAAAATTTTTTTTTTTACATAACAATAACCATAATAATTTATATCTATAACAAAACATCCTGTCTAACAATTTGTATTGTTTTTTCATTCTCAACTCACCGATTAATAATTGATTTCATTGGGTAAAAAGATAATGCATCAACATATCAGCTTATACATAAGAAATATGTTGTCTGAAAAATACGTTTCTGAATAACAATACCCAGCTTATCATATAAGACCCACAGACATTCTCAAGTACAAAGTATTCACAACAAAAGTAAATTAAAACTTGATTTGTATAAGAAATTCCTTTATAAAATCAAACATTTAGGAACGTACTTATCCTCAATATAATTTGCTTGTTTACCGTGACAGTTTATGCATGATGTTTCTGAAAATATTTGTTTGTTATGACAAAGTTAGTTTTTGCAAATGAAAACTATACATATGCAAACTGCTAACACTCACTACAGATATTACAGCAAAACTGTGATAATGAAGTGTCTCTGGTCACTTTTTTAGAGGCTTCTCCTGTATATTACACTTCCAAGTGTAAACCTGCATTCCTTATGTATACAGAATTTTGAAAACTGGATTTGTGAATAACCCACCCAGCAACAGATTTATAGCAAAAAAATTGGGCTATTGGTTGAACCACAAACCTTCGAAAAGTTAACACAACCCCTTGGATGCCTTTAGCAGAGTTCACTCAAATGCTAGCATTTGGACCAGGTCTCTGGTATAAGGAAAACTTGATATCCCAATGTGCTGCTTCCTCCTGCATTAACACATGAATTGTAGTTTCTTCTCTTTTCCTTCTACCAGTCTTGGAGGACCTGTAAGAAATCATGGGTGTTGCTCTTTCTCCTCTGATTAAACCAAATGCAAAAAAAAAAAAAACTATTTAAAAAGTGTAACAGCAGAGACTAGATTAAAGTGTTAGATAAAAATATTATTATTTTTTTTTTAATAGGTTTATGACTGATTTTGAGGCTTGGATGGAACAATGTGACTTGTATATAGCCGAGAATGATTATGCTAAAGCTTCTTTCTGTATGGAGGAGTTGATATTATCTAATCCTCACAATCATCTCTACCATCTGAAATATGCTGAGGTAAGCACAAATTAATTTCTTTGTATGCTTATTGCTTTTGTTTATTAGTAATTATTTTGTCATATTAGATTTTTGTTTCATTTATAATAGTACTGGATAAAATGCCTTGTGGTGTGTTTTTGCTCTTTGCATTCTGACAGTAACACCTGCAATGGCTCTGCTGCCAAGCTACATCAAACTTTGCCTTTCCTTTGGATAACATTACTGGCATGGAGAGAAGAAACTTACAACTGCTGGTCTGCCATAAAAACAAACTTGTCTATGCTTGCACTTTGTGAATGGTCTTTCTGGGTATAGATATATGTAGTCAATCCTGACAAAGAGATGCCTTAAAAATTGTACTTTATTTGAAGGGCAGTGGAGATGTAAGAATGCTGGACTGTGTGATTTAGTGAATTGAAACTTGTTCAATGTCTCACTTCTGATTTAAAATCCTGTTATGGCCTCATGAACTGCTCAAAGACTTTGAAGAACATCTTTGAAGTTGTTTAGCATTAATTATGATTGAATTGAAGCATTTGGGACCACCACCGCCGCCGCCGCCGCCACCATCATCATCATCATCATCATTTAACATCCGTTTTCCATGCTAGCATAGGTGGGACCACTGAGTATGAACTCTATATGTGAAAATAAATAGACTTACCTTGATAGATAATTAGGAAAGAGAGAGAGGGCCAAGCCCGTGTCCTGTTCTCACCCATCTGTATTACTAGAAAATCCATAAGGGAGCCTCTACATAGTTGCATAACCTACTAGAAATGGTGGCCAAATCTCTCAAATCCCATTCTACTTCTGTAGAAGAAGCAAGACAGTGGACAATGAAGTGGTTCTAGATAGACAGCTAAGATGGGATGGTTATGGCTGGAGCAGATAACAAACATGTTCTATGTTTAATTTTGACAGTATGATGGTACCATTAAAAAAATACATAGGTTCTTTAATCAGAGCTATTTTTGATATGTAAAGGCACTTGATAACATTTTGATCTCAGAACATAACAACATAGATCTAAATGCTGCAGGGCATTTATTTGTTTTGACACACTACTGATTCTACCAACCCACTGCCCTTGTTGGTAATATATTAACTCCTGTTAATATAGGCATGTATATCACACTATTCCAGTGTCACCTTTTAAACCTGAGATCTTGTTTGTATGTTAGAAATCAATATTAGTTTCTTAATTAGAGACAGTGCTTAGTTTTGTCAAAGAGAATTACTGTTAACTAATGACTGCCAACATTTTTCTGAGCTGGCAAAATCGTTAGCATGTCAGACAAAATGCTTAGTGGCATTTCTCCCGACTCTTTATGTTCTAAGCTCAAATCCTGCCTTTCATCTTTTTGGGGTTGATAAAATAAAGTAGCAGTTAAGTACTGGGGTTGTTATAATTGACTTATCTCCTTCCCTAAAATTGCTGGCTTTGTGCCAAAATTTGAAAGAATATTTCTGGAAGATATTAGATAGACGAAATATAAAGTGAGCCTAGGCAAGGTTTAAATGTGCAGTCATGGCTGTGTAGCCTCAGATTGAGCAATGCTTTGTGAATGGAATTTGTTAGATGGAAGCTGTGCAGAAGTCCATTATATATATGTATGTATGTTTGAATATTTTTTTACTGATGTATATTGGTGGAAGATGAAAAAAATGGCATGGCGTAGAAATAAAAAGCACTGTCTTATTCTACTTGAATTTCACAGACACTCCCTTGTCACTCTTGGTATTGTACATACAGTGAATCAGTGATTGGCTCACTGGAAACTTATAAAAGTAGTGATGTTATTGTTCACAAACTGCATCATTTATAAAAGAAAATATATAAAAATAAAATTTTAAAATAAAGGGAAGATGAAAGTAAAGTTATTTTTGTTATCTTCCCATTATGAAAAGATTATGTGATGTGAATCAGTATCTATATGTGTGCACCCACCAATTGTTTTTTTTTTCCACATAATCATAATCTCTGCACCATCTGAAAGGTATTCATAGAAAATTTCATAAAAAAAAATAATCATTTTTCTTACAGTTATGAGGAAACAAAGTTGACTCGAGTGAATTATTCTAAACTCCTCTTCCCTACCTCCAAAACATTTTTCCGAACAGATTCTGATATAAGCAGAAGCTACATCATCTGAAAGGTATTTGTAGAAAATTTCATTACTGAATACAAATTTTGTTCCTATTTGTAGATTAAATATACGCAGGGTGGTCCCGAAAATCTTGAAATAGCTAGAGCATATTTCAGTGAAGCTGCAAAACTAAATCAACACAATCTGCGCAGTTTATTTGGATTGTTAATGGTAAATATATATATTTTTTTGATACATTTTTCTTCTTTTTTTCTTTTTCGTTTAACATCCGTTTCCATGCTAGCATGGGTTGGACGGGTTTTTATCTAATGGCTTTTCTCCAGGCCTCTTGATCTTGTGCAAGGTCTGGTTGTAATCTCAACTTCCTAAGGTCATACCTAACTAACTGGGTCCATGTTTTACATAGTCTACCCCTCCCTCTAATTCCGTCAACCTCAATAAACCTATATCTGCTGACTTAATGGCTCTTCTCCAGGCCTCTCGATCTTGTGCAAGGCCTGGTCGTAATCTCAACATCTATCAATGATGTAATTGTTTATTTTTAGAATGGCGTTGTAGGGTAGGTATGAGAGGTTGGATCTCACCATTTTGAACATAAAACAGGTAGATTATTTGGGCTGAATATGGCCAGTTTAAACACTAAAGGATTAATTAAATTAATGCAAATATTGAAAATTGTTTGTTTCACTTCTGTTTTTCCATGCTAGCATGGGTTATATTGAGTTGCCTTTCCTGTGAGTGAAATTCTGTGAGTATGAGAGTGAGAGGGAGAGAGAGAGAGAGAGAGAGGGAGAGAGAGAGAGAGTGTGTGTGTGTGTGTGTGTGTATGTGTGTGAGTGCAAGAGCATCAGTGAGTGAGAGTCAGTGAGTGAATGTATGTGTGCATGCGTCTCGGAGTGCAAGAGAAGTGAGTCAGTGAGTGTGTATGTATGTGTGTGACTGAGTGCAAGAGTATCACTTAATGAATGTGAGTGAGTGACAGTCAGTGAGGGGGAGTGGGAGAGAAAGAATGCAAGAGTGTGAGTGTGTGCATGAGTCTCTGAGTGCAAGAGTGGGAGTGGAGCTAGTGAGTGAGAGTAATAGTGTGAGAATGTGCGTCTGTGAGTTGGTGAGTGAGTGAGTGAAAGGTAAGAGTGAACGTATGAATGTGTATGTGTGTGTCAGTTAGTGTGAGTTGGTGAGTGGAGTGTCTGTGTGTCCTTCACTCTAATTATCGTTTAATTTTCCCCATTTAGTAGTTTATTTCACAAAAAATAAAGCCAGCTTGCTAACGATTCTGCCAGCTTGCTAACGATTCTGCCAACTTACTAACGATTCTGTCAGCTTGCTAACAATTCTGCCAACTTGTTAATGATTCAGTCAGCTTGCTAATGATTCAGCCAGCTTGCTAACGATTCTGTCAGCTTGCTAACGATTCTGTCAGCTTGCTAACGATTCAGTCAGCTTGCTAACGATTCAGCCAGCTTGCTAACGATTCTGCAAGCTTGCTAACGATTCTGTCAGCTTGCTAACGATTCTGAAAGCTTGCTAACGATTCTGCCAACTTGCTAACGATTCTGCCAGCTTGCCAACGATTTTGTCAACTTGCTAACGATTCTGCCAGCTTGCTAACGATTCTGCCAACTTGCTAACGATTCTGCCAACTTGCTAACGATTCTCCCAGCTTGCTAACGATTCTGCCAGCTTGCTAACGATTCTGCCAACTTGCTAACAATTCTACCAACTTGCTAACAATTCTACCAACTTGCTAACGATTCTGCCAACTTGCTAACGATTCTGCCAGCTTGCTAACGATTCTGCCAACTTGCTAACAATTCTACCAACTTGCTAACAATTCTACCAACTTGCTAACGATTCTGCCAACTTGCTAACGATTCTGCCAGCTTGCTAACGATTCTGCCAACTTGCTAACAATTCTACCAACTTGCTAACAATTCTACCAACTTGCTAACGATTCTGCCAACTTGCTAACGATTCTGCCAGCTTGCTAACGATTCTGCCAACTTGCTAACAATTCTACCAACTTGCTAACAATTCTAC
>JAOPUL010004099.1:32384529-32397449 GCA_027564515.1 Octopus rubescens
GTCTGATGACTGAAACAAGTAAAAGATAAAAGATAAAAATGTGTGTGTGTGTGTGTGTGTGTGTGTGTGTGTGTATATACCGGGTGTAGCAGCAAAATTGTCACGCTCGCAAATTCTTAAAACTTCTTAAAGCTAATAGATTTTCAATTTTCCATGTTTTCCAGATATGACATCTGGCTATACTGACACCGGTTTTTGTAAGAATCAGTGAAATACCCATTGAGATATTTAGCTAGAAAGAGAACGGACTGAAACTGCCTTGTGTCAGCCTCGTCATATCTTCCCAACTGAGCAATGTTGAGAGGGCTAAGATCAACCAGACCTTCAGTAATGGTACCGTCATCCATTCTCTGGCTTCCATCTTCAAAGTTCATTCAAGAACCATCATGAGAATTGTGAATAAGTTTAAGAAAGAGGGACTGGCTTCAGATCCTCACGAGAGAGCCAAACATGTCATTTTCAAGTGCAAAAACCCTGCCAAGGTGATCATTTTTGCCTGCATAGACTCTGATGGCAAGAAGATACCATTGATCATGATTGAGAAGGCTGAGAGACGAACAGGAGTTTGTTATCTTCAGGTTTTGAAAGACGTAAAGACCTGGATTTTTTCTGAATATCCTGAGGCAAGAGACGAGGAAAACCCCAACAAGGTCGCTAAGGACTTCAGGTTTACATTCACACAAGAGCAGTGGCTCAAAAACTTCTCAGAAATGAGTTTGGAAACAGGTTTCAGGATAAGGACCCTTGGCCCCCTTCATCACCTGATTTGAACCCTTTAGACATCAGCATCTGGAATGAACTGGTCAGAAAATCTTATGAGAAACCCCACAGTAACCTGCAAGCTCACAAAAACTCCATCCGTAGGACGTGGGAGGAGGATATTGAAGAGGAATTCATTAAGAAAGCTTGTGGTGCAATCAGGAAGAGGGAAGTCATTATCAAAAAGTAGCAACTTTTCGGCCAGGGTTGTCTCTGGCACTTTGAAATAAAACCTTAAGCTTCCATTCGAACGTTATTCCAATCTTTTACGAGATCCCAATCCTGAACTATGATCAATTATTTATGAAAATGTCATTTTCGTCCAAGATCAACTTCATTACGATTCTACTGATGAGCTTGAAGATTTCTTACTCAAAATAAAGTCCAATAGTGTTAGAAAACCTCTAATAATTCCATTAAGTTATCTTTAGGCATTCCTGAGATAAAAAAAGTTCGAAGTTGAATCTAAAATTTGGACAATTTTGCTAGTACACCCGGTATATGTATATGTGTCTCTTTGTGCTTGTGTTTGTCCCCCATCACCACTTGACAACTACGAGGGTCAGCTGAAAAGATACTCTCATGGAATGTAACCAATGAGGTTTATTTTTCAACTTAGTCCCCCTTGTGGTCCACACACTTTTTCCATCGGTGTTGCGCTGCTTGGATCCAACTGGTGAAGAAGCTTTCATCCTGTTGGTAATAAAAAGACATCAACAGCAGTTATGACATCATCATCACTACGATGATGGTTCCCAGCCAAGTATTTTTTCATGTTGGGGAACAGATGAAAGTCAGATGGGACCAAATCAAGAGAATAGGGAGGGTGATCAACCAGTTCAAAGCTACAGTCACGCACAACAGCCATTGAAACCAAGGACTTATGTGTTGGAGCATTGTTCTCATGAACCAAGACTCCTTTTGCCAGTTTTCCTGGGCCTTTGGTCTTGATAGCTTTTCGTAACTGCCTTGGTAAGTTGGCATAATACTCTCCATTGATGGTGTGGCTCTTTTGAAGATAGTCAATAAACACAATCCCTTTTGCATCCCCCCAAACCGAGGCCACAAGCTTCCCAAATGACCTTGGCATCCTTTGGAGCAGGTGACGTGGGTCGTTTTCGCTGCATGAGTTGTCTCTTTGTCTCTGGTTCAAAGTGATGCAACCAACACTCATCCTGGCTTAGGAAACGTTCAAGGAAACCGGATGGATCTGCCTGAAACAATGTCAGATTATCCCGTGGTGTGATCAGCCTGATGCACTTTTGATCAAGTGTCAGAAGACGTGGCACCTTCTTCGTGCCATGTTCATTGTGCAGAATATTCTCAACTTTCCCACGGGATATGCTAATAGCATTGGCTATTTGAGTTATAGTCAATCAGCTATCATCCATCACCATGTGATGAACACGATCAATGTTTTCCTCGGTGGTGGCAGTTGCAGGATGTCCAGACCGTGGGTCATCTTCAAGACTCTCCTTTCCCATCCTAAATTCAGCTGCCCACTTTGAACTGTTGATAAAGCTGGAGCCTCATCCCATAATGTAGCAATCATGTCAGCATGAATGTTCTTCGTGGGTAAACTCTTTTTCTGCAGGTATTTGATAACACGACGGAGTCAAATTTTGTCTATTTTCAAGAGAATTCGCTACTAGTTACTTTTCAAGTCTTCTTTGAACAGTCAGATGTGAGTTTACCTGGAAATAAACAATGCAGTTATTAATAAGAAGGGTTGAAATTAATGCATGCAAGATTTCACAGCTATAGCGTCACACCTTCATGGTCAGCCCACGAACTCTTCAGCCCACCCTCGTAAATGATGGATTATTTGGAGATATGGCATTGAGCGTATACAGTGAAAACATAAAATAGAAAGAATTAACACTTGATACACAATAGAAAATAAACATACATGATTCTACCGCGCAGCATTTCAAGAACTTTGTCTCACATCATGTAACGTTAAAAAAAAAAATGAAGCCTATGTGGCTAGTAGCACAAGGACATCAGTAACGTGGGTTTGGATATGAAACTATTCAGAACGGACCCGATCTTATCTTCCATCGGATAAAAACATCTTTGGGAAAAAAGCTATCTCGGAGTCCTCCAAATGAAATTAACTACTTTGGGGCATACATACTCTGTAACAAGACATATACGAACTCCATAGGGTTCATCAAAATTAGTTTTGGTGTGGTCTCTTTCGCCGAAGTGCTGAACAAATCTTAATATGGACTAGGAATTATTTGAGGTTATGGAGCTGAGTCTATGCAGTAAGAGAATAACCAAAATACAGTCAATTTCTGACATACAATATAAAGAAAAAAATATATGATCTTACTTCGTAGTAAGTCTTCGCTACATAATGTTCTGTTTCAAGAATTGTGTCCCTCATCAAGTGGTGTAGGAAAGATAGAATACCTCTGTGCTCAGCAATAGAAAGAAATGAAATTAGATCTAAAATTTCCCAGCAAGGACAAATGTACCGAAAAAAATTTACTGTTTATATAAAAGAAGTGATGTAAAGAAGATATTATTCCTCCTTCGGTGTCTGGCGAAATTTAATCACTCTTAGTGTTCTTACTGAACTTTTATAATTTTACCCCCGAGAACAAAAATAAGTATTATAATTCACATTTATTGCTATCGTTATCAAACAAATCATGCTTAATTTATATATAAATTCAGTTTATCTCATTTCAGTTCAGAGTTTTTGAACTCTATAGAATCTATTTAAAGACAAACTTTACTTCTTCATTCCTTATATCACTGCAAGACATGGTTATAACTCAACTTGTTTACAGTTGGTCTTTATTATTTAATTACTTTTCATCTACCAACGCCTTTATAATGACTATAACGTTATTTTTAATCCTTCTCCGAAAAACAAAAATTCGTTAAGATATTACCTCCGGTTTTAAGAAGTTTGTTTACAATGTTTCTTGTTCTTACTTACAAATTTAATAATTCACCAGATACCGTTGTCTTAAATACATTTATATCTTTAATTGCATTTAATTCTTACCGCTCACCTGCTATACTTAACCCTCATTTTCCCACCGATCTTGAAACAAAAACTTCTTTCTAATGCTCCGTTAAAGATAAATCTTCATGTAGATAGTAAACCATTTACTTACAGCTTTTTACAGACTTATTTATAAGCATATAAAAGCTATACCTTTTATGAACATCCAAAACCGAAATGTTTCCAATTTTTCTTTGAAATTATTCTGTTAGGGTTTTTGCATAGATTGTATAAATTAACCACGCCGACACCTTGTCTTGTACATATTTTCTTATCACTATTAATATATTAACTATTTCGGTTTTGCAGAAGACTATATATGTAAGTTTTTCAACTTGCTTTTAATTATTACTTAAAAATATGAGAAAGAGAGAGTGAGTGAGCGAACGAGAGAGATAGAAAGAGAGATAAATAGATAGATAGAGATAGATAGATAGATAGATAGATAGAGAGAGAGAGAGTGAAAGAGAGAAAGAGGAAACCTGGGCATTCTTGTAAGTTGATAGCTTTTACTTAATATAAAGGTCCGTCCAAAAAGAAACAGTATTTTATAAAATCAAATTTATTACTTTACATAAAATCTAATCAAAGATATATCTTCTTAAAATAGTTCCCGCCATGCCTCCGCAGTTGATATACTGCTCCCAATGTTTTCTCCAGTTTTGGAATGCCTTCTTGAATACGTTTATAGGCCTAGTGAGCAGTGGCCGCAGCGAATTTTCTTCGGTCTTTTCTACCGTCTGAAATCAGCGAAGTTTCAAAGTGGGTTTCAACTTTGGAAACAAAAATAGTCAACAGCAACCAAATCCAGAGAGTAGGGCTGCTGGGAGACGAGAGTAGTTTCGTGCTTTGCCCAAACATCACAGATAAGGTGTAATGTGTGAGCAGGTGAGTTCTCATAGTGCAGCATTCAAGTTTTGTTTGTCCATACTTCTGTCGAATACCTTAGAACATCCATGTAAATTTCTTATCGATCGTCTGACCACATGAGAAACGCAAACTCATGATGAACAATCCCCTTCCTATAAAAAATAAAACACGATCAACTCCCCCTTCAGATTCTAGCGACTCAGACGTGGACGAGGCGATGCTGATCGAACCCACTGTCCTACCGCGAAGAGTGCTTTTTTGTTTTGACATTGAAGCCATCCACCGACGTTTTGTCATTTGTTATAACATTTTCAGAAAGTATTATTCAGCTTTCGAACTATCAAATAGCCCCCAACTCACGGTGGCTCAATTCACAGTTTGTTCATGTATTAGTAGACGTGACACACATCTTGCAGTAACCCGATGCATCTTCAACTTTTCTTTTAAACCTAGGTGGCACAAACTTTTACCGATACTTCTACGGAAACTTCTCGGACAATCACGCGATGATTTTTTAAGGATCGTAGTACGCACATCTGTAACTTGATCGTCGTCGGGTATCGAAGAAAGTCCTCCAGAATTAAGATCGCCTTGGATCAATGTTCCACCCGTTTTAAAATGTTATTACTTCTAGTGACTGCGTAAAACTCAACCAATACTCTGCATAGGTTTAGTGTAATATCAGAAAAATAATTGTAGAGATTTTTCTCCCAATCTGAAGTAGTACTTCACTAAAAATCGTCGCTTTTCCAAATCTTTTTAAAGCCTGGTACTTATCATATCGGTCTCTTTTGGTGAACCGCAAGTTTACGGCTACATAAGCAAACCTGGAATGGTTTGATAGAAATGGACTGATGAATTTCAAAGACCAGTTCCGTCAAGATTAACAGTTAACAGTTTACAGAATACATGACGAATTTGAGCAGAGTGGGGTCAACCGGTCAATGTTGCCATTGAAAAAAATGAGATATTTGTGGCCCAAGCATTCACTCTAAGTCGACAGAAAAAAGAGAGGACATCTAATGAACTAGGCGTCTCCCGCAGATCACTCAGTCGACTTATGAATCGCTTAGGTAAAAGAGAAATAGAAAAATGAAAAGAACATTCCACTCATGTTAAGCAACCGTATACCTACATTTTTCCAACCACTACACACACACACACACTTAAGCATGTACACACATGCATAGACAGATACATATACACACACATACACACATATATATATAAAAGGAAAATGGTCTGGTAATAAATATTTGAAAGTGTTTTTCTCTGTCTGAAGATTTGTCTAATATAATTTGCTTTACCTGTCGGTATGCATTTACTGACTTCATTGGATAATGAAACATTTGTAATGGAGAATAAGTAAAACCAAATACCATCCATTTTCATCTTCTACTTTTATTCAACTCCACTATTCGTCTTAGTGGATGTGCTTCTTTTGAGGTTACAGTTGGGTTTTACCCGTAACTCCCATTTCATATATATATATATATACATACATACATACACATATGGCGTTATGAAGGGCATCCAGCCAAAGAAACCAAGTCAAATCAGTCTGGAACCTGGTACAGACCTCTGGCTTGCCAGTTCCGGTTAAAAACCCTCCAACTCATGTCAGTATGGAAAACAGACATTAAATGATGATGATAATACATGCACGCATGCACGCGCACACACACAACAGGTATTGTACTGTTTCTCTCTATCATATTCATTCACAAGGCATTGGTTGACTCTGGATAATAGTAGAAGACACTAACTCAAGGTTCCACACAGTGGGACTGAACCTGGAACCTGAACAACATTTAGGTATTAGGCCATTTAAGAAACGAATGGATATCCCAGTAGATTAGCAAATGTTAGGAGGTATCTGGTGTAGATTGTGATTCATTATCTTCAAGTTGGGTAAATGAATAATAAGAATATACATGTCTACTATACCAATGCATATATGCAGCTAAAAAATCAGTTGGATTATCATGGATCTCTTCATAGAAATTAGAATTAAACAAATATTATTTTCTCTTGAAATCCTTTTGCAATATACTGACATCAAGTATGACCTTTAATAGACTGGACTGGAGTGATTCTGTTGTGAAGAAGGATACTGTCATTAACACTTAATCCTTTCTATACTAGGCACGAAGGCCTGACATTTTGGGGGAGGGGAGTAGTCGATTTTATCGAACCAGTTCGTAACTGGTACTCACTTTATCGACCCTGGAAGGATGAAAGGCAAAGTCGACCCTGGCGGCATTTGAACTCAGAACGTAAAGCCGGAAAAGTGAATATATTAAGATTGACGCCAGTGAAACTTTTAAAAGGAAAAATAGTAGAATTGACATTTTGAGCATGGCTCTTCATCGGAAGAAAGAACAGGGAGTTTGGAGAAAGGGACGCTTGTCGTTCATTACATGGCTGAAAAATAAACTGACCAGAAGTTGGAGGGAGGGGCGAGAGAGAGAGAGATATATGGAAAATGTGGTTTTTGAAGGCAGGAGAGTGTAAAAATGGCCATTGTGAGTGTGTGTGTGTAAGATACTTTTGTGTATGGAGTGTATATGGTTTTGTGTGTGTGTGTGAGGGTTACAGGGTGTTTGTATATTAGGGAGTGCTGCATGGGATGGTTTTGTGTGTGTGTGTGTGTGTATGTATGTATTTATGTGTGTCTGTGAGATAGAGGTTAGTAGCAGTAGTAAGATTTAGCAGTAGAAATAGGGTCTGGCACTGCCTTGAATCGACCCCAGTACTTATTGTTTCAAGCCTGGTACTTATTCTATTGACCTCTTTTGCTGAACCGCTAAGTTACGGGGACATGAACTAACCAACAGCGGTTGTCAAGTGGTGGTGGTGGTGGGGGGGACAAACACAAACACAAGGGGACACACATAGATATATACATATATATATATATATACATACACAACGGGCTTCTTTCAGTTTCCGTCTACCAAATCCACTCAAAAGGCTTTGGTCGGCCCGAGGCTATAGTAGGAGACACTTGCCCAAGATGCCACACAGTGGGACTGAACCCAGAACCATGTGGTTGGGAAGCAAGCTTCTCACCACACAGCCACGCCTATATATGTGTGTGTGTGTGTGTATGTATATATATATATGTATATATATTTTACTTGTTTCAGTCATCAGACTGCGTCCATGCTGGGGCACCGCCTTGAATTTTTAGTGGAATGAATTGACCCCAGTACTTATTCTATCGATCTCTTTTGCCGAACCGCTAAGTTACGGGGGATGTAAACTAACCAACACCGGTTGTCAAGTGGTGGTAGGGGACAAACACAGACACAAAGGACACACAAACACACACATATATATATATATATATATATATATATATACACGATGAGCTTCTTTTAGTTTCTGTCTACCAAATCCACTTACAAGGCTTTGGTCGGCCCGAGGCTATAGTAGAAGACACTTGCCCAAGGTGCCACGTAGATAGTTTTGATAATGATGGGGTCCTGCTTGGAGGTCAGTTCTACACTTCTTATCTAATACAGGCATTGAATTCACCTAATATTATCAGTTTGTCTCTGATTATACAGCTATTGAGACACTGATTGCAGCAGCTGGACTGTAGCCATCCTCAGTCTGATACATCTCTGCCCATTTCAGGTGATGCCATAGAGTGACTAGACAGTATTGTATGGTTGTTGACTTTCCTGAGTTCATCTATTGTTTGGACAGGTTTTGTTTATCAAGCTAGGTTAGTGAAGTTGTCAATTCAGTTACTTTTGGTCAAACTGTGCATAGATGAGTACCACTTCTTTGCCCCCACCTCTCTCTCTCTCATATATCTAGATCATTTTATTATTTCCTTACAACATGGCCATGTACTTCAGTTCTACAGAGTAAACTTGTTGGACTTACAATGTGATATGTGTAACATATATGTGTGTGTGTGTGTGTGATAGGGAGTAGAAAGGCAAAAGATAAGATGAAAACAGGTTGGAGGAAGAAGGCAGGATGGAGGAGTGAGTGGAAAAGGATAAACAGAAAATGAAGAAGCTGGAATTGAAGGATGGTAGTAAGGCAAGAGCAGAAGAAACAAAAACAAACAAGACTTGGAAGCAATAATGGTGGGGTGGGGGGGATTACTAAAGGAATATAGTTAGACAGGTGTGGTTCAGGAGGGGTCAGCTGTTGACCATCTGTGTGTTTATTGAGTTGAGATGGGTTGAAATAAAAACGTTTTGGGGAGAATTTCATCAATGGACCTGTGTGTGAGATGTGTGTTAAGGCATTGTGATAAGTTGAGATGATGGACTTGCAAAAAAAAAAATGATGATGATGATAATAATATTTGAGCTGTGAGATTAGGGTCCAGTGAATAGAAGTAAACAGGTAACAAAAAACCTATAGGGGGGGGGGAAGAATTGAAGAAGGAGAAAGTGTAGTATTTTACTGAGAGCATGATATACATCATGTCCTCAGGAAAATACTACTTCTCTTTCTTCAATTCTTTTTCCCTCTCTATGGGTTTTTTGTTACTTGTTCACTTCTATTCACTGGACCCTAATCTCACAGACATAATTTTTATGTGATACCTTTTCTAAAATCTGTTGTGCCTAACCAGAGGACACCAGTATTTTACAGTTACATTAAAAAAGCTGATCTCTTGAACTCCTTGTTGCATCACTCTCTTTCCCAATTTCAGATAAAACAACAAATAAGAAACAATCAGAACCAAAATAATTAACAAACGTTGACATTTTAAATTATTTCATTATCCTTTTTCTTAGATTACTTTTACTGTTTTTATTGTTGTTGTTGTTGTTGTTGTTTATATTATTGTTATTCTGGGTTCGAAATGAGTTTAAACTGATCTGCCAGGATCTATTGATGTACTTTGTGTGTGTTTGTGTGTGTGTATCTGGATGCTCTATGTTTTTAGACTTGTATGCCTCTGGCAGAAACGTTGTTCCTTGCCTAAACCCACAAATGTTTGTCATTCATGATGGTGTGTGGGTCCAGGTTAGTCATATGTCTTTTACAGACTAATTTGATCAAATTATATGAAATATTTGATTCTGTATTTGAATTGAAATACTGACTTATTGTTTCATTTTAAAATAGCATCAAACAAATCCGTTTGAGAAAATAAATCATCAAAATATTTCTATTGTGTTGTTACATAATTTTCATTATTTTTCTGTAAACTTAAGATTTTGCTTCAGGATTCAGGTGTAATAAATCTTTGATCCAGGTGTCATGAAACTTTGATCCCAGATCCTGATGGATGGATAGGTGCATAGTCAGAATTTAGAGATGTACAGGGACCATTATAATAGTTGTAGTAATAATTTGGTGGATGATCCAGGTGTAGGAGGACATAGCATGTTCTAAGGATCAGAGGACATTGTAGTAAGTGTTGTAAAAACTTGATCTGGCAGTGTGGGGGCATAGCATGTTCTAAGGTTAGGGTCAGGTATGAGAGCATGCAATGTGTCACTCCATGCATTATTTGTCGATATTTGCTCAGATCATCCAGGGCACCTATTCAAGTAGTGTCCCAGTCACTCCCCATCTCTGCAAGATACTTCCTTATTGGCCATCACCATATGTAGTATATGGCCAACAACACAAGTTGTCACCCCCAGCTGCTTCTGCAGAGAAGAGAAAGCAATATGCAGGATCCAACTCAGAAAATTGAGCAACATGATCAAATACTCTGAGCTGATGCTCTCAAATCCCACAAGGAACAGGGCTCATCCCCATTTCTCGGTAGAGTAATTGGTTGGATATGAAATCTGACCAATGATAACCCATAATCCATCAAAGCGTCCTGGTACCAAAGGAGTTCAGATGATTCCTAAGGGCCCCTGACAGTGTCCAAGTCTTACAACTATAGAGCAGGACAGGGAGGACCAGAGACCCGAAGACCCAAACTTTGTCCCCTAGATCAGATATTGGCAGTACTAAACACCCTTATACAGAGTCCACAACTGCACCAGCACATTCAAGTCTTTTAAAAACTTTGATCTCACAGCTGATGCTGCTATGGATCATACTGTCAAGATAAGTGAAACAGTTAACAACTTTGACATCCTCACCCACAACAGAGACATGAAATGGAGTCCCCCTCTCCCAGGAGACTAACAAAAGACTGGTTCTTTGTCTTGACCCAAGAAACTCTAAGGCCAAGTGGGCCTACTTCTTCATTCAGTGAAAGGAGAGCACTCCTTAAGACATCCAGGGACTCAACAAAAATAGCCACATCATTAGTAAAATCCAGGTCAGTAATCCTAGTTTCACCAATGAGTGCAGCACAACTTGGTCAAGCCACCATCCATCCAAGTATTCGGTCCAAGCAGACTTTGAACTGAGTGGGAGCCAAAACACAACCCTGATGGACCCCAGATCTAACTGGGAAAAAGTTACATGTTCCCCAATCTGAACTGCACTCACTGTTTCAGTATCAGCCCAACCAATCAGGGAGGTATACCGCCATCAGCCCAACCAGTCAGGGAGGTATACCTTGCAGCTCCAGTATATGGAGAGCCAGGATCCTGTCACTAGTAGACTTCTTTGGCATGAATAGAGGTTATTATAACAGTTGTACTAAAAACTTGATCCAGGTGAGGGAGGAGCAGGCATGCAATGCCATCTTAAGGCAGAGATACACAGGGCAGTTGCCTAAAGGCCACACAGGTCTAGGGATCCAATTCTAATCAGTGTATGCTGTGGTTTGCTGTCAAATTGTTATAGGGCACAGTGAATTGATTTGCCTGAGGGCTTATAATGTTGTTAAAAAGGCCCTGCTAGCATGTTATAAGAAATAGAGTCCATTGTAAAACTTGAGCCACGTGTGGGAGGACATAGTTGGTTATAAGAAACAGAAGCTATTGTAATTGTTTTAAGAACCTGATCCAGGTGTAGGAAGATGTAGCATATTATAAGGATCAGAGGCTATTGTAGTAGTTGTGAAACATTGATCCAAGATCCAGATGTGTGCAGAGGAACAAAGGGCCAGCATCTACAGTATGTTATCATTAGATTTTTGTCCTAATGCAAAATGAGAAACCAATTTGCTTTCAATCGTATAGATTGAAGGATATTGAAAAGAAATGGTTGGCTGTGAAGTTAGAAGCCTTTACAATAGTTGCATCAAGGGAAAATGTGACATTATCTATTGGCATAAAAATTCAAGCTACTTCTTTATAGATCAACAAACAATAGCTTTATTTATTTGTTGGTGACAGTTGACTTTCCAAATAAACAAAGGAAACTATGGTTCCACTGGTTTTTCAAATTGCTGATCTGTCAGTTGCAACTCCTGACAGCTCGTGTCCCCCCTTTCTTTTTTTTTTTTTTTGATGTGCAGGATTTGAAATCAGAATGCACAGATACCAGAAGTTATTGTCTGTTACATTTAACAATTCCTAATTTTTTTTTATGGACCCTGAAAGGACGAAAAGAAAAGTTGGCCTCAGCAGGATTCGAACTCAGAATGTAGAGAATCAGAACAAATACCATGAGGTATTCTATCAAACACTCAAACAATTCTGTGTGTTTGCTGCATTTCTATTTGGATGTTGACCTCAATCTTTTATTAAAATGCAAATCTATGTCTGCTGTTGGAGATTACAGCTTTCAAAGTTCTCATATGAAACACAATGCCATCCAGGAAGAAAGAATTAGGTTGCAGATGTCTCGAGTATTTCTGCAATTGCTAAAGGTAATGAATATATTGATTGTCACACAATGAACAGATAGATATAACAAAGCAAATTCATGAAGAGATAGGACAGTCCAACGCAGATCGACAAATTGCTTTTATGAAAGGATTCAATAGTAATAACCTATTAAGAAAATAAGTTATGAATAAAATTACATTGTGTGATATATATATATATATATATATATATATATATTATATAAGGTTGAAACCTCTCTTTATAAAAATTACAAAACATGATTGACAAAAGCTTGGTAGTAAGTGTCACTTGATATTGCAGAACAAAAAACAGTTATTAAAATGGGCAATTCTTCTGTTTTGAATTTATGCATTACATAATGCAAGATGAGAAACCACTTTGCTTTCATCCATATATATGTTATTCAGTTCCTCTCCTCATTATTCACCTTGTTTGGTACCCCAAGCTCTGTGATCAATGCACCCATTTTTAAAGCACTGAATTTTGAGAATTTTTGAATAAGATAATTTTTGAATAGGCGCGGCGTGGCTGTGTGGTAAGAAGCTTGCTTCCCAACCACATGGTTCTGGGTTCAATCCCACTGC
>JAOPUL010004099.1:32644508-32657134 GCA_027564515.1 Octopus rubescens
TTATGTGTGTGTGTGTGTTGTGTTCGTATGTGTGTGGGCGCGCGCGCGTGTGTGTGTGTGTGATGTTACAAGTGTCACATAACATACATACTCTCGTTAATATTTAATCCAATATATAGAGTAAGCCACGGAATTTCTGTTGAAATGCTGCTAAAAAACACATTGAAAACTTGATTCTAAATTGAAATAATGTCTATATTCACTCTAGCATACAAATCACAGACATTAGAAATAACTACACTTAACCTCGTGTAATACCAGACACAGGGAGAACCCTTAACTGCCAGGATTATGATTAGATATAACATCGTTGTGGAGAAGATAATAACACTAAACAGCACACACGCAAAACGCACACGCATACGTATATATGTTTATATATTTATGAGTTTGTATTTATATATAATATGATTCTCGACTCATCCACATTTTTCTTTCCTATATCTTCTATCTCCATAATTATCGATATTCTCCTGTATTTTTCATATTTCCTCTCTCTCTCTTTCTCTTCTTTTATTCACTCTTTCTCACTCACTGTCTTCTTCTGGATCCCCTCTCTCTTTCTTAACACAGAAGCTATTTGTATAGAATTTTCCAAAAATGTTCACCGATCACTCGTCTTGAATTGAGATAATGTGCAAAGTCAAATTATTAATCCTTACTCTATGTTTTTTTAAATTATTTATAATTTTTATTTTTTCATCTCATCGAAATCTTGAATGAAGGAATATTCATCTAATCTTTTTATGAAGAACCATTGCTGTTCTTTCTTTTATGTTTGTAAATTCGATAATTTTCTATTTTCTATTTTTGTGTCATTATATTTTCAACATCATTTCTGGTGAGTGATCGGGAATTTTCAAAGTACATACTTGACAAGAACGAGGCAAATCTGACTGAGATTTTCTGTTAATTGAAAGGCCAACATCTTGTGCACGATGCCGGGAAATGTGTTAAATATTTCTCTTCATTTTCTTCCCCTCTTTCGTTCCATCAATCCATCCCTTTATTTGTATTTTTTAACAATTTCTTTTCAATTCTTCAACACTACTTCTTATTTTATTTTATTCGTACTGTTTTTATTATTATTCATTGTATACATAGTATTTTTTTCATGCCATCATGACTATTTTTTTTTTTTTTCTCAATTTCAGAAATTCTCAATTTCTGTATAACGGGAACATGTTTTTGTTACATTTTTGTTTTCTGAATATAGAAAGTTAAGAGAATGTTTTTAAGACATGTTTTGAATGTTTTTGTTCATATAGTTATATGCTATATACTTTCTTACTTGAATGATTACGGTGGTGGTCTTATGTTTCTTTATATTTTTGCTTTCTTCATCTAAATTTTTTCAAAGATTTTGTTATCGGTTAAAAAAGAAACTGAATAAAAGGACATTTTAGTATAACTTCCGCTAAGATTACTATTCTATACTTAATTTCTTAAAGTGACATTTGAATAGAATATTCTTATCTCAGTCCAGTATGTTATTTATATAGCTCTCTCGCTCACTCTGTATAAATATATATATATATATATATATATATACACTTATATGTAGATATGTTTGTGTGTGCTTGGTGTGAGGAGTGTGTGTATATATGTGCATGTGTAAGTGTGATTATATGCATGTGCATTTTCCAGACAGTTTACCTTTCATAGTATTCTACAGAAACCAATAGAAAAAACAAATTCTAACTTCTAAAAGTAGATAATATAATGGAAGTCAAAAGAAAATTGTGAAAAGATAAAGCTATAAAACTATAAAACAAAAAGTTTAGTTTTTCGTCCTTCTTTTTCTTTTAAACCCAATATGTTCTGTATCTTGCTATCTCTTTTCCTTTTTACTTCGAGAGATAAGACAGAAATACAGTTATATAAGCTAAATAATATTGAACGGCGACAAAAGTTAAAGAGAACAGTTAAATCAACACCAGAGTTAATTATAAAAAACATGTAGCCGTCATGTTTACGGTTAATACCAGAGCTCCTGTTCTATAAAAACAAAATCTATACCTGAACCTTGAAGTGACGATGGATAAATGGGTTGTGGTTCATCGTTGATTAGAGATTACGAGAATAGTATTTCAAATATTTACGTATCTACGTGAATATATTCCGATAGACATTATTAAATAGCTAGTACAAAACGTGACAGAGAGAGAGAGAGAGAGAGAGAGAGAGAAAGAGAGAAAGAGAGAGAGAGGGAGAGAGAGAGGAGAGAGAAATACTTCTAAGCTGAACTGCTTTTAATATTCACATTGTAATGCTTTCTCTTCGGACATGGAAATAAAAAAAAAATCACATTATTGATTGAATATAAAAAAAGTCCACTAGAAGAGACGTGATATCTTACAGAATGATAGGCATAAAACCAGAGATAAAATGCAATTTGCTAACCTAGTAACATGATAAAGAGACGCTGCTGTGAACGGCTTATAATTGTTGAGTTGTAATGTCTTCTTGGATAACATGATGAATATTTACGTAAAAGTCGCAGGTTTGAATCTCACTACCAATACATTTATGTCTTAGAAAACGGACAATCACATTTACAAGAACTAAATTGGTCTGATACTAGCCTATGGTACAGTAATGAAGAAACCTTTTACCTGGATAAGTGCAAAGAAATACACAAATTTTACAAAAGATTTACAATTGGGAAAACTAAGACTGAATCGTTAGACATATCAAGTTCCTAAAAGCACTGTTACCATCTATGAAAAGAAGCTCATATCCAGTCAATCGCTCGTATCCAGTCTGAAGGATACATTAAATAACTACTGCAAATATTTGCACTTTCTTATATCTTTTTCAATATATCTTTTCCAATATCTTTTACTATTTTTCTTATGTTTCATATGATTATTATTTCATCATTAATATTTGTTTTAATACATAATTATTATTAAGTTTCTTTATTTTCTAATTACCCAACGGAAATAATGCACGTGTACCGACGTTTATATGTAAGGAGTTGCACCTTTATAACCTCTTTCGCGTAGTATACATGTCTTTCTATACACTTTCTGACTTTCTTCGGAACAATCAAATTTGTCGTCTGCAAATTATTGACTGTTTAACTGAATACAAACATTGAGGTAACGGTATTTTAACCTCAATGGAATATATGATGTTATACAGATTGGCCGCTTGTTTATCTGAGATTGGTCAAATTGATGTAGACGATAAAGGTTTTTCTTCCTTTTATTACAATCTACGGAGAAATAGTTAAATTATCCCTGTTTATAAAGGCACTATATAGGTGGTTACATTTACATTACACTGATTTACACCGGTTTGATTTATGTCGATCTGCCATTTTCGGAATTTTACGGCTACGACGTAGCGCAATTTCAACGGTGAACATATGTAATCCTTTTGTTTTGCTTTCATTTGTATATTGTCCTTTGTTTCGGAGTGTTTTCTTCTAGTAACTCATATACAATAACTTGGACAGTGATTATTCATTTACAATTCAGAAGTGTTATTTAGTGATAGTGATTATAATAAGGCTTTTCATTGCTTACATTCCCATTATTTCATTGCTCATACGTTAATTCATCATTACAAAATGAAATTATTCTGTCATAAGAACAATGAAATAAGTGGATAGCCATATCAGATAGGAGGAAATTACAGAATTCAAACGCTGAAGGCATTAAGAAATCACGCTGAGTATTCACTTTGCATTGAAACTGATGCTGGGTTAAATCTCAGAAACATCCCGTGTGCTGAAAGGGTTAAATAATGTACTATAGCTTATCACTTGGAAGTTTAACGATAAGTTGTGGGTCTCATAGCACTGGCGTTCAAACCGTTTTTGTATCGTTGTGTATAACTTTAACACTATGATTGATGTGTTATCTAAAGGTATTAAATGAAATGATTCACCGAATGGAAGAAGATAACGGATGCACATGGGTTTGTAGGGTTTTGCATTTAGTCCCATCGACTTATCACGATAATGAAGAATACAGAGAAAATATAAAGTTCAATGCAGCAAGCCAAAAGGTATGAGAGATACAAATGAAGCCATTCTTCTGAAAATCTGTAGAACAAATGAAGACGTTATTAGATCTGTAAATGGAAGGCATTGAACAGAACACAATCAATAGTCAAGCTATCAGTGGTGATACGACAAAGTGTATTTCTGAAGAATTGAAAAGGAAAGTGGGGTTACGATGAAACATTTTCAAGTATTGAAGGCTGGTTTGGTGGCAATAAGAGTTGCATTAAGTGTTATAGTGTTACGATACCTGGTGAGTCAGTAAGTGCAGATATCGTAGTAGCTTAAGATTTGCATGCAGAGTTGCAAAGTATTATACAGTTTAGAATATCTAGATGATTTTATTTTATATCTAAAGGAAATAGAATTATATTGGAAGAGAATGGAATGCCTTCAAAGCCATTACTGCCATTGAACGAAAAGTCTACATTGTGATTTAAACCTACTAAGGATAGATATACAATCATACTGAATGTTAATATTTCAACAACCCCGAAATTGAAATTGGTGTTAGTCTAGCACTCACAAAATACCGTGTATTGAAAGTTTTAAATAAGTTACAATTGCGTATCTATTGGAATTTGAGAAAGAAAGCCCGAGTCACATAGAAGTAGTACGAAAGCCATTTTTGCAGTTGTGTACAACTTTAGCAATGCAATTGGTTTGCTACACAAACGCATTCTATTCTATTAGAAAATGACCCTTTTCTTCCTCCAAATCCTGATAAAGTTTAAGCAAAGTAAGCGTAGTTTACATACATCTAAACCCATCTGCTTTGTAATCCTAGGTGTAATCACAACGTTCAATTCAAGGCTTTCGTGCAGAAATCCTAAATGAAAATAGTTTATCGGTTAGACAAAATCTGCAAAATATTACTGACACACTCTGGGAAAAGGTCACATTCTTTAATGCAGGTTAGCAATTAATTTCTATCCGAGTCAATGTATGGGTTTGGAGGATAAGGGCCATTGGTGAAGGAGTTGCATTCATACAAGAGGTTTCAGAGTCGATAGGAGAGTCTGTATTCATATTTTGAGAAGGTGCAAGATCTTCAGTCTCGTGCTTCATCAGTTGGTGACTTTAACCAGGGCAATCCATCATTACAAAACTAGAGGTGTGTCCAGCTCCAATGATGACCTAGATTAACAGTAGTATTTTATTTAGCTATTATTATGTATATTAAAATAATAATTCTCAGCGGGTAAATGCACGAAGCAAGAAAACTGTAACACAGAAATGTGTAGTTCGACACTGCGAGAAACTCTGGTTCTTTATAACTGACACAGGTTTATCTCACTTACAGTGATGTCCTCAGATAGAGGAAATTCCTGGTTCGTGTTGTGTTGATTGGATAATTAGTGAACAGGATTGCGGAATACTGCTTGGCATTCGTATAATAATACCAAACTAAATCTTCAAATGTTATCTGTTTACATGATCTGAAGATTCTGAACATTACTGCAATTTATTGCGGGTAACTTATCTTATTATGCTGCTGAGAAAAAAATCTTTCCACTTAAACATCCATGCTAGTGTGTCACATGTTTTGTTTATAAAACATTTTTGACGCTATTTTAAGCAAATAAAACACTCAATACCGTTGGTACCGTGTTTCCTTTAAGACTGAACCTAGTTAAAACTAGATCATGCGTTAGGCCATTCAACATTGTCATCCTTTGATAGTCAATGATAATTGCACTTAATCGCTTTGTCGACAATCATGCTGGCCTGTTAACTGAGATAGTTGGAAATTACATTGCTAAATAACTATTGAAGTTGATTGACACTGTGTTTCATTATTCTGACAGGGAATACATTCATTACCATACTACTATTTGTTAATGTGTCACTACTACTGAGAATTTAAAAACAACTTAAATTTTTCTGTAACTCACAAAAAAAAATATCGATTTTTTAAAATTAAATGCAAGGTCAAAAATCTTTAAGGGATGAGAGAAGTAGGTTTGTACGAGATTTGTAACTATTTCATGGGCATTACAGATGTATTTGGGTGAGGGGAAGCTACAAGCTGAAATTGAAAACTGGCTGCGAACTTTGCTCACTAACTACTTCTACTGGAGAAGCAAACATCGTGTTTTTATTCATTAACTTTGTAGGCAACATGTTTACTTTATCCTTCAAAACAAATATTATTTGAAATCTTAAAAATAGATTTTTTTTTTTTCTCTTATTTTATTCGTGATATGAAAGACATCTCGACTAATGAATCTATATTTGTCGTTATATCAAAAAAATACGATGTTTGTTTTTAACACTTAATTGAAGCCAACAACGAATTCAATTACATTTTCTTCAACAATTATCCAAAATAAAAGTCTAATGATATGAGATTCTTTGTTTTTTAACAACTCAGTGAAACAAATTAAATCCATTATTGACAAGAATAACCTATGATGTTTTTTTTTTATTTTTGCAGAAAAGAAAAAGGGAATAATACAAACATAAAACCATATTTGAATTCTAGTGAAGAAATAAGCCGTTTAGCAAGAATGGAATGTTTCAGAAATTTCTTTTTTTTTTTGTAGGATGTTTCATAGATAATAACATGGGTTTTGCTTCATCTTGTTCTTAATGCTGTTGATGTTGTTTGAAAATTTTTATTGGAATTAACTCGATCATTCTAATGTCAAACTAATAAATAGGTTTTCAGGCAACTAAATTAGATTGAGAAAAATATAGAAAATAGGAAATGATGAGCGAGGTAGGAAGAGTGATGGAAGATAAATACCAGTATGGCTTACTTTGACATGCGATAAACATTTCAACGAGATTTTAAAGAAACTTACATCGTGTTTAATAACATACAATGATCCATACATTAAATATGGATATAACTGATTGTCATTCTTTAATCTATTTATAACTGGCTATATTAAATCAGATAAACAACTGATTTCTTAGTAGAGTAGAAACTCTAGTAACGTCATTTAAAACTGGGACACATCAAATAATAAATCACTGAAGTTGATTAGCATGAAAAATCCCCAATTAATTATTAAGTTAGTCATACGGATGTTGTATTTTGCTAATTAACCGCATGTTATTTATTTTTTTATAAATATGTTTATTTTCACTACCTACTCGTGTAGAGTAATAAACATTATTTAATAATTGTCTGATAATTGTCTGATAATTGTCCCTAAACCAGCAACTACAAACCAGACTATACTTTACTGAGGAAGTGAAATAATACCGAAAGATGTCTAAAGTTATCTCACATAGTTGCCTAAAGGTATGTAATAATATTAATTATTGAACTGTTGTTGTCATTTACTCACTGTATAGATATTATTTTTAATATTATTTCAATACACAATATATGAAGAACGAGAGTAGTTTTACCGAAATTAATGCAAAAGAGTGAGCATAACTATATTATTAACTGATATAGGTCGTTCAAATTGAACATGATGGTGGAGTAATCCCCCCTCTAGCCTAAATCTTTTACCTGTATTTCTTCATTGCAGTCAAAGAATAGGTTTCAAGGAAAAACGATGTACCGTCATTGAGTTCTTGGTGAACGGAAGATTTAGGCTGTCCGACATCCACAGAAAGTTAGAGGATGTTTACAGAGATGACACTGTTGGCAAAAGAGATATGCACAGATGTATGAAGAGGTTTAATGAAGGGGAAGCCAGTATTGATGAAAAACTATGCAGTGGGAGAACATCGGAATACGATGACTAACACGATTCGCTAGGGAGTGGACGAACCAATTTGCGCGGACAGACAAGTCACAGTTCGACATTTTGCTGCACAGGTGAACTGTGGTCACAGGGCCTTACAGACGATTGTGGAAGAATTGAATATTGGAAAGTCTAAAGTGGGTATCTCAACTGGAAGATGAGAAAGGTGGAAGTCTGCTCTCATCCCTTAAAAGTGTTTGAAGGCAATGCAGTCACTTTTTCCCGATGAGGTGAGAAGGGATGAAACGTGGCCATTATCTTCATGATTCAGGAAAGAAAAGCCCCCACCATAAGCAATGAACGGTACATTGATACACTCAAACATCTTAGAAAAACCATTAGGAAACAGAGACCGATAATTGGCAACAAATCAAGCTATTGCACATTAAGCTGTTGACTGGACCTTCATTCACTGTACTACCGGATCTGGCGCACTACAACTTCCATGTGTTGGTGTAATGAATAATATTCTTCAGGGACTTGAAATGCCACAGACGAGGTGAAGATGTGCGTACGACAATGCACGCCTGCTTGTTTTCAAAACGTTTAGTGAGTTATGCGCAAATGTGTTTCTTATGATAGAAAGTATGATGCATAATACCTTTGTATATAGGAAGAGTTACTCAAATATGTGGAATATTTTGAACAGTGTATCTCGGTTAATAAAAAATGTTATGCTCACTTTTGCATTATTTCCCGTATAACCCTCCTATGATAATACCAAATCTATAATATTGTAACCTATAATAAACTCACCACAGTCTAACCACCGCTATATAAAGTAATATTCGAGATAAAACTCAAATACTCTTCCAGTTTTTGTTGTATATGCCCAGGCACAGTTCCTAGTCGTTAGAATGAAGGGACCGCAATCAAAATATCTTGTGTTGAATTCCTTAGCTGATCGTTGCGTTGTGTTCTTGAGTATGACATTTCATTTCATATTGCTTCAATCTACTCAGATGATACGAGTACCTTTAGCTATCACAACGTGGTTGTTCTATTGGATCAGTTGTAGGATGATCACGAGGATGTTTTTTGCCTGAACATTTATATATAAGCACCTAAAACAGTTAGTGAAAGTAGGGTACAGAGTGGTAAGTCATCCGCAATTACAAGTGACGACTGTGCTTTTAGTAGTTTAGTCGAATATTAATGGTAATATATGAAATCGTATTATTGAAATATATAAAGTATATCATGTTCCAAACAAAACCTTCTGCTCTCGGAAATGCATTCGACAATAATTCCGCTGAGACACGATACAACTCTTTGATCTGTAAATAAGCGAGGTCAGCTTGATATTATATTACATATCACGTCACATATTTCATTAACATACTTCATTTATTTCTATTTGAATGTTTGTATATTTGGTATTATTATATGTTTGTTATTTTCGTTTAGACAGCCAAGCAATTATTCCTATCACTGAATACATATTTACGGTTTTTGTGTGGTTGCTATTGCTGCTGCTGTTTGCTTTGAGATAAGGCTTGTTTCATATCACTCCTATAATCGAATACGTTCCAGCCGTGGCCATTTAGTCTTTTCCAAAGACACATTGCATCCATGATCACATTCTCCAACCTCTCCCTTTCTTAGATGGTAAGGTACGATTTGAAAATTACTCGTGGTATGCAGAGTGCCCCCCCCCATATAGGCTTCCATGTTGGCTCGTCATATTCTCTGTTCACTCTGACAGGATTATCAGCAAAACAGTCTGAATTGTCTTTTATGCGTACCGTACTGATAGACCCAATGTTTAACAGTATCAAGAATCGAGTAGCCGTGCATCCCTAAAGGCATCAATATATGTTCCATACAGCTAGACCCAAATTTATCACTGTCAAGCACTACGTGATTATTGTGATCAGCAATCTGTAACTCTTAAAAGAAATCACGTACAGATGTTTACATAAATTGACAATCTTGTTTTCACCAAGCGTTAACCTATTTATCAGAAGACTATGACGCCATTTTGAAAGCATTACATAAATAAAACGTGTTCTCAAGGGATATACTAGTAGAATACTCAACACGATAATCTCTTACAAGATATGTTTTGACATTTTGAAAACTTTACAGATTACATCAGCCATTTGATATTTTTTTTACTACTTATACTCGTTCTTACCAGACAAATTCTCAGAGACAATAAATCTTAATAAATATTATTTTGTAAATTACATTGGGTTTCCAATATGTAAAGCTGAACTTACTTCCACCGTTGATTCGAAACTTTAAAAGTTAACATAATACGCTTAGCGTAAGTAACATGAAATATGAAAACGAAAAAAAAAAAGATGAATAAAATGCACTATACTGAAGGATGCTGGGGTTTATATAATCTTTGACGCTCACCTGGATATTTTTAAATATATGGTTATAATATTTTCCTGTTCACGACTTTCCTATAGAGGTGAATCAATAATTCTTGACAGGAAATGTATTTTATATTTATGATTCACGCTTGTCTGCATCTACAGCTTCATTTTACACAATTCTTCATTTTGATATTTTCTGTTGCTGTAATTTGCTATTTGGTATCAGTCCTGAAGTGACTTGACATGATTATTCCAAGTTATTCATTTGAGGAAATCTAAAAAGTTGGATTAAGTTGATGTGACAGGATGGTCACTTAACGAAAATGTTAGGTGAAACTACTGGTAGGGATTGTTAAATATTGTATTAATACTGCAAATCTAACACATTCATGAAGTTCTTGGTTCAGTGGAGCTTTCAGTGACAGGTAGAATTTTAATTTCTTACAGAGTTTAGAGAGGAAAATGCCAAGAATTTAAGATTATGTCGCAAAATATTTGCTGTTCACTTCAGGACTAGATTTGTTTTAATTAAATATTCCATAATTATGTGGTGCATTCCAGAATTTTTGATACTTTTCCAAGAGAGACATTTATTAATTTCAAATGCTGCACACAATTCTAATCTTCTCCAAAGTAGGACCATCTGACTTCAATGTACTTGGTGTAGCGCTCCAACGTCTTTGTGAAGGCTCTATGGAAGTCTTCAAAAGTGAAATTGTTCAAGACCCTTGTCACAATCTACTTCATTTTCGGGAACATCCAAAAGTCACAGGTAGCCATGTCTGTACTGTAAGGAAGGTGAAGGACAATTTCGATGCCCATCACTGTCAAGTAGTTGGTTACGAGGATGGAAATGCGGACTGGTGCATTATCCTAGTGCAAGTGTCACCTACGCTAGAGGAGGAGCTCTGGTCTTTTGTGTTGAAATCCTCTTCCTGAACTTCTTCAAAACCTCCACAAGGTACTCTTTGTTAATCATCTGTGCAGAAGGGACACGTTGGATTAATATGATGCCCTTGCTATCGAAAAAGAGGTCATCACGAACATCCCGGTTGGCCTGCCTTGTATGACCTTTGTTCTAGGGGAGCCCGGATGCTTCCATTGGGCACTCTATCTCTTGGTCTCTGGATCATAAGAGTAGACCTAGCTTTTGTTACCAGTGACTCAATTACTCTTGGTATGAAGGTCATGAGCTGAACCAACTCCCTGCACTCACCACCGCGTCTTGCACCAATTTAGCGCATGTTCAGACCTTCACGAATACTTCTGTGTACATTTTCCTCACCAACTCCATACTATATGCTTATTCTTGACAGTCTTCATCCAGAAAATTGGTAATGTTCTCAACCAGCTCTAATATTCTGACGCCCCCCTCTCTCTCTCTCTCCGACCCATCACCTTCTCTCACCTTCTCTCTACCGTCCTTGAATCTCTTGTGCCAGTGAAAAACAAATGCGGCTCATACAATTTAATCCATAGCATTTTTCTCCTATTTAACACTAAGCCTTATTGCATAGTGAACTACCAAATTGTCTTCCCGTCCAGACTACATTCTACTAACTAGCAGTGTTCAGTAGAGTGTGTTTGAAGTGTTGTTACAGCAGTCTACTCCAGCCTGGAATAAAAAAAAAACGACTTGGCAGGTCAGCTTATTAGGTGCATTGTAATGATATACTAAAATTAAAATAACCAAGAACGTTTATAACTGCCCCTCATAAGAAAAATGTCAACGCTTCTGGAATGGACCTCGCATGGGTGCCTAACCCTTTTGCCGTGTAGAGTGGAAAAATCTAACAGTTCGGACTAAATGGCCAGATGGAAGTGAAACAACATGGAATGAAAGTGTTGAATGTTAGGTTCTGGAGGTAAGTGAATAGAGAGGGGGGCTGCTGTGCGGGATGAGGCTTGAGAGGGAAAGGTTGTTGGTATGAGTTGATGGCAGGAGGAAAAAACGTGGAATGAGTTAATTAGAGACTGGGGATTAGTTAGTGAGAATTGGTGTGAGTGAGGCCTAGCAACCAGGATGGCAGTGTACTGCTGCAAGCCAGCAAAGGGTACAACATACTCACAATTATATATACTCACAATTATATATACTCACAATTATATATACTCACAGAAACAAATCAGACACGTGCACATGGGATAGACACGGAGAGGAGAGACGACACTGGGAAAGGAAGGGGATTTTGTGTTATAGTGAGCTAGTGTTCCAGCTAAGGGTTGGCATTTGTACTTTCTCCTTGATAAGGGATCAGAAGATTGCGACTGTTCATTTATTAAGCAAAACAAAATATTATCATTGGTACCAGCTTAGTGGTTGGTGAAAACAGAGAGAAAAAGAGAGCGACAGAAAGAGAGCGGGATGGAGAGAGGGAGAGAGGCAGAGGAAGCGAGAGAGAGTGTGGGAATGAGTGAGTGAGTCTTATATCAACGAGAAATTGCATGTTTGACCTTTTAGAAATGGTTGTAGATATATATATATATGTGTGTATATATATATATATATATATATATATGTGTGTGCACGCGCGCACACGCACGCGCGCACACGCACACACACGCACAAAGTCGCCAAAA
>JAOPUL010004099.1:32874495-32886349 GCA_027564515.1 Octopus rubescens
ATAGATAGATAGATAGATAGATAGATAGATAGATAGATAGATAGATAGATAGATAGATAGATAGATAGATAGATGGCTAGCTAGCTTGATAGAGAGGTAGGTTGCTAGAACGATAGATATGTACACGCTTTAAACTGTAGATCAGGAAACTACGTTTCAAGCTATAACATTGGGTTTTAAAATACCACGAATGATGGTTAATCAGTCATTAACGTCGCTAACTTCTTGAACGAAATCAATGCTGGAATGTAAATTGTACATAATCGTTTAAGGAAAAAAACTATGAAAATTGTGGCCCGTATAATGGTAGCAATTGTGTCATATTCGACAATAACCTAAATGCAGCAAAAGTATTTTAAAAAAGAATATGAAAAGTAAGAAACAGATGATGTTCACTTATGTGTTCTACTGCGGTAGAATAGTTCATTTTGTGGTAGATAAATATTTACTAAGGATCAAACATGCTGTTCAGTTTTGTAAGGATTTATTATTCTCATTTGTTATCTGTTGAACAGATTCATGAAAATCAAAATACCTTGAAGCTCCTGGTAAAAGTTTCCTTCCATGCAGAACTGTCTGGAGCAAAATCTTCCTATCAGTGTGTGTTCTTGGAGTCTTTTACAAGTTGAACTACATAACATGCACTTGCAAGTTCAGAATAGAAAATTGCTTTTGGCATTTCCAACGCAACGCAGTTGAATTTACTTGAGTTTAGCAAACAAAATGGTTACATTGCCATGTCTGAGAATGTGGGTGCCGGGTTTCCCTCCTGTGACCTTACGAAAAGAGAAAGTTTTAGCATCATATTGGTACACTGTCCAGATTTGAGATACATGCAGGTGTGATAAACTTTAACTTAGATAGCAATATATCTACTTGGTCTCTGTATCACATTTTTCCAAGAAGCTGTTCTTGCCTTGCCACTATGTGATAACACTTTGCCGTCTATGCATGCGTTTCGGGACGGTGTACTTGCAAGATATTAAAAGTTGACTACATGTTTCAACACATTCACACTTTCATCCGAGGAGATACACTATATGTATAAACAGGGTCAGGTTGATGCAGGACTTCTGTTTTTGTGTTGGAGATAGTGAGGTCAATATTGTTGCCGGTCTTTAAGACTCGAAAGACAAATGCTTTCATGCTGGACTCATTTTTCGCAAGCAATCAACTATCATCTGCAAATAGCAGTTCATGGTCACTTAGATGTTTACGTTGGTTTTCGCTTACAATATCTAAATATTGAACTATTTGCCTTTATACGTGTACCTATTATCAATTCCTGATGAAGATAAAGTTCATTATCAGATTCGGATCATTACAACGTTCAAATAAATCCAGCAAACACGGTATCATGTGTAGCTATGTTAACTGGGCTATGTCAATACTGTGATGTAAAAATGGGCAAGAAATTATATGAATAGCTCGATGTTATCAATTGTAATTATTTTCAGGTCATCCATGTCCAGGACCTGGCTTCTAGTTTATAATATATGTACCTCATGGTGAATTAGTTCAATATATTTCTAAATGGAATCAATGTAATGCAAAAAGAGTAATGAAAATGTGGTTTCCAATTCTGTTATGGATGATTACTGAGACCGATATAATTGACTTACACTCTTCCCCAAATTTCTTGGTTTTGTACCAGAATTTGAAACCAATACTCGAGGAATTTGTTGCCTTGAGCCAAATTGTTTATACGTCCCTGTTATAAATATTTTTCATAAACCACTTTATTCGTTCATAGCGTGAGAAAGTGCATACGCTGATCCATGTGCATTCGTTTGGAGATGTTCTCTTTTTCTTCTACTCTTTATAGTCTTCCATTTAGGTTCTCAGTATTTACTTTATTTTCTCTGACGTAATATGCGATTTTTATTCTCCTTTATTTTATTCCTAAGGCATGTGATCAAATGCTGCACATTAGTTAAGGTTTTGTGTAATTATGGGATCATGGTTAGTCTTCATCTCTTTAGTTCCTTTTCACTCTTAATACAGTTAATAGACCGATGTGCTTTGCTTCACCCATGCGTAGTCGGTTATGCGGGATATTCTTTTCATCTAGATATTGTGTTTTCACTAATTTTATGCATGCTCGTCTCTTTTGTGTCCTTGTATTTATTTTGTGAAGTTTTATATAAGTTTTTTATGAACATGTTCCGTTGCGTTTTTATTTATTTCTAGCAAGTCACTTCTTCTGTATGTCCAGTCAGATATTGTTGTGTTTCCAATGTATATTCTGTTTGTAAATATATCTACCTCAATTTTGGGTGTCTTGAAATTTTGTCTACGTACAATCGCTAATATATTTGTGTTAATATTTTCTTTTACTTGAAGGCGGATTACTGGCAGAATCGTTAGCACCTCGGGCAAAATTCTTAGCGGCATTTCATCCGTCCTTACATTCTTAGTTCAAATTTCGCCGAGATCGACTTTGCCTTTCATCCTTTTGGGGTGGATAAAGTATGTACGAGTTGGCCGTAGGTTCATTAAATCGTGGGTCTGATTCCAGGATTAGTCCATGCGTTGTGTTCTTGAGCGACGCACTTCATTTTCCGTTTCTTCAGTATTAGTCAGCTGAAAATGGTAGTAGCCGACAGTCAGTCACATCTCGGATGTTCCAACCATCAGCATGCAGTGTTTATATATAGAACTCCATAACCCAAAGTATATTTTCCTTTTTTAACACAGTAGGTTTCGAGAGAAATGGAACACTGCAGGAAGTGTTTTGCTTATTCACTGATCTCAGATGAAGTCCTCCTTTCTCTTTTCAGCATAATATATGAAGTAAAGTTACAGGTTTATTATTGAAATTCATGTGCCAAGTCGAAGTAGGTCGAGTTCAATTAAGTTTCAAAATATTCTGATGCAATCAATTCATGAGAATCATACCATTTACTTGCCATAGTAGCAATAGTAATAAAAGTCTTTTTTATAATCCAAGAAGACTGAAACTTCGTTGATAAACAAGATTTCCCTCTAGCAATATTTAACAATCGAAAAACCTAATGCAAAAGAAGCAAAATTAACGTAAATTATTAAAGAAGAAAATAAATCTGTATACCAAATATCGGAAAGAAATATTTTTAGTTTTAGAGAGATACAAATGGCTGCCTGGTTAAGATGTTCATTTCGCAACCAGGTGATTCCGAATTGGGTCCACCTGCGTAGCCGCGTAGCACTCTGGGCGATTGTCTTCTACTATAGTTTCCCGTTTGGCTAGCAACATGGGGTTGCAAGGAAATTCGATTCTAACTGCGTGGACGCTCCGATTTCATATATATATATATATATGGTACTCCGTCGGTTACGGTTACTGGGATTCCAGTCGATCCGACCAACGGAGCAGCCTTCTCGTGAAATGTACGTGTAAGCCGCCGAGCAGTCCACAGACACGCGTACCCTTAATGTGGTTCTCAAAGAGATTCAGCGTGACACGGAATGCAAAAAGGCTGGCTCTTGGAAAAACAGGTAAAACTCATTTTTGCCAGCTGTGTGGACTGGAGCAACGTGAAATAAAGTGTCTTGTTTAAGGACACAGCGTGCCGCCGAGAATCGAACTCACGACCTTACTATCGTCAGCCGAATACACTAACTACTAGGCTACGCGCCTTCACAATAGGCGCGTGGCTTATTTATATACACATACATGTGTGTGAGAATATGCGTGTCTCGGTGAAAAACCTGTGGCAATCTCTGTCTTTCTCGTCGTTAGAAAACCACTGAACCAATATGTGGTCAAGTGGAATCCCATAGCCTCGACACAAATTTCAATATAAATAAATAGCTAAAAAATAGATGTGAGCATGTGCATATACTATACAAACTATCCTGAATTAGGCATATCGTTACTAATACCTTTATGACTCTAGGAAACTGTAATTTCAATTTAACGTGTATGTCTTATAACTATCGTAGATTAAAATGACATTGCCTTAATACGTCCGCCAAGATAAAAAGATTGAAGAAATATTGCTCTCATTCTCTCTTCTTGGCGGGTACATTTTCTCACTTGCACAATCTTGTAAGTAAGAAACAATAGGAATAAAGTAGTAGCCTATTGAAGCTTCGAATTACCGCTCAAAAATGTTTTGAGTCACCTGAATCTTCTGTTAATAGTAAACAATTCTATTTATCCACTCTGTAAAATAGACAAGCTACTGTTGTCATTGGAGGGACGATGACGTTTGAAGTATTTTGGGAATATTACTAACATGCTTCAGTTACAAATTTGTGAAGATGAACAATTAGAAATTAGTCCGAATTAATCCAGTGACAAAATGCACCTACATAATTATACATTATTAACTCAGAATATAAAGGCGACGAACTGGCAGAGTCGTTATCGCGCCGGGAGAAATGCTTAGCAGCAATTTTTCCGACTTTACGTTCTGAGTTCAAATGCCGCCGGGGTCGACTTTGCATTTCATCCTTCCGGGGTCGACTTTGCATTTCATCCTTCCGGGGTCGATAAAGTGAGTACCAATTACGAACTGGGGTCTATAACATCGATTACTCCCCTCCTCCAAAATTTCAGGCCTTCGTGCCCAGTATAGAAAGGATTATTAACTCAGAATATACATGTGTTTGCCACAAACCTACATATTGTGTTCTTGTACACCAAGATTTATTCGTTGCTAATAAATACATTACAGTCAATATGTCATTTGAATTTCACCTTTTCTTGTATTTTCTGGAACATTATCACTTGTTTGCTACTACTATTCAGCATTATAACACATATTCTTTATTTCCAATGACATTCAATAGCTCTATAACATAACATTCTCTCATTTCTTCGTATTTAACAAACATTGTCTTTCTTAATATTCTCAAGTTCACGGACACAGATTTTCCAATAATTAAACTTTAAATTAATTCGAAGAGTTAGTTGTACTATCATAGCTGTTTTTCTTAAAATCCATCCTTCCTTTATGCATAGCACTTACCTTTAATCTTGGAAGCAGACAACTTTGGGTCTTGTGTCTATGACAAAACACTATATTTAAATCACTCACAATCTGTAAGACGTTATTTCTTTAGCTGATTCGAAATAACATTGATTTGCTATATTGGTCTACACTTTGTTCACATTTGGTTTCGCAAATAGCATAGCTGAGACGAATAAACTGCTTTTCCACTAATTTCTTACAGTCCAACTGCATGCAATTCATTATAACAAAACCTCGTCTATGCTTCTCTAGTCCACACTACCAGCTTTGCATCGATGATTCCATCCAGATTTCCTCATATATTTTTATCTCTTTCACTTTTATGTTGTCGCTTTCTTAAAAGACTTTCAACACCTTTCAACAAGAAACCTATACACTACCTTCCACCAAGCCTGTCATTTGTATCTCATTCTCAAACATGCACAAACGTATTTTAATTCTTCTCGTCAAGACTGTATTTCCCTGCGACACTAACATTCACACACACACAAACACACACACACACACACACACACACACACACACACACACACACACGAACACACACACACACACTCGAAAACGCTCTCTCTCTCTCTCTCTCTCTCTCTCTCTGTGTTTTTGAGTATTTGTTGCCATCATACATCAATTTCTAGAAAATCAAACTGAGTTTCCGTTGCATCCAAATGGCAGATTAAACTAATTACTGTCTATGCCCAACGCTTCTTGCGATTAAATGAATATATGAAATAACGATAGAAAATCTTGATTCCATTTTCTCGCTATAATTAACAATTATAAAGATCAGTCATACACTCTACACTTCTCTCATAAACTTTCGGCACACTGATGACGTCTAATTTCTATTTCTTCATGCAGTAATTACCTTTAGATCATTGAAAGTTTCATTTGTTTTGCGAAAATGTGCAAATATAATGTGCAATGTAAACCAAAATACCTTTTATTTATATTCTGCATGGGGTACATCTTTGAACATTCTTTGTCACAATGTGCCAATGAGAGAGTCTCTATGTAATCGGATGAAATGCAAGAAATATTAGGTAACTATCCATCGTTGTCTAAAATAAGAAAAGGTTTCACTGGGTAGTATAATAGAGCATGTACCTATAAATACGGGACGGTTATGGCTGAAAAGTTTTTGATCAGAATTTTGCTCAAACAGGCTGACCTAGGGCTAAACAACATAACACATTTTAATCATATTAACTGACCTGGTGTACCAAGAAATCTACTGTTTAAAATTCATTGTTTGTTCGTCAGATTCACTTGAAACTGCTCGTTATTCAGGCAGTACTTGTCTTAAATATTGTTAACTAATATCCAGAGTTATTGATTGTGGCCATGTTTAAGCCATGTATTGAAATCAATTCATGACATTAGTTCAGTTAGAACTGACTACAACATGAATAATAATGATAATGAATGAAATCTCATGATTTAGATGTCAGTACATAGAAATAAATATGAAGAAAAGCATTAAGAATATAATAGGAGAGGAGGCCGGAACGGATATAAAACAGTTGCTGTAAGATTTGTTAACGAAAATCAATGAAGTCTATTCATAGTTGAGTGATTCAGAAAATTGAATAATTCACAACTTCAGGAGACTGAAGAAAATTCGGGAACTTTGTACAATTAAAAGAAAAATAAATATTGCTTTTAAATTGTTTACAAACCAATATCGATTTTTTTTATTCATTCGTCTTCAAATAAAAATATTTAAATGATAATTTGTTTTATTTCACTTGAAGTCACAAAAGAAGTATTAAGTTTGACTAACACTGCTACAACCGTGCATTAGATTGTGATGGTGTGATTGTAAGTTAACCTTTCCTTCCGAATTAAAATAACTTACTCCAGATGAACGTTTTCAATATATTCCTGAATATTGCCCCTTCGTGTAATATTTATCAACTTTTTATGTATTTTTATATATATTAATTAGAAGAGGATGCGGTGTATTCATTATTCGTATCAAGGTCTCTGAGATTGATAAGAGGAAGTTATTTTAAGGCTAGAGATACATGCAACAGTGTACATTCTGCTATATGCACACATTGAGGAGGCGGTTGTGATAAAACGAGTCAGGCATTCATTATAAAGGTTCGGACATTATAAGGACACCGCAAGTCATTTAATGGGTATAAAACATCGATAATGATCCCAAAAAATTCAATGAGGCCCATCTCCAAAGAATTTCAGGTGTCGAAGTGGATTATCAGAACTATGGTGCGTGAGAAGATTCGATACAAGCCGTATGTTCCGAGGAAAGATCAATTCCTGTCTGCAAAGAAACAAACAAACCCTTTGATCTGTGACAATGTCTTTCCAAACAAGATTAAATTCCCTCACGAGTATAACATGTTATGGTTCTTCTCTGATGAGAAGAAATTCGGCTTAATACCGAATGTCTAACAGGATATGGGCAAGATTCTTCTGAACGTCTAACGGATATGGGCAAGATTCTTCTGAACTTCTAACGGATATGGGCAAGATTCTTCTGAACGTCTAACGGATATGGGCAAGATTCTTCTGATGTCCCCAGAGTGATGTACACTAAGTTGCGATGGTTTTATTTGTGGTAACAAAAGTTATTTCATGCCACTTCACATCTTTCCACAGGGCCATATAATTCATGCTACTGGAGACAGTTATTTAGCCCTGGGTAGATGACGTATGCAGTGGAAGGCTAAATGTGCTCCGATACGACTCAGCACCTTCTCCCAAAGCCCATGGAACCCAAGAATACATGTCAGACAATATTTACGATCATGTAATACCAAACTTATCGCCTCCAAACTCGCCAGATTTAAATCCATGGGATACTACGTTCGGAGCGTTGTTGAAAGGGAGGCTAACAACATTCTCACAATTCCATAGTTTTACTGAAGGCCACCATTGTCAAGGTAATATCTTAAATGAAGGAAGACCAGTTAATGTCGACATATACACGAATTATGTCCTGCACTGAAGCAGTCACCGAAACTGAAAATGGATTCACAGAATAATCTTACAAGAAAGCTTATCGAGAACATCTGCACAATTTTTTGTCAACATACATTTGGCATTTACACGATGTGTGTTGTATTATTAAATTAATTAATATATCCTCAAATACTTCTTGCACATGTATAACCTAAGAGTTACGTCTTTACATATCTTCATTATTAAGAAAGAGAAAACGATCTATTCGTTTTGGTATCAGACTATTATAAATGTCGAAATTAGAAACTGTAGTCTGTTTTGTTAGAACATATTTTATGAAGATCATTTTAGATTAGAATCACGTTCTCCTCTTCCCATAACCAATACACCAATGTCTCTTTCACTTATTCTTCGTTCCTTACAACTTAATATGCGCAGTGAAAATTATTTGTGAATAACACCAATATCTATGTAGCATTAAACATTGCCCGTATACATCGTCGCTCGGCCAACTAGAAATATAAACAAAACCATTCTAATTTACAACGTATCTTTTCAAATTGGGAATGGTTCTGTTTGGTATATCTCAGACATAGGTATACTCTATTAGAACGGACCTAGCACTAAATAATGACAACAATCAGTGGCCCTTATTATCCCACAGCAGTGAGTATGTATAGGTGTATTATTGTCGAAAACGTGAAGTTCTATTGCAGATGTTTGGATAATCTTAACAAAATGAAAATACTATGTTGGTTGTTTTCATCTAAAAATTATAAGATATGTGATTAAAAGGTTATTCACGACTACGAATACCCAGAGATTGCCGGGGCATCCCAATCCCCTTTTAGTAGATTAAGCTTAATCTGCTGCCTGGTTTAACATCATCAATTCGTTTGTGGGTGCCTTTAGCGTAATCCAGTCTGTTGCATTCGCTTTTTCGTGGATGTGTACAAATCCTTTCTTTCTCACACTAGTCTCATGGGTCACCAAAATGCAATGGGTGTCGTTATAACTAAATCATAAAAATGTGTTTTACTCCTTTAATAGATTTTAGATCTCAAAAGGAAATAGTGGATAATCTTCTTTCTATATTTTTCAAGCGATTTGAGCCATGAAATATTATTGTTATCGATATTGCTTTATAGGTTGAAAACTACATCAAGTGCTGGGTTTTTTTTAAACAAAGAATAAGCTGCATTTTATATAATATCAATGATTTACCCGTATTTTTTTTTAAAGAATTATCATACAACATTTACAAACACTGATATTGATTTTTTTCTTCAGATTTCTTATGTATTCTTCTTGGCAATATTTCAAATATTTCCAGAGCCCCTCTGACCTCCTCTTAGCTGTTTACTATATCGACTACGTGATAAACCTCTTACCTCATTCACCTCTCTCTCTCTCTGTCCATCAGCCATTCTCCTTCACACTCCTCACCATACTCTTATTCACTGTGATTTCCATCTTAATCATTTCCTGTCTCTACACCTAGCCAATTCCCTCCGTTTTTCACTTCCGCCGGCCATTACGCGAACACTCTCCGTCCTAATACCTTAGTTCGATATATAAGTATTTTTCCTTACCTCAGGGGAACGAAACTTTTTGACAAACACAATCTCTCTTAGAATTTATTTCCAGAGGAAAGTCTGTAACACTCTACTTCTTACAATTAGAATTAGACGAAGAGACACGGTTTTATACCAATTATAAGTGTTATAGTTCAAAGGTGACTATAATATCTCAGTTTTAAATCTAACTTCATGATATTATAGCCATATATTATTGATTTCTTAGCAACTAAAATTACTAATGTCTTCCTGCCGAAGGGATAACACTTCGTATCCCTTTGAAAGCGTTACATGGTGCTCTTGAATGAGACGTTTAGACTCAGTCTACTCGCATTGAGATACATTCCTTACGTAATATACACTACTTGAAACATTTCTAGGTAATTATTAAATAACGGAAAAAAGGCCGGTGAGCTGACAGGATCGTTACGGCAGACATATTGCTTAGCGACATTTCGCTTGTTATGACGTTCTAAGTTCAAACTCCGCTGAGATCGACTTGGTCATTCATCCTTTCGGGTTCTAAAAATTAAGTACCAGTCGGACACTGGGGTCAATGTAATCAAGGAGCCCCCACCCACCTTCCAAATTTTAGATATTGTGCCTATAATAGAAAATATTATTAGTTGAGGGAAAAGGCGGCGAGTTGGAAGAATCATTACCGTGGCGGACAAAGTGCTTAGGCGTATTTCTTCTGGTTTTGTGTTCTGAGTATAAACGTCTCGATGTCGAACTTGGCCTTCATCCGTTCGAGATCGATGAAAATAAGTATCAAGAGAGCACTGGGGTCCACGTAAGCGTCTTGCCCTCCTCCCATATTTGCTGTCATTGTACCAAAATTAGAAAGAATTATTAACTAAGGAAAAGATTGCGAAACGGCACAATCGTTAGTTAGGGTGTTGGAAACAATGATTTGCCACATTTGCTCCCATTCTTTACGTTCTGAGTTCAAATCTCACCGAGGACAGCATTGCCTTTCATCTCCTCAGAATCGATAAAATGAGGTACAAGTCGGGCGCGATGGTATTAACTACTCTTTTTCCCTGAAAATTGTTGGTCCTATACCTAAATTAGAAACCATTATTAAATAAGGAGCATTTTGCTATCTTCTACAGATGAAGCCATTATTCACATGAGATGTGAAAATTAGATAACAAATAACAAATAGAAAATTAGATAACAAATAACAAATAGAAAATTAGATAACAAATGCAGTCATATCATTTAGAAAAAAAAAGAGTAAGAGAAGAAACGTTTTCTCTATAATCCTATCAAGAAATTTATCAATGATTTAAATAATTCTATATCGGCCAATATCTTTCTTTTAATCTTTATTTTGCTTGAACTCAGTTCATCAAGCAATCAGCAATTTCCTGTTGTTAAAGTTTTATCGCAGGAGTAATTGATATGAGAGTCAAAAGAGCCTCATACAAAAGGGCCTGGCAATATTTAGCACATCTAGGATGGCGAACTAGCAAAATCGCTAACACGCCGGGTAAAATGCTTAGCGGCATTTCGTCCATCTTTAGTTCTGAGATCAAATTCTCCTAGATCGACTTTGCCTTTCATCCTTTCGGGGTCGATAAAATAAGTACCAATTGAGCACTGGGGTTGACGTAATCGACTTAACCCCACTCACGAATTTGATGGCCTTGTGCCAAAATTTTAAACCACTATTTAGCGTATCCTAAGGCGGCAAGCTGGCAGAAAGGTCTGCACGCCGGTCAAAATGCTTAGCGCCATTTCTTGCGTCTTTACGTCCTGAGCTCAAATTCTGCCGAGGCGTACTTTACCATTCATCTTCTCAGAGGTCGATAAAATAAGTACCAATTGAGTACTGTAGTCGGTGTAGTCGACTTGACGCCTTCAACGAAATTGCTGGTCATGTGCCAAACTTTGAAACCAATATTTAGGGCATCTCTTTACGTTCTGCGTTCCATTCTCGCAAACGTCATTTTCCCGTTTGGTCGCAGTGAAGTTTATAAAAGAAAGTAACGATCAAGTACTTCTGCTAATTTAATTAACTCAGCAATTATGTCTGATATAAAATAGAAATGGCAATGGAAAAAGAGACTTTCCATTTTCATATAATTTTAAACTGAAATAAATGTCCTTGTTTATTATTTTACCACTTGCTTAATATTTTACGTCATAATATATCTACACGTTCAGGGAATAATTGCTATTAGCTGACTATATAACACAGCCACCCTAGCAATTTCTGTCTGCGGATAGAACCGGAGTCTTAGCCGAATACCGAATTCAGCACTCAGAGTGCATACTTATTAAGTCAACTCACGTAAACCCATCATATATCCTATATATATATATATATATGTGTGTGTGTGTGTGTGTGTGTGTGTGTGTGTGTGTGTGTGTGTGTGTGTGTGTGTG
>JAOPUL010004099.1:33316177-33327502 GCA_027564515.1 Octopus rubescens
GGCTTGCCAGCTCCAGTCAAACCGTCCAACCCATGCTTGTGTGGAAAACGGATGTTAAAGGATGATGATGATGATGAAACTGGCACTCCCTTGGTTACGCTGATGAGTGTTCCAGTTGATTCGATCAACAGAACAGCTTCCTCATGAAATTAACATACAAGTGGTTGAGCGCTCCACAGCCACGCATACCCTTAACATAGTTCTTAGGGAGATTCAGCATGACACAGAATGTGACAAGGCTGGCCCTTTGAAATACAAGCATAACTCATTTTTTGTCAGATGAGTGGACTAGAGCAACGTGAAATAAAGTGTCTTGCTCAAAGACACAACACACCTCTAGGAATCGAACTGACGACCTTACACTTGTGAGCTGACTACCCTCACCGCTAAGCCACATACCTTCACACACACACACACACACATATATGTAAGTGGGTGGTCTGTTTAACTTGAATAACCTTTAGTTTATATTCAGAATAAAAATAATAATAATAATAATAACCCCATGTTGGACTATTCATCAAAATCCTTGCTTATTTACTCATTTTTATCAGCTTGCTGCTTAGAAGGAAATGTTGCTTGGTGTGAAATGAAATGAAATTGCAGGATGGTGGAGGGAAGAAAATGGTTAACAGGAAGTGAGAGAATATCATTTGTTGTGTTCCTTTCAAATCTGTCAGATCAGCCACCTCCTAGAGTAATGAACCATGTACATTATATTGCTTTTTGCATGTAATCTACTCTTTCCTCTCCGTTCATATACACCCCCATTATAATAATAATAATAATTATTATTATTATTATTGTTATTATTATTATATCAGCTTCATCATCATCATCATCATTGTTGTTGTTATTATTATTTACTAATACCCCCCCTTGTTTTTTTTATTTCCCTTTTAATGATCTTCTTTGCTCTCCTTTTTGTTTGTGTATGTATGTGTATGTTGTTGTTTTTTTTTGCATTAAAAAAGAAGATAAAGTAAAATAATACTGTTATTGCTTTTTCCAGCCTACTGCATAATTTGTAATCCCCTTTTTCACTGTTCCATGAATTGCCTATGTGTTATTCATGTATTTACTGGACCAGTGACTAGCAGTATATATATATATATAAATTGTACAAGCAAACCAAAAGACTGTCCATGGCTATCATGACTTCTTTAGATTTGCACATTTGCTGGGGTTTATTTTTGTTTTGTTTCGTTTTCTTTTTGGGTTTTGTTTTTCAAGTGAAGTATTAGCACAAATAACTTCTATATTTTGTGGTTTCTCTTTCAATGCTGGTTTTTAACATAGAGACAAGACCAACTGTTTTGAAGGAGAGTAATGTCAGTTATATCAACCTCAGTACCTAACCAAAACAGTTGATAATCCTTTATCTGGTGTAGTAAGAAGTTTGCTTCCCAATCACATCGTTTCGGGTCCTGTCTCACTGCATGGCACCTTGGGCAAGTGTCTTCTACAATAATCACAGGCCAACCAAAAGCCTTGTGAGTGGGTTTGGTTGACAGAGACTGAAAGAGACCTGTCACACACACACACACATATATAATGGAGGCACATGGCTTAGTGGTTAGAGTGTTGAACTCATGATCGTAAGGTTGTGGTTTCAATTCCTGGACCGGGCAATGTGTTGTGTTCTTGAGCAAAACACTTCATGTTGCTCCAATCCACTCAGTTGGCAAACATGAGTAATCCTCTGATGGGCTGGTGTCCCATCCAGGAGAATATATGCGCCACAGAAACTGGGAAACTGGTCCTATGAGTCTATATGACTTTGGAAGGATCTTTATCTTATACATATATATAAAAATACATACCCCCCCCACACACACACACACACACTCAGATGTGTGTGTGTGTGTTACTGTCTCCTTGTTTTGTTGATTCTGTGTGATAGTTGTAAATGAGTGTCCTTAGTAAGCACCTTCCTTTGTTTCCAATCTTCTGTGAAAGCATGTCTGGTCATGGGGAAGTATTACCTTCCTTGGAAATATATAAGGGTTGGCAACAGGAAGGGCATCCAGCTGGTAGGATTATGTTATGAGAGGGAATGGGCTGTTAAGTCTTACAAGTTGGGCGACCTCATAGAGGCTCCCTCATTGTTTCATGTAATATTGTGGTCTGCATAATTAATTGACTAGTTATTAAAGTATATTTATTGTTTGAATCCAACCTGGAATATTTTTTCTCAACAAATTCCATCTGACCCATGCAGGCATGGAAAAGTGGACGTTAAAATGATGGTGATGATAATGATGAAAGTCTCTAAAATCCAAAACTTATTTTGAGTAAAGGCATGGTTATGTGGATAAGGAGTTTTCTTCCCAACCACCTGGTTTCAAGTTCAGTTCCATTGTGTGATTTCAAGAAGACTTAGTTGCTATATCTAATAGATTTCTGAATGTTTTTGTTTTTTCCTCCCATGTCTATGATCAAAGACATTGCAGCCAGTGCCAGTCCCACTGTTTTAGAGGTACCTAGCACTATGTCAGTGTTCTTCCTCCTTATTTTTTAACATTGATAGTGGGTGATTTGCAACATATTTTACTAATATTTCTAGCCTCTCAGACAACCAGGTAATAACACCTTCATTAAATTGTCTTGCCAGTATTAAATATCATTTATTATTATAAAATTGCTTTCATATTTATTTATTTATTTATTTAATTATTATTTTTTTGTTTTTGTTTTGCAGCTCAAAGCATTGATGGGGAACCAGAGCAGACTGTTTTAGGGGCTACTGACTATGATGGCAGATATAACTCACTATTGCATATTACACAACAGCAACCTACTAGACACGACTCACGCCTACCTTGCAACAGCTATTTTCAACTACAACAGCAACAGCATTTGTCAGAGCAACAATTACTACAGCAGCATCACCAGCAAGAGCAACAAATACAACAACAACAACAGCATCATCATCATCAGCTGCAGCAGCGATCAGATTACGCAACAACTATGGAGAGGTCATTAATCATAGAAGAAGATGTAAAAATGGAAGAGCTGCAGTTGTCTGAAGACGAGTGCCAAAAGGAGAATCAACTAGAACAACTGCAGCCACAAGAGAGAGAAGAACAGCAGGCCATGCTGCAGTCACATTCTCACCATCATAATCATCACCATTCTCAAGAAGAAGAAGAAGAAGAAGAAGAAAAACAACAGCAGCAGCAGTATCAGTGTGATCTAAAACATACGGATGTGTTATTGTCGGAGAACAAAATAGTAATTCCAACTTCATCCTCCTCACTGGAAGTAGTAGAAGCAGCATCAGCTGTTTCACCTCAGCCAACATTAAACCAACAGGCAGCCCTTCCTTCGACAATACACCCATTGTCTTTACACAAAGATACACAGCTTTCCATATCACCGTCTTCGTCATTTAATTCTGAAGAAGGAGAACAAGAAAACACACAACAACAACAACAACATACACCATCAGCAACACGGCAACAACAACAACAACAACAACAACTAGAAAATAATGAAGAAGGAACTGGGTCAGGAGTAGCTCGACAATTAGACCAGGAGTACAGTGTGTCCGATAACGCTGTTGAAATGACTGAATCACCCTTAAATCAAGTCACTACGAGCGCCTGTTTGAATAACTCCGTCAACTCCGAAACTGCCATGAACCGGTCCAATTTGATTTCTATATCTGTAGATGTTCCTGACTCTAATACTAATACTGCTGTCGCTGAAGACTTAATTGGTCCAGAACCAATCAGCACTGACAGACCTAACAAGCTCACATCTTTGGCAGAGCAAGCTGATGCAGCCATGACAACGAGAAGACCAGATGACGTTAACGGAGACCAGAGCCTACCTGCTTCTCTTGAATCTCATAGTCCTGTATCGATGGTGACCACTACATCGCCATCTGTCATTGTTGACCAGCACAGCTCTGAGGAAGAGCTTGAATGTATAAACCAGGAGAACAGTCACCCGGAGAAGAGGAAGTGGTCACAGATGGAGAGTCAGAGTCAGAGCAGTAACTCTGTGGAGAGTAACCATCCAAAATCAAATATTTACCATTCCTTTCATCCTCCCCATCACCAGCACAACAATCATCACCAGCTGCAACATCCTCTTCCTCCTCACCACCACAGTAATCACCAGCAGAATCATCATATCCCACACCTCCATCAACAACAGAGCAACATTAACCACAGTCAGCAGCATCGCAGTAGTAGCAACAGTAGCAGTGGTAACAATGGTAGCAGCAGCAACAACAACAACAACGCCATTAATTCCCAACACTGCCACAACCACAACAACAACCAGCACAACTGCAGCAGCAGCAACAACAACAATAGCAACAACAGCATTCTAATCAACAACAGCAATATCTGCAACAACAACAACAACAATAACAACAACAATATCAATAACAACAGTAACATGAACAACAACAACAGCAACAATAATAGTTGTTGTTTTACAGACAGTGCCGGATCTTCTGATGAGGAGGTGAAGGAGTTCATGCTTGATCCAAAACCTATTCTGTTCAGCTCAGCTCCGCCCTCAGGTATCCAGAAGGTAATGAGATCATCATCAGCCAATTTTCTAGTACCAAATGGACCACCCCTCAGTATTTGTGCTATTTCCCCAAGAAAAAGACATCGTTTAAATTCGTCCTCTGATTCTCTTGATTTGGAGAACATTTCTGTGATTCAGAGACCATATCTTGACTTTGAGAAAATGCAGGTGAGTGCAATCATCTTTACCATGTTTATACACTTCAAAGATGTCTTCATTTATTTATTTTGTTCTTATTACTATTATTATTATCATTAAGAAGGCGGCGAACTGGCAGAATCAGTAGAGTGTCTGGCAAAATGCTTTGCAGCATTTGTTCTGGCTCTTTGTGTTCCGTGTTCAAATTCTGCTGAGGTCAACTTTGCTTTTCATCCCTTTAAGGTCAATAAAATGTGTGCCGTTTGAGCACTAGGGGGTGGGTCAATGTAATTGATTATCTCCCTTCCTTAAAATTGCTGGCCTTGTGCCAAAATTTTAAACCATTAGTATTGTTATTAAACTTTAGCATTCAGATTATTCTGTCAAATGTAATGCTTATTTATTCACATAGTTTTGAATTAATCATTTATTATCTTGTAGCTTCAAGATTTTCATAGTGTGATTGCTTATTTTTAGAAGGACATTATAGGGTAGGTGTGAGAGGCTGGATCTGGCTGGTTTGAACATAAAACATATAGAATATTTAGACCTGATATGGCCAGTTTGAATACGAACAGGTTAAGTTGGTGAGCTGACAGAAACGTTAGGGTATTGGAATATTTGTCTTTCTGCATTCTTTCCAGTTCTTTGTTCTCTGAGTTCAATTCCAGCTGAGGTTAACTCTGCCTTTCATCCTTTCGAGGTTAATAAATTAAGTAGTACCAGTCAAGTAATGGAGTCGATGGTTAGTCAACTAATCCTCTCACCTCAAAATTGCTGGCCTTGTGCCTAAATCAGACCCTATTATTTAAGGCAGTAAGCTGGCAAAATCATTAGAACATTGGAAAATATGCTTTATGGTATTTCTTTTGATTCATTACGTTCTGAGTTCAAATTCTGCCCAGATCCACTTTGTATTTCATCCATTCAATCAATAAAATAAGTACCAGTTAAGTACTAGTGTCAATGTAATTGACCTTAGTGGTTACCCACCTCCTAAAATTGCTGATCTTCTGCCAAAATTTGAAACTATTATTATTTACTCTATTTATTTATTTATTTATTTATTCATTTTTGGTTATTCCTTTTGCAAATAGAGATTAAGGGTCGTAATGTTGCTGACAACTGAATCCATTTTCAAAGTGACCCTTTCACTTCAGTTCCATATCTCCAAAATACCTTTTCGCCTTCTTGTGCTAATTCCAGGTGACTTCGCTGGCACAGTGCTTCCCACTGTAATTGGTTTTGAGCTGTTCTTAGAATTTGACAGTTCTCAGGTGTATGAGACTGGTCATCTGTCCACTGTTTTTATGCAATTTACTCATTGATGGGGTCCCCTTTGCCGACTCTTATCTGGGATAGCACCAAGCATGATGGCTCTCCCAGAACTGTCAGATGGGCAGCAGATGTAGCCAAAGTATGTTGGTGACATCCAAACTCTGTATGCTGCCAGGTTTGCACACAGTACAGTGTTCAGCAGGCTGGGAAGATTGTGTCCTTGGTCTAGGACAAGCGTGGGGAACCAATGGCCTTAAGGTGGCATTCAGCATTTTAGGCTATTCTTTTAAGTCATTAAAAGGTTAGTTAACTTTAGAATTAACAAGTTTTTTTTGTTTCAGTTTTTTTAAGTTAATACACAGTTGTTAGATCTTTACAAAATAATGTATAAATTTTGAAGAATATCTTATTGAAACGGCCTTATCAGATTACGACAATCTTAATGCGGCCTTCCAACATGAAAAGGTTCCCCACCCCTGGTCTAGGACATGGGTTTGCAGGCTATCTACTGGATTTGCAGCATATGGTGTCATCAGCAAATTCAAAGGTGCTGACTTTGCTCACTTACTCAGCATTTAGCAACCATGCCCAATAGCCAAAAGGACCACCCAGGAGACCAATGACATCACCACCTGTATCTCAGGGTGCTCCTTGGTGAGTGGCCCATACCCAGAGCACTTTTAGATATATGGTAGGGTTATGTAATGAGGGAGAATGGACTGTTATGTCTTGTAGGTCGGGCGACCTCATAGAGGCCCCCTTGGTATATTATTCTTCTTTTCTCATGGCTAATGATTTTGTGTGTGTGTAAATAACCATCTACCGTTCTATATCTATCTATCTATCTATTTATCTATCATATAGTGTGTATGGGTGTATTTGATGCATATGTGTGTATACATGTACAACAGTTAAAGCAGTTTGCTTTACAGTCACGAGAACTTAGGTTCAGTTGCACTTACATGGTATCTAGGTGAGGCTGGCTGGCACTTAAACAGCATTGCTGCTTGACAGGTGGGCCAAGAAATGATCTCATTCATTATGCACCACCTCCCCAATAGTTCAAAGGCTCGTACCACCAGAGAGCTAGTCAGCTCTGGCTGCTGGAACTGAAGTTAATACGACGCTGTTGGAAGGTGGATTTAGAAAGGGCTCAAACTAAGTGCATTGGTCAGTTGAAGCTTAGACAGTTTCATGTGATAGTTAGCTAGCTCTGGCTGCTCGGAGCCTACCGTTGAGTATTTAAAGGGAAAATTTGGCAGGATTGTCATTCGCTTGCTGACAGTCGTGAACACTGCATTGAAGAAACTGAAGATCAAAAGGCCAGGCAAAAAGGTGAAAGAAGAAACGCACTCAACACCAGAGCTGAAGACACCTCCAAAAGAAGAGGCCCCACCACGTCGAAAATGGTAGAGGAGTAGGGGCCAAAACTGGACATAGTTCCTTCTTATGATGTCTTTAGCAACTAGATCCTATAAAGGAGTTGTTGAGGTAGTGAACCATGAAATGCAGTTGGAATTCCTCCTATTTGCCATAGCTTCATGTTAATCCAAGCCTTATTAGTAGAACTGGGTTTAATTCTTTAGCATTGAAACTGGCCAAATCCAGCCAAAATATTTTACTTGCTTTATGTTCAAATTGGCCAAATCTGACCTTTCATACCTACCATACAATGTCAGTTTATAACAATAAACAATCAGGATGGTTTACAATTAATTCAAAAACAATGTGAATAAATAAGCATTATATTTGACAAAGTAATCTGAATACTAAAAGGGTTGAAGGAAACTGTACTGAAGCTGGATTGTACCTATAATTCAAATCTACAGCCTTGTCACACAGTGTGTGTCATTCTGATATCACCTGAGGATTACACTTGGTGTATGCATATCTGTGGAATACTCAATCACTTTTACACAAATTCAATAAATAGATCAGGAAGGTGAGTTCTCATCTTTGAGACTAAAGGAGATTCATTTTACTTCAACATTTGTTAGGTTACTATTCTCTTTGGATTACTATTCTCTTTTACTTTGTTCTGTGTATATCCAGCAAGGAGTAGAAAATATCTGAATGTGTTACAAATTACCGTGATCTCAAAACGCTGAACCTTAAGAAGGGGGATGACAAATGACCGAGATATGTGGCACATTGCTGTACTTTAGAAGACCCGTCCACCACAATAGAATTGAGATCCTAAAACCAAAGTGCCCCGTAAAAAGCATTGGTGCTGATGTCACTTATAAAAAGCACCCAGTACACTCTGTGGAGTGGTTGGCATTAGGAATGGCATCCAGCCGTAGAAACCAAGCCAAAACAGATTATAGAACCTAATGCAGCCCCTGGCCTTACCAGTTTTTTTCAATCCATCCAACCCATGCCAGCATGGAAAAGAGACGTTAAATGATGATGATGATCTCTGTTCATTACTTACTTACTTAAGCCCTTTGCTCCCTATGGAACAAAGGCCATTGATGACTTAGCCCAGAGTTGAAAACAGTGGAGAAGTCATTTTTGTTTCTCTGCAGTTGGATCCCTGCTATTTTAGCTCTGTCTTAGTAACCCACCCCCATCCTCTTTCCCACCACCCTTGTGGGTCTTCTGGTGGACACAATGGGAATAGGCCTTGCAGCTTCCCTTTGAATTTTGCTACCCTACGTCATACGTTTCCCTGAAGGAAGGCCTTGTTCTCCCAGGTTTTGTTGGTTTTGAATTATCATTTATCTTTTACTTGTTTCAGTCATTAGACTGTGGCCATGCTGGGGCATCGCCTTGAAGAAGAAATTTTAGCTGAATGATAGACCCCCAGCACTTATTTTTTTAAAGCCTGGTACTTATTCTATCACTCTTTAGCTGAATCGCTGCAAACCTTTGAAATCAGGGCAATCTTTTTGCCCCACCCTGTATATATATATATATATATATATAATGGCTTCTTTCAGTTTCAGTCTACCAAATCCACTTACAAGGCTTTAGTCGTCTCGAGGCTGTAATGGAAGACAATTGCCCAAGGTGCCAGACAGTGGGATTGAACTGGGAACCATGTGGTTGGGAAGCAAACTTCTTACCACACAGCCAGCTTGCACCTATCGTCATTGACTCTTCTATAACTTTACCCTTTCTTGGTAGTGGCGTTGGCTCTATGCAGTTCCATTTTTACCTCAAGGAAAAGGTTATTAGTCTGGCCTCTATCTTTTGGCCTGTCCAGCATGGGGGTAGGGGGCTACCAGGAGCATGCACTCCATTGGCATAGCTCTCAGTCATTGAGGCATACAAGCCACCACAACACTGCAACTAGGTTGAACCTTGTGGTGGATCTATGCTACCTATTTTTGCTAGTTGTACATACATGCACACACACATACAAGCACACATTCACATTCCTCCTTTTCTTTTTCTTTCTCTCTCAGATAGTCACAAGCCATCTGTAAAATATATATCAAGAATATATATGGGTGGATGTGTGTTTGTTTTTCTTTTATAATTGTTTATATATTTATATTTTATTTTTACGGGGTTTTCCTGTCATTCAACTGATTGGCCATACTGGGGCACATCACAACCATTGAAAGATTTTTAGTCATTCAATTTGAATTTTGTGTATCTAATTTTTCAATCTGCTTCTTATTTTGTCACATCACTTAGTTATGCATTTGACATAAAGGGACATAATTTGACATTGGTTTACTCTTAGCAAATGCAACTCGTACAGAAGCAACAGACTTCTGCATAGTTTCCATCTACCAAACTGCATTCAACATATATTATAAATATTTTTCTTTTATTCTACTAGTCTTCAAAAGTGCAGAGCTAAAGGATGTAGTGTTTATAGGGAATGTAAGCATGACATGACAGTTTAATTCAGGCAGTATCATGAGAAGACAGAGGAATGTCAACATTCATATGCACACACACACACACACACACGCACACACACACACACACACACACACACACACACACACATCGACTTTCATACAGTTTTCATTCAATCCTTTTGATACCAAACAGCCCACGACTGTCCATGGATCTATGATACAAACTTCTTATTTTAAACTGAACTAAATAAAAACCTTCCATAAAGATACATATTAATTTATGTTCCAAACTCCAGTTTCATAATGATAAAGTTATCTTACTAAATTCTTCATTATTACCAAAATTAATTAAAACAAAGGCAGCGTATTTTAACACGAATTCGGTACCGAAAGGGTTAATTCCATTCTCAAAGCATAAGGTCAGCCTGGGGTTATATTAAAAATCACATACATGATGTAGTTATGAAGCTAACTTCCTGTCTGCACAGTTATGTCTGATATATATATATATATGTATATATCATCATCATTATCATTTAACATCCTTTTTTCCATGCTGGCATGGGTTGGATGGTTTGACAAGAACAGATGAGCCAGAGGGCTCCGCCAGGTTTTATGTCTGCTTTGGTATGGCTTCTACAGCTGGATGCCCTACCTAACACCATGCATTTAGCAGAGTGTACTTGGTGCTTTTTACTTGGCATCAGCACTGTTGCAGTTGCCAAGTACCTGCAAGATAAGATCCCTCAACTGAGCTGGGTATAGACTGGAGGAATAAGAAACTATGATAGAGGGAGAGGAATAAGTATCTTGCTGAAGAGGTGAATACATGGCTTGCCCACTTGAAAAGTGAGGGAGAGAAAGAGATGTGAAGTTCAGGTACAAGGTGAATATGAGACAGAATAGGATAGAGAGAAAAATGTAGATGTGTAGGTAAGTGCACTGAGCGAGAATAATGTGACAGATGACTAGACACAGGGAATGAGTTGGACACAGAGGATGTCAGTTCAGTGTAGGGGTAAGTGAAGAAAATAGAATAACATAGAAGATTGATGGAAAAGTGGGTATGTTTTACTTGTTTCAGTCATTGAATCATTGAACTGTGGCCATGCTAGGGCATCACCTTGAAGGGTTGAGTCGAACGGCATCACCTTGAAGGGTTGAACTAATCCCAGTATTATTGTATTAATACTGCAAAAATAAATATCGACTCATCAGGTTTATGTGGAAAAATTCAGTGCAGTGTATTGCTACACATATAATAGTAATATTGTGTATGTGTGTGTTTGTGTGTATGTATATATGGCTCAGTGGTTAGAACATCGGGGCTTATAATCGTGAGGTTGTGAGTTCGATTCCTGGACTGGATTGTGTGTTGTGTCCTTGAACAAGACACTTTATTTTATGTTGCTCCAGTTCACTCAGCTGTAGAAATGAGTTGCGGCATCACTGGTGCCAAGCTATATCGGCCTTTGCCTTTCCCGTGGACCACATCAGTGACATGGAGAAGGGAGACAGGTATGCATGGGTGACTGCTGGTCTT
>JAOPUL010004099.1:33555724-33567834 GCA_027564515.1 Octopus rubescens
CTCTCTCTCTCTCTCTATATATATATATATATATATATATATATATATATATTTCAGAAAAAGAAGAATAAATATGTTATTTTAAAATTAGGTACATTTAAATTTTTTTAAATAGATACATTAGAAAAATGTTTGCACATGTTTCAGTTGTTTATAAACCTTATCAAAAATATGTACTTAAATGATAAAATTATTAATAAAAATTATTATTGAAAAACCGTTCATAGTGTTCATATATATTTTCTGCCAGCGCACGTGGTATAATTCATTATTGTCATGAGTAGCGATTTCAGCTTCTGTATGGTGGTTTGACAACGTAATGTGGTCAAAACTGTTTTTAAAAAGGAGCGGTTCTAGCAGCAGTAGCCGGAAGTAGCAGCACTAGTTAGAAGCAACAGTCAGAATCAGTGGCAGCAGTTGTAATAATGTTATTTCCCCTAAGGTCTACCCTGGAGTGGGCTTATTTAATCTCCTCAGTAGTAGCAGTAGCCAAAAGTAGTAGTAGCAGTTAAAATTAGTAGCCAGAAGCAGTAGTATTAGTTAGAAGCAGTAGTAGTAGTAGTAGTAGAGTTAGTTCTCATCTCCCAAATTCACAACTTTCCCATTATATAAATTTAAAGACAATGCTAACCAGAATGAGCGCATTAGCAAGGAAATGCACTTCATAAGAAAATATCGACCGAGTCAAAATTCTCTGGACTAGGAGCACAGAAACTATAGTATAATATCCGGGGGAAGTGAGGATAAGGGATTAAGCAAGCCCATTCCTGGAAAGACCTCAGCAGAACTGACCATACTACTACTGCTGCTTCTAACTAATACTACTGCTTGTGGCTACTTAGGTGATTAAATAAGCCCACTCCAGAGTAGACCTTAGGGGAAATAACTTTATTACAACTGCTGCTGCCACAGATTCTGATTGTTTCTTCCAACCACTGCTTCTACTTCCGGCTACTGCTGCTAGAACCGCTTCTTTCTAAAAACAATTTTGACCACACTACGCTGTCAAACCACCAGACCGCAGCTGAAATTGCTACTCATGACAATACTGAATTCTACCACGGCGCTGACAAAAAAATTATCAACACTATGAACGGTTTTTCATTAATATTTTTTATTAATAATTTTATGACTTAAGAACTTATATTTGATAAGTTTTATAAACAATCGAAACATTCAAAAACATTTTTCTACTGTATCTATATAAAGAAATTTAATTGTATCGAATTTTAAAATAGAATTTTCGTTCTTTTTTTTTCTGAAATATTTACTCACTCGTGTGTTACCTCTACATTTATATATATATATATATACAAACGTACACGAACACACACACACAAACACACATACACACACATGCACACACACACACACACACACACACACACACACACACATATATATATACATATTCACATGCGCACGCACGCACTCACACACACGAATACACACACATATATCATTTCGGATCTTAACTTTTTTTAAATGTTTGGTATGTAAGATTAGAGCGGCGCCTCATTTATCATCACTCACGTGACCGTGTATAATTTTGTACATTCCATTCTGTTGCTTCTATTCACAGCTGACCACCATTTCTTTACCGATCTATAATATCTTTCATGTATACATCCACCTGTAGATGCTCAAACTGGACATCAGTCATATAAATCTCAACAAACTGGGAAGCTCTGCAAAGTTTTTGTGTTATAATTACCAACTCATCTTTGACGAACTTTTAATAAAAAATGACGTTGGTGTGAATTGAAAACAGAATATTATCGGAATGTTATGTAATATGAAATTTTAATGAGTCTGTGTCTATCTTGTTCAATGGCTACAAGTCGCAAGATAAATTCTGAGTACAGTATACAATAGCGGAATCCGATATTAGTTTATCTAAATTTATTATGATTATTATTATTATTATTATTATTATTATTATTATTATTATTATTATTATTATTATTATGCCGGCGAACTGGCAGAATCGTTAGCACGCCGGGAAAAATGCTTAGCGGCGTTTCTTCAGTCGCTACGCTCTGAGTTCAAATGACACCGGGATCGACTTTGCCTTTTATCCTTTCGGGGTCGATAAAATAAGTACCAGTTGAGTACTGGTTTCGATTGAATCGACTATCCCCATACCAAAAAATTTCAGGCCCTGCGCCTTGTATAGAAAGGATTATTATTATTATTACTAAGCCGGCGAACTGGCAGAATCGTTAGCACGCCGAGCAAAATGCTTAGCGGCATTTCTTCAAATGCCGCCGGGGTCGACTTTGCCTTTCATCCTTCCGGGGTCGATAAAATAAGTACCAGTTTAAAACTGGGATCGATTTAATCGATTACACTCCTCCCCTGAAATGGCTGGCCTTGTGCCTAAATCAGAAACCATAATGTAGGGGATCCTATGTTGCTCTGTTCAGAGAATATCTACCTCCTCCCTTCAATCAAACACTCCATGTAGGCAAGAAGCGTGCTATGGACAATGCCAGTGAAGTGGGTGCCTCTCAGAGTGGTCTAGTTCAGCGTTATATGCAGCAGTTCTACAGCGAAGGTGAACTGGGAATCGTCAACCCTTTATAATTAGATCAAATCCTCTCCTTTCGGATATACCTCGGCTATGTCAAATTGAAATTCTTTCAAAGTGTCGGTTATTCTTTCTTTGAATCTTTCCACGAGGTCTGTGTTTCCAATAGTAAGTTAATTCAATATAGCGACAGAAAAATGATTATATTCAAGTCGTCACCAATCTTCTCGGAGCATTAGTAGTATTGGAGGTAATATAAGACCACATCTTCCTAGTCGCTCTTGACACACGCATCTCTCATCACACATATTGTATTTCCCCCAGGTCTCACTCTAACCACTACATTTAGCTCTTTCTTAGAATGCTAAGATATCTAGAACTTCCTCTTTACCCATTTGTTACCTTTAGCTATAACCTTGGACGTAGCACATTAACCATACTGTTTTCATCGCTCCTTGATGGTCTCCGAAGTCTACGCACACAGTGCCTTACGCCAAAGAAAATCAATAAGAATAAAATAAAATTTACTCTGTTGTGATAAAAGTTTAAGTTTGGCCATTGGGAACTAAAAGTGGCTTACAAACACGCTAAGATTCAAGTTTATCACTGTTATTATAAGACAGACCTGTATTTGTCTTAAAGATTTCTTTCTGCAATAGGTACAAGGCCTGGAATTTTGTGAGGAGGAGCTTGTCTATTATATCAACAATAGTGCTCAACTGGTACTTATATCATTGAACCCGAAAGGAAGAAAGCCAAAGTCGAACTCGACGAAATTTGAACTCAAAACGTAAAGACGGATGAAATGCAGCTAAGCATTTTATCCGGTGTGCTAACGATTCTATCAGCTTGCTGCCTTATATGTTTTAAATAAGAGTTTCAAATTTTAGCACCAAGCCAACAATTTGGGTAGAGGGGATAAGTCGATTATATTGACCTAAGTACTCAACTGAAAGAACGAAAGTCAAAGACAACTTCGGCGGAATTTGAACTCAGTACGTAAAGACGGCTGAAATGCCGCTAACCAATTTTCCCGGCGTGCTAACGATTCTGCCAGTTTGCTGCTTAATTCGTTTTAAATAATCCCACAGACAATATTGAAATCGCAGTCTTGCTTGCACAAATTTTCTATAAAATTCATCAGCGATTAAACTCTTGATGTTGAATTGCAGTGAAATTGAACCTGATTTCCCTTCGATACTGATCATGTAAGATCAAAATTATTATTTTAAAAGGCTGTGCCATTTACATTTCTTATAACACTGTTATTGTTTTATAAGAAATGTAAATCGCCAGCCTTTTAAAATAATATTCTTGATATCACATGATCAGGAATTGAAAGCAAAAAGCATGATTTTTACGTGTGAGCAGTAGTGTAAGTGATACAATTAAAATATCAAATTGTATCCAACTGGCACTTTTCAATATTTTATAACTGTGGGTGCAAGCATCGGTGTATAATGGCAGAAAAGGTCGCTGCAGAGGTTCTGAATCCAACCAAAGAATTAACTATACATTTAAAGCGAGTCCTTTCAGAAGATTTCAAACGTAAGCAGATATCATCCGTTCAAATTGAAAACGAACCAGTTGCCAAGAAAGTTAAAATGGATACAGAAAACGCAAGCCATTCTGTAACTGAGGATACTAAACAAGTCCTCCTTGGAAAGACTACAGATGAAATGTCGATGGAAGTAACTGGTGATGAACACTTTGCAGATAATTATAAAAGTAAAGGATCAGACCCATCTGTTACAGTAAAAGGTTCTTCTACTGAAAATGCTTCGTTGAAAAATCTTTCTGGTGCAAGCGCTTTAAAAGATAACCATGAAGATTTACAGGTAACCGTTTCAGTTTCTGCTGTGGGAAGTGTAGCGAAAGAAAAGGTCGAGAGCATGAATGTAAAAAAGATTGCCACGTTAACAACAGATAGCGGTTCAAAAGGAGATGAAAAGACGTCTGACTCAATCGTTAAATCTTCTAAAGACGCAGCAGAAGCAATCGATACTGTTAAAGCTATGGAACAGGAGGGGGCAAATGCTGGTGCCAAGCCTGTGGAAAAGAAATCCATCTGCGATAACGTTGCCACATGTGTGGACGAGAACTCTACCTGCGAAAGTTGCAAGCTCGTGTATGACGAGGTCGTCAAATATATGGCCATGCTTGCGGATAAGGAAGGAACCAGTGATAATTCTAAGACCACAGGTGAGGTGACCGTTAGAGACAGTGCCAAAGCCGTGGATAAAGGTACTAGCAACAATGCTAAAGTCGTGGATAAAGGTATTAACGACAGTGCTAAACCCGCAGAGGAAGAAGGTACCAACGACATTGCTAAACCCGCAGACGAAGAAGGTACCAACGACATTGCTCAACACGCAGACGAAGAAGGTACCAACGACATTGCTAAACCCGCAGACGAAGAAGGTACCAACGACATTGCTAAACCCGCAGACGAAGAAGGTACCAACGACATTGCTAAACCCGCACACGAAGGTACCAACGACATTGCTAAACCCGCACACGAAGAAGGTACCGACGACCGTGCTAAACCTGCAGATGAAGGTACCGACGGCGGTGTTCAACCCGCAGATGAAGAAGGTACCAACGGTGGTGTTAAACCTGCAGATGGTGCCAACGACCATGCTAAATCCGCGGATGAAGGTATCTGTGACAATGCTAAACCCACGGATGCGGAGGCCGCTACCGATGATTCACAGCACACGATTGTGGAGGCCGCCAGCGATGATTCTCAACGAATGAGTGTGGAGGCCGCCAGCGATGATTCTCAACGAATGAGTGTGGAGGCCGCCAGCGATGATTCTCAACGAATGAATGTGGAGGCCGCCAGCGATGATTCTCAACGCATGAGTGTGGAGGCCGCCAGCGATGATTCTCAACCCATGACTTTGGCGGCCGCCAGCGATGTTGCCAATCGCGTGGGCGAGAAGACCGCCAGCGATGTTGCCAAGCCCGTGGGCGAGAAGACCGCCAGCGATGTTGCCAAGCCCGTGGGCGAGAAGACCGCCAGCGATGTCGCCAAGCCTATGCATGAGACGACGGCCAGCGAGGGTCCCAAACAAGTGGAAGAGGAGGCATCCAGTGAGAGTGCCAAACCTAGGGAGGAAAAAGCCTTCAGAGGTGATAAACCTGTAGAGAACATTACTGAGGTCACTGCTAAATCTTGAAAGAAAACCTAAATAAGATCAAATGCGTGAAAGAGCTTCGGTAGGTAACCGCCGATATTTTGAAATCCGAGAAAAGCTTTTGAAATGTGATAGAAGTGAACGTGTTCATTATTGTTTAACATTAAAATCCCAAATTTTCTCTACAATCTAGATGTCCGTAAACTCTTGCTGCTTTCAACAATGTAAAAGACTCTAGATAAAATAGCCAATCCAAACCAACAACCAAAGTAAAAATCAATCGGATGGCAATCTTCACAATTGAAGGTATCGGACACTTATTACTAATTTACTAATATTTTAATTTGGAATCTTATGTCCTGTTTGAAAAACCAAAAGATTCAATCTCAGGATTGTGAAGATTTTTAGTTTCTAATCCCATCCCCATTTATACAGAAGTCAAATAAAGTATTTCCCAAGTAATTGATGCTTATGGTTTTCATGAAAAACTAGTTTTAAGAATATGAAGTATAAAGCATTTTATTAGTTGAATCGCTTTCTCTTTGTTTTCTGATTATGAACTTCACGCGTAAAACATTATTTTTAATGTCTTAACAGCTAACGTTGCCACAATCATTATTGTATAAAAAACTTTGTTTTTGAAGATATTTTACAATTGCACGTGTCATTTTTTGTTTTTTAGTTTATCGATTTATTTTATTTATTTTTATTGTTATGATTTGAAATATTAAAATTATTTGTCCGCATTAAATTGTTTTCATTTTCTCATTTTTAACTTCACTAGAAAACTTTTATTCCGACTAGTTTAGTCGTTTTTTTCTCTTTAACTGGTAATTTATATTTGAAAAGCTAATATAAATTAATTGTTCCATACATACTTTAATTGCTTTAAATTCATCACTAGTTTGTTTGCTAAAACACTGCTACATATTGCCTCAGTGCCACTTTAGTTATTTTCTCAAAGTGATGTATTCTCTATAGAAATGTAAATTTATAAATAAGTTCAACTTTACATCATTGCGGTATTGATTGCTACAATAGTGGTGCTGAAGAGTGATATAGTCTGGCAAATATGAAATACGACTAATATATTTTCAGTTAAAATCTGCAGGGACGACAGTTTGAAATATTTACTTCAATCTTTGAATTTTTCACTCTTTCAGTGGTGATTATAAATTTACGAATCTGTGTAATTGAGCGTCTTTGGTTAAATATTGAACGCTTTTGGAATGTTTTAGACCTTAAAATGTTGTCGGTATACACCTTCTTCTGTATTTTGTTTTCAGATGCATTTTTTTCGAAGTGGGTGTGTATATGTATATATATATATTTCAAGAGTAAACAAACGTATGTTCATTTATCCGCTTATGTAATAAATCATTTACTTTCTGAACTCCCATGAAGATAATCTAAGCTGGGTGCTAGAACATTTTTTTGGTTCATGCATCTATCTAACCAGATACACTTGCTAGCTTTCCTTGTACATTGGGGCAAGCTTTTCACGGTCATTTTTCTACCAAAGTTGTTTTTAAATATAACTTTTTTCCCTGTTGACAAACTTCTAAACTGTTTAATTGATTATATATGAATTTATCCTTGAATATGTTACAAATCTTCATTGATTTCGAAATATTTGTGAAACTTATTCCTCTCCACCTGTAAATATTATTTCCTTATGTGCAGTTCGAACCCGAAACGACGGACAACTATTGGATGGCTCTAGAATAAATTGTATTCTAGTAATGCATATAATCAGTTTATTACGAGCGAGAAAAATAACTTCAGTCGTGCTCACTGTTACCTGGGCTCTTATTTTGAAATATCAAACTTTTTGAAAGGTTTAGCTTAAACTCAGTTCTATTATCTTGACTTTCTACTGTCAGCGATGTTCTAAGAATAACTTCAAGGTTCTGTTATATATATACGATTGATGGGAGGAGGATAGAAACGCTCAATTCAAACTTTATGGCTCAACTTGCATCTGTTAATATATATATTAGAGGCAGTATTAATACCGAGAGGGAATATTTATCCTGACTTAAACGTTGATGTTCTGTTATAACGAACTATACTGCGGTAGTTATGAAAATCTCTCATATTGACTTTTTGGTGCAAAATGTACTTTTGTTTATATCGCTAGCCAGGAGATAAATCCCCGTTTCCTCCAGCGCCGAGATCATCAGATCACGTGATTGGTCCCGTCAATAATGGACGCTCGACCGCGTTTGTGTTCATCTTATAGTACAAAATTGTATTGTTTAGACAATCCGGTGTCTTCTACTGCAGGACTGATCATATTTCCTACGTTCGAAATATTTTGAACTTGCTTTACAAAGCACAGTTATATTGCACTAAGAATTATAAACCAATGTTCGCAGCATATTTGGTCAGGTTAAATTTAGTGGCCATGATTTGCTTGAAGACAATGTCTTGACAGTATAATCATGTAACTGTGCACAAAGTTGTTTACTTCAGGTTATATGTAACATTGGAGAGATATTAGAATATAGTAACAACCGATTATTTCACACTTTCTCGCAGCAGTTTCTTGATTTATTGAACCATCATCTGTGTCAACGGTTCTGAATTTCATTATTGTACTAAAACTGTACAAGTTTTCCCGAAAATACTACTTTTCGGGCATCAGAAAATCAAGACTTTAAATTTCTGTTCTTATTGCTCTTACTCATCGTGAGGAATTCTCATTTCACTAAAGTCACTCATTTTCCAAAGCAACATTCCACGTCCTTTCTCTGTATGTTTTAAAGAGTATTTGATATTTACCCCATATTTAATAATAAACATTTGATATTTTCGCTGAAACTTTCCAGTTTTGGCAGAAAATGCTCTGGTTGTCCTTATGCTACAAACATTTTTATCATTGCCCAACATTTTTATCAAGTATTTAAGAAGCAATAATTTTATCTTAGGTTTACATACTGAGAACTGCTGCAGATAGCTTAAATGCGTAATGTATGTCAATGTGAAATAATCTGGCAAATATATTTTAAAGACTAACTTATTCTATTACTGTAAAGCTTCAAATGTTATCATACCTAGCAAAAATAAGATTTAGTTCTGAATCGGAACTTTTCTGCTTGTACGCTTTGTAGACGAATGCAATTTTATGTACATCACCAATTTTCTTGCTAAAGATTTGCCGTCTCCCAAATCTAATGTCCAACGTACCAGACTTATGGTTATGGCAGAAGATAAGTTACCCTAAATGCCACGCGTGAGATCAACCCTGAAGCGTATAGTTGAACAGTGAGCATCATAAACTACATACCTATGCCAACTACGACCATTAAAGTCGTTCGTGTTGAATGTGTTAAAAAAAAAACTTAGGCGAGGTTGGGTGGTAAGAAGCTTACTTCCCACCCACATGGTTCTAGGTTCAGTCCCATTGCGTGGCACCTTGGGCAAGTGTCTTCTACCATAGTTTCAGGCCAGCCTTGTGAGTGGATTTATTAGACGGAAACCGGAAAAAGCCTGTGATATATATATATATATATATATGTTTTTGTGTTTGTCTCCCCCCTCCCACTACTGCTTGACAATCGCTGTTGGTGTGTTTGTCCCTGTAACTTAGCAGTTCGGCACGACAGTTCGATAGAATAAGTACCAGGCTTAACAAAATATAACTACTGGCGGTGCCTTGACTGAAAGAAGTAAAAGAACAACAACCCCCTCCCCCCAAGTCGACTCAAAATTAAACTTAAAACTTGATGTATAAAGTGCAACAATAGAAGTAAAATATTCAGAATATGAAACAACAAGAAACTTAACCAATTGTTGATAAGCAGTGTTGTAATTATAAGTAGTTTACCTACTGCTTCTTAGTTGTATAAAAGTACCATATATAGACCGTCTTTGATAGATCTATTCGTTTTATTGTTGAGCAATTGTAGTTATTGTTGCATATTTTCCATTTAATGTCATTCTGCCATCGTTATTCTTTAGTCTTGTAGCTGTTATTGTTTTCATGAAGATTTCGTATGGTCGTTGTTAGTGTTAATATAATTTTTCTTCATCGTTATTATATTTGTGTCTTCACTTTTTTTCCACCTGTCAAATGAATTCCGTAATGCTGCGATAAAAATGTTAATCTATCTAGACTGTGTTCTTCTGATTATTCAACTAAGACATTTGCTGTTGAAATAAGTTATTTAAGAATCAATGCAACAAACTTCCAAAGAAACCACAAACAATTTACGTGTTTTAAAAAAAATAGTATCGATTACTGTATGGAAATTTTTTTTCAAGTAGTATAGAAGTTAACCAATGAACGAACGAACGAACCAAACAACCAATCAATCTGAAAATGTATTGTTTGTCTTAAGGGCTGAGGGAGTAAAGCCTCTAAAAGGGTTGTGAGGATTGAAAAGGAACCAGAAATCTGTCATGTTTCTTAAAGGTAATATAGTTTTTCTAAAGGTTTAAACTTGTTCAGAACTATGGGAAAAGAAGAATTATATGAATGCAAACGCTGTTTATTAAAGAAATGGAAGGCGGTGAGTTGGCAGACTCTTAAGAGTGTCGGAAAAAATATTTCCCATGGTATTTCTTTTAGTTCTTTACGATCTCAGTTCATATCCCGCAGAGGTCAACTTTATCTTTCATCACTTCGGGGTCGATAAAATAAAGTACCAGGAATGTACTGGAGTCGATGGTATCGATTAACTCCATTCCATCAAATTTATTGGTTTAATGCCTAAAGTAGAAACATTAATTAAGGTGTGGTACAATATAACGTAGTTAATTTCTTGAGGCATAGACAATCTCAGGAGTATTACCACAATGCATTTGCATCACGAATTCTAACAGAATTTGCCCAATTCTTCACCACCATTTATCTAGCTTCTACATTTAATATTGCAATTATTTTTAAATATTTTAATTAGAAGGCGATGAACTGGCAGAATCATTAGTGTGTCGAGAAAATGCTTTCTGGGTTCAAATTCCAACCAGGTGGACTTATCCTTTCATCGTTTCGAGGTCGATAAAGTAAGTAACAGTTGAACACTGTGGTTGATGCAATCGTCTTACCCCTCTCACTAAAATTGCTGGCCTTGTGTCAAAATTTGAGATCATCATTTATAACTTAGGAGTGCTACTACACATCAGAAGACAAAGCGCCAGAGAGAAAAAAAAATGCTTTATGGTATTTGTCCCAGCTTTTACGTTCTGTGTTCAAATCCTGGTTGGATCAGTCTTACTTTTCATCTTTCGGAGTTGATAAAATAAAGTACCTGTCGAAGAAAGGAGCCGATGTTATCAATTAGCTCCTTCCCTTAAAAATGTTGATCTTGTTCCCAAATCAGAAACCCTTATTTATAACTTAGGAGGACGACAGTTTGGCAGAATCGTTAGATCACCGGAGAAAATGTCTAGCGGTAATGTTTTTGGATCCTTACGTTCTGAGTTCAAATCATGCTAGGCTCCACTTCGCCTCTCATTCTTTCAGGATTGATAGAATAAAGTGGCAGTCGTGTAATGAAGCCGATGGTGTCGACTAGCCCCATCCTCTCAAAATTGTTGGTGTTTTGCTTAAAATAGAAGCAATTATTAATAAATCAGTCAACGGAGGAAGCGAAGCGCCTACGACCATTTGAAGGAATTCTGTCGCTGGTAGGAGGAACACTGGTGACAGCTTGGCCTCTCCTAAAGTTGGCTATTATTTTCCATGTGAAATTTGGCTGAAGAAAACCATGCAGAAACATGTCGCACACAGAACATATCAGTCTTTACAGGGCATCACGGTTCGATAGTACGATAAATAAATAAATAAATAGAAATGAAATTGAAAAAATAGAAAATAACTGCATCCATGTGCCAGCTTGTTGTGTTAAACTAGGCAGCGGATTAAGTCAACCAACGACGAAGACGAGTCTGTAATAGACTCGATTTCGGTTCTTGATAACATCTGCTTCCCTTATTTCAATAATGCATTTCTAAAAGGCGATAAGGCATGAAATTAGAAGAGTCGTATACAATGTTGGATCGAATCCTTCGTAGTATATGCTCTCTCTGTGATCTGTGTTCAAATTCCGCCGAGGTCAGCTTTGTCTTTCATTCTTTTGAGGTTGGTAAGTTATACCAGGGTGGTAGATTAACAGAGCTGTTAGAGGCTCGAGTAAAATGCCCTGCGGCATTGCATGTGGTGTTGCTCTTTACGTTCTGACAGCAACGTCACTGGTGCCAAGCTGCATCAGCTCACGTCGGCAGCCATTTCTTGGATAGACAGTGTTGGCGTGGAAAAGCGTGACAACCTTCACGTGCAACTGCAAACATTCATAAAAACATGATACCCAGGTTTGTGCATGTATGCACAGAGGTATAGTCATCCTTGACCGACGGTGGCCCCTATATCTATCTATCTATCTATCTATCTATCTATCTATCTATCTATCTATCTATCTATCTATCTATCTATCTAT
>JAOPUL010004099.1:34073004-34086288 GCA_027564515.1 Octopus rubescens
ATCTATCTATCTATCTATCTATCTATCTATCTATCTATCTATCTATCTATCTATCTATCTATCTATCTAGATGGATATATAGATAGATAGATAGATAGATAGAGAGAGAGAGAGAGAGAGAGAGAGAGAGAGAGACAAAGAGAAAAACAGAATCAGAAACCACAGAGTAGCAGAAGGACAGGCAAGCAGAGGGATAGGGTTCGAATGACTAATTTACCCCCCCCCCCCTTTGTTTACCGCTCGTCATTGTAAAACTAGATTAGAAGATATATTATCATGCTAGCTCCATGGCTAAACTGATTGCATGGTTAATGTTGCAGATAAGTTCCTATATTTACACAGATTAGTCATGGCATGAATACTTCTGTAACCTATACATGTATTGTGCATGTCGTACCTGCCTTGATTTATATCCAAAACACGGAATTTCTGATCGCAAAATAGTTATTTTGAATAAGCAAATAATGATTTCTGGCAGAGATACAAGCGTGCAGATTTGAAGAGGAAAGTCTAATATGGGTGAATATATCGACTCCATTACTTGATTGGTTGTGTGTTTCGTCAGATCCGGTGAGAATTAAAGTCAGAAACAAAGGGACGTAACTAAATATCGTAATGCATTTTCGCCGTTGCTCAACCAATCCACCGCTCTCAATTAAGTAAATAACATTTACCCATTTATGCCTCTTGTATATTTGTACCCTGAATGGTTCGACATTTATATCCAAAACAGAATAACACACTTCCCAATTATTGTAAGTATTACTATATAATTGATTTATCTCTCTATATTTCTAAAGTTAAAGTCATTGCTTCCATCTGAGACATAACCTTTCGTTTAAACATTGAATGCTACTTCGAAAAACATCGTGGCAGAAATCGATTTATTATGCTTTTATTACTATTCCTTTACTCTTCAAAATAGCGATAGTGTTTTATTATGCTCGTTTCATTTCTCAGTACACGGTTCAATATTGCATACGAGTAATTCCATCGAATAACAAAGCTGCCAACGTGTTTAATACTTCCTGATATAAGAAAGTTTGGATAGAGGAAAAGTTATATTTGGAAATATGTCGATAATAATATCATTCTGAACAATCTCCATAAAAAAAACACTTGTATTCATTCATATATTTTTGTTGGTATTTTTGGTGTCAAACAATTTGAACAATTAACGAACTTTGCTATCCATCCTTGTGTGTCTAAAAACAACATATGCTGTTCTTAATGGCACAAATATGGCAATAGAATTTTAAGAAATAAAAACAAAATCGATACGCAAATGCTTTTTATATCATGCAGATTAATGGCCAGTACAAATTTGACGAATATTATTTCTATATTTAATGTCGGCCTTATGGATAATGACGCTACTTTGTGAAATATAATAGACGAAAGAATATTATTTTTAAGCAAATCAGCAATTACTTAAAATATATGTAGATGTTGAAAGAGCCACAAATAGTAATTGATGAATATAATGGTTTTTCGCAGAACTGCATTGCTGTATTTTACATTCGTACATACATATATATATGTATGCATGAATGTATGTACGTGTTTTATGTGCATATGTGTGTGTGTATGTGTATATGGCTGTGTGTTTGTGTGCGCGCGCGTGTATGTGTATGTGTGCGTGCCCGTATGTATAGCAAATATAATCATGTGAAATAATTAGTGAGTTCTTTCCTTCTTTGGGACGTCACTGATGAAATCCTGTTGAAAGCTTTAAGTATTGTAAAGATGGTAAATCGGATAGCTAGAACTTAGTTCTGTGTATGTTCTATGTTCTCTTACGAAAACCGAAATCTATGTCGTACGATTATAGAAAACTCATGTCACATAATATTTACTATTCCCGTTCAATGATGAATTGCTCTTATCCATAGTATCTATTTCAAGCTTAGCTCAATCATTTAAAATATTAGGAGTTATGCCTTCTCCATGAATACAGCTCAATTACTGATAAGCACATGACCACCATATTGTATCAAGACTGTCTCTTCTGTACGCATGTTGACCTGTTTTCAGTAAACTGAGACAACATCAATTCGATCAACTACAACACCCAATAAAAATAGTTCGTATATCGTCGAACACTTCCATCATGTCAGTTGTAAGATAATACCATCGGAATTATTCTTACTATAGATTTTCCTCACCATATATCCTCGCAAACAAGGATCACTCAAGTTATGTTACGTATACCACACTATTAATCCATGATAATTATTTAGCAGTGCTTCAGGACATTTTTTCAACACTCTTCGTCATGTAGTCATTATTCTTGGCGACGTCAATAAGAACAATTCCTTCATAAATACAACTAGCGTTTTGTAACAGTTAATGCACTTACCTGCTAATATATCTGAACCGCACATTGATTTTGTTCACATTTTGATTGCTTTCGCACACCTAAATCAATCCATCATTTCGGCCAATGTTTCAGTCATCTACACAGCTATACGCCCTACCGAATATCATTTTACAAACACTGGTTCCCAATCGCCATCGATTGATTTCCTCTTTAGCTAAAGTGTAAATGTAACCACAATTATAAATATTTTTAGCAACTGCTCTTTTCTTTAAAATATAGATTTCTAACATAATAACAGATTCTTAAGTTTTGTGGTAAAGTTAAAGTCAGTTATATCGCATTCCCCACCAGTAGCTGGATATATTTATTTCATCTACTCGATAAAGATTAAAGGCAAATTTTAGAGTAAATTTACGTGACAAAACAAGGGAGTGTAGATAAATAGCACAAAGTATTTTCCATCGCTACTTTTTGGTAATATATATCTGAATTAATAATACTTATATCTTTCTCAAATATTCACGTGGAATATATTCGACTATCACATACCTCAACTTCTTATTGAATATTCCAAAGGTTCTATTCTTCTGACAAACATGTTACAACCCAACCTCGACTCGCCTCACTCACTTTTTAGTGTATCTCACCTCTTTTCGAACCCTATCTCCGATCTTGTTGTAGAAACATTTTACCCACTTATTACTTACCAGAGTGAGACTCTCTTGAAATATTCCTCCGTCTTTCTTTACATATATTTATTTGTTGATCTACCAATCGAAATTTAAAAATGGACAGCACCAATCTCACTTGTCTAGAAATGCCTACAAACTCCATGTGCACTGCTGCATACCATGCTCTCAATAATTATTTAAAATAAGGTCTGTGTCACTTAACCTTGTTTGTCCTAGTGATAGGGATACTGTCAAAGTGAAGTCTCCAAATTATGTTAGTCATCCTATATACAACTCATATTAAAAGATATTAGTGTTTAACTTGTTTACTTTTGCCAAAGAAATTTATGGCTCTCTCCAGTGAGCAAAATATATTAACTATTGAATCTTTGGTTTGAATTTCAACACTCCAAGTCGATATCATCTGTTCCTCTTGATATGTTTTCACTATTGAGCATGTGTAAGGAAAAGCGCAGTAAGCACGACCTTTGGAAGCTCCCCACATGAATACACATCTCGGATATATATATTTATTTTGCAATATTTTATCGAAGAATGAAAAAAATGCAGTTGCAGTGAAATCTTGATCACTCATTGCTGTAGAATTCGTCTTTCCTTAAATAAATAGAAAAATCAATCGATATATCCAATCGATATATCCAACAGCTTCTGGCATATACGCAAGGGTTCTGTTTTTGACGTGAATATGCTTTCCCTCTTCCAAAGGATTTGAGATTAGCATAAAAAGCTGATGAAATACTGTGAGTTGTACGGCTTTACAACAGTGTGGTGCGTCTATCCTAAATCCTAGCTATCCAACTAGATTAATTTCAATCTCCCTCAAAATATTGCGGCTTTGATAACTGTAGCATATTTCCTATTAATTATTAGTAAATCCGACACTTCACATCCTATTCACTTTTCCCCTTCTTTCTGTCTCTCCTTCTTTCAATCCCAAATGCTTGTCTCTATTAAGCATCATCTAAACGATACATTATCTATCGTTCCAACGAAGGGATTTCCAAATTGAGACTCAACCTGCTAAAAGTAGCAGCCCAACCTCAATCAAATCCCAACCTACTCCCTTAAAAAACGGGGGAAACGCATTGGGCAATGCAGATCTAAGTATTCAATGATAGATTGGTAAAGACTGGGCTGTTTTTGACCACATATCTGTTAAATCAGGCCTAGCAACATCCATATAGTATCTAATGACATTCTTTGTTTTACTATTCCCATTATATTGTTATATCAAATGAAAAGGTAACAAACCTGATATAATGTTTCAAAGATTAGCAACTAAATTTGAATATAGCATCTATATTTTGCTTAGAGTATACTCTAAGGGATCTTTGAGATACGGTTTAAATGAATATGAATTCTCAAAGCCATTTCAAATCCCAGCTATTCATGGGCAAAGGTGGGGCGTTACATCATCCATTTTCTCCTCCCACTAATTGATAGGGCTGTTATGCCTTATCGAAAATATATTAGTTCGTGTATCTTTGATTTTGTTTTCTTTGATAAATTGGCATGCAAACCACATCCACACACCCAACGCAACCAGCTGTGGCTTTTAATTGGGAAAGTAATTAACTCAGATATATTTGCATTGGAATAGAAAGAGGATGATGAAATTCAAATGTTTCACAGGAAGTGTCAATATGCCTGAAACCATCTGGAAAAAGAGAAAAAAAAGAGTAGAAAAGAAAGAAAAAGAAAGAACAATGAAAATTATATTGCAGTCCGTTCTCGAACGGAGAATTATATTGAAAAGCTAATTAGTCCTAGCTCCTCTGTGAATTATAGCAACATTTTCCACTAGAAAAGATGCCAGCCATTGGTTTTAAATTTCATAAACGTATTGCCATATTCTTTTATTTTTTATTTCATTTATGTTGATTAATGGATATAGAATAAAGTGCTACATCCCAATATGCACTTTAATCCTTGTAACGAGATTTTCAGTTTGCAAACTATGCGTTACTATTATCTCAGGCTCAAAGCTCGGCATCTAATCACCCCGCTTAATGTGCGACATCTTTACATGGACATGGTTAGCTTTCGCATAATGAATCATTCATTTCGCTTTGAGAAGACTAAATTTTATCACGTAAACATAAAATAACTCGTAATTATCCAGCCATCTCATATATCTGTTTCATTTCCTAATGTCTACATGGTCTCTCGACCGCTAGAAATAGCAAATAAATCTCCCCTCAAATCCCATTTCACTATGTTGGAAATTGAGGACATATTGCATAATATGGTACCGAGATAAATTGTATAAATGTAACAATAAATGGCCATGCTTGGAATACTTTGTTATTGGTCGGTTAGATCAGTCAACAGTTAACATGGGACTAAACAATAAACATTCCTGGTTTGCCGCGTCCTGTTATTAGCAAGATAGTAATTTACGATGTGTTAACTGAACAGAGGGCATGCTACGAAGACGGTCAATATTCCACTTTATACGTAAGTAGCTAATGTATACATTAACGCTTGAAAAAGGTAACGTAGAAGAATTAGTATATTGGTTTCAAATTTGGGCACAGGGCCAGCAATTCCAGCAGTGGGGAGCAAGTCGATTACATCAACCCCAGTACACAACTGGTATTTATTTTATCGACACCGAAAGGATGAAAAGCAAAGTCGACCGTGGAGGAATTTGAATTCAGAACGTAAAGACGGACGAAATGCCGCTAAGCATTTTGCCCTGCTCAGCGCCTTACAGAAGACTCAGTATATTACTGGACAAAATGGTTTATATGATTTACCTAAGTGTTTCAATGTACCAGTCAGGAATTGTCCTCAAATATATTTAATCGATTGTGCATTCAAAAATTCGCATCGCAACCACGTGTTTACGGACGTTCTATATCACTGTGAAGCTCATTATGTACATGTGTGTGTGGAGGTGGTGGTGGGGTCTGCATGTGTGTGTGTGATGGTGCGTGCATGTGTGCGTGTGTGTGTGTGTGGGGGGGGTGAATGTGTGTGATCATATGTGTGTACGTATGTCTATGTATGAATGCACGATGTATGTTGTCTCTAGATATGTCAAACCCGCAGTTTTAATAGTGACAGACACCCTCTACGAAAAATATGCTCTTCGTGGAATGCATCAAAACAAGGTCCGACAAGGAAATCCAACAGACTATATTCTCGAACCGTTCAATGTGTCGGAGCTGTTTATACTGATACAAGAAGTGGCGCAACTACACTGTTGCTATGTTATACCTGCTCTTACTTTTGTAAAGATGGTATTCGCGTCTCAGTATATATCTACCATCCGTCTCAAGCCTTTTGCAGACCGCCTGCTTCACGAATGGCGTGGGGCTTAGGGACGCATTTACTCTGAGAGGTGGACAGTTAGTCACTCTACCATGCACAACAAAGACAAACAAAGAAGCCAGTGACTAGAATGGAAATATATCTATGTACAATAGCCAATGTGGTATTAGATTTCGGGTGATCATTGACTTACGTAAATCATCAGTGATTGAGAAACAACTGCGGAATCTCCAAGTCAACATTATAAAACTGCTCGAGCTTTACTCGTACAACTAATTGTCACAAATAACTTCCAATCCATCACTCTGCTCCAAAAGTATTGGAGACGTCGCTTGTCCAAACACTGACACCAATTAAACCTGAGGATCATCAGCTTTTATTACCCGAGTAACTTCCTAATGACTTGATCTTTTCAAAGAGCAGCCTGTGACATAGCCATTTGCTCCAAGTTCAGAAGTTGGCCAGAGGAGAAGCACTAAGGGAAGCCATTGGGCATGAAACACAGTGATGCCTGAAAAAAACCAATATTACCAGTCAAAATATCCACCAATCAAACTGAAGTTTCCACAAGTCAGTAGACGATGCCCTATTTGGAACCCACCGACAGAAGACGCTCAGCTGAAATAGGTCTCTCTAGGACACACAGCGGACTAGTTTAAAGTCAGCTCAAGTAAGCTCACTGCTTTCATCAAAATATCGCATATTTTTTGGCATTATTAGGCACAAGTACATCCTCATCAGAAAAAACTGCAGCCGATATAGACAGCAAAAAGCTAACTCCTCTAAAATGAAACCAGGCATCGTGCAAATCATTACCGACTGCAACACTGTTGAGACATTCAACAATGATTTGATGCGAGTCGCCTCTGATGAGCAGAGAATTAAAAAAATGCCACTAAACCAGCTCAGAGTAAAACAACAGCACTGAAACCACAATGAGTAATCCTTGACAAGCACAGTAGAGATATAGCTTAATGACTACGCCAAAGTATATCTCAGTGCACTAGAAGCCGGGAAATGCCTGTCTATCATGGAGGAATTAGATGCATCACCGAATTCCGAACGCTGAATTAGCAATTGACTATCCGTTCAGTATTGGACGACATCCCACCACAGACCATCAGGTAAGCAAAGGGCCTTCTGTTAAACCAGCTGCCTGAAGTGCTCTTGCTGTGCTAGAATGTAGAAGCAGTATCGCAAGGCATGAGAGACGGTAAGCTTGTCACCCAGTATAAGTAGGGAGGGAGAGAGCCAAATATGATAATTACAGAGGAAGTTCTTTCTTGATTATTGCTGAGAACAGCTTAGCTCATGTGGTTCTGAACAAACAGCGGGAAATTGGCAAAGGACATATCCCGAATCTCCGTGGAATTTCAGTTCAGAACTCTCTGAAGCGCGTTTCCCTTCTGCAACTACAAAACAAATGAATACATAAAGGACATCCATTGTACGTTAATTTCATTGATCTTATTATGACAGCCTTCAATCTTGTGAGGGGAGAGCGTTCACATGTTGCCACAAGATCTTTTACTGGCCGACTCTCATCTGAATACTTGTCATTCTATATTCGTCCATGAGGTAAATAAATAGTACCAGCTATGTGCTGGAGTATATTTATTCGAAATGAGTCCTACAAATATGAAGCTTAGAGTCAATATAATAAATCAATATACTAGAGTACCGAAAAAAATGTCTCGGGGTGTTTAGCTACGGTCATTTATTATCTAAGTTCAAATCATACCAATGTCATCTTTGCCTTTTATCCTACAGAGAACGGTCGCATAATGTACTAGTGAGTGACCGATTTCGATTTAATCGACTGAAAATATATATTTCTAACATATGTAACTTTGTGCCAATAATGGAAATCAATATTATGTTGAAGTATAAGATGCATAATAAGGAAACAGAAATCGTTCATGCCTTCACAACATTATTATTAAGTATTGAAAATCTACTACAAGACGCACTTAATAACTTCTTAATTGAACATGAATCGTTAAAAGTGGTAAAGTAGCTTGTTGATGTTGCTGTATTTTGTTTCATTTTGTTTTTGCCCAGAGTATTATATCAGCAGGTGAGAGAGACTGTATTAATTGGTAACAGAAACCTAAATAGATTCTCTTCGCTGTGAAAGTATTTAATTATTGGTTGTTGACGGTTTTATTCAACACTAAGAAATATTTCCCCCCATGCAGAAATGTGTTTCCCCATGCAGTTTACTGCCTGGGAGAAATCTTTATTTTCAATCCAGTGCTGACATTTAATTGACCTATAATTGACACAATGAAAGTGGGAACTTGATAATAAATAATACAAATAGGATTCTTTCCATCAGAGACAATAACCTAACTCAATTGCTTTTTAAACTTCTCGAAAGATCGATTTAAAAGTTTTAATGGAATTTAGAGATCACGTGAGATTCTGGAAATTGAAGATTACCCTTGGCATTGTTTGATGAGTTTAAAGTAAAATCTCGAATTGATTCCATTAGCTATTTCCACAGCACACACGGCTCCTGATAGCCAACGTATAAAAATGGATTGAGGTTACAAGAGTAAATATTGATTTTTCTTTAGTAGACAATATGTCATGTTTATAAGGAAGGCTGATAGAGTTGTTTTGTCAGACTCCACTAGATTATTTGTAATTATTTAGTTTATCCATCCATACTCTGAAATACAAATCTACCCCCAGCAGAATTTATTCTAAAAGCAAAGTCAATAAACAAGATCCCGGACAATTTCCATTTCAACTATCTAATGTCAACATCATCTCCAACGCTGAGATCGATTAAATATCGTCTCTTGGCTTAAGAGTAACTCTCATTTGGTAGAGGAAGAAGTTATGTATAACCAATAAAGGTTTTTTTTTTAAAAAGCAGACCATTGGCATAATAAATTTTAAAAAAAAACAACGAATGAAATAATTCATTTATAATCGGTCGACCTGTTATAAACATCAATCTCCCTTACATCTAATTCTTCCAACTTAAAAACAAAGAGGTATTCGTCAGGTTAAGTGACTTTGGGTACACAATGAGTCGGATGGTGCAGTCCAGCGTACACCGTTTCGGAAGGGAGGCATTAGCTCTGATCATATGGTTACTAGATCAGGTTTGACTTGATAAACAACAACAACAACAACAACAACATGAAAATAATGTATAATTGGGATTTAACATACATCTTCATATCCAATCCAATGTAATAACTCAGATTGTCATTTTAATCTTTCTGCAGCGGAAAAAGTGCGTTCGGTGGTCGCTATGCTTATTACTATCTTATTACTATCTTCGAAAATGCCCCAAGGATGGAAGGATATCGCATCGCAGTGAATCACTGGCAACAGCTTATATTCAGTTCATTTGAATGGAAAACCGGGAAATGATAGAGCCTAATCTAAAAATACAACGCGTCGCAGTATCTTGGAATCATACAAACGTTCCTACAATCGCTAGCCAAATGGCCTAACCATTTGATCAGGTACCTTAATATAGACACCAGAAATATAAAGACCATCACTAACTCAGAAAAGTGGAAAGCAAGGCATATAAATCAACCTTTTAAAGTATTGACATTTTGATCTGTTTAAATAAAAATTATCGAATAGATGAAAACTGCAAATTTGCCTGTTCTTTACTTTTTCTGTTTTTCCAAACATTGAAATTCGCTTTGACCTTTGATATAGAATTCATTCTATCAAGACGTTAATTATCTTGTTCTTCCCCATTTGGTAGTTGATGGTCGGTTCCTGATTTACAGACTGCGATTTGAATACTGCCAAATCAATTTCAGTATTTAAGACACGAAAGAATGTCAAGAGAAATGTCTCTGCTGTTGTTAAACATGTTCGAATTAATGTCATCCAAGTTCTAACACTTAAAAGTTGTAAAACTGCAATAGACATCATTCTTGACTGACGTGAAAACTATATTGTTTACGTTGCATATAAAGTAGCAATTGGCGAAAGTGGCAAGTGGTGTAACGTAGAAATAAATTTGTGCTGAGCCGAACATGCGATTTAACTTCGATTTCCGATTGCTGTCATTTCTTTTAAATTGCTGGCGAAACGCACGCATACACATACGCATACACATACGCATATATACACACGCATACAAACACACACACACGCAGACACACATATACACACATACCCGCGCATATATATATATATATATATATATATATATATATTATACCTCCCCAATTCCTCAGCTCGTAAGGCATAGATTAATGTCGTAAATACAGAGTATTGAAAACTTTATATACTTCCCAGCTACTCTCCATCATATCATATTAAATACGGAAAGACATATCACATAAATATTCTGAGTGTAACTTTATTTCATTAGCCTTCTAGTTAGGTTTATCCATCGTGGCTAATGTCGTACTGGAGTTTTGCCTTTGTCTTCACAACTGTAGACTCGTCAAGGACGAGATTTTGTTTTTATCATGGGACCTGACTATAATCAATAACATTGATATAATAAATTCTTTAATAAACTGAAGATGTGCAAATACAAATAACAGGAAACAAGCAAATGGGGGAACCTCTATATAGTTACACCATTTACTAAAAACAGCAGTGAAGGTTACCTCAAATGGCGTTATAGCCACCTTTAAAAGAAAAGGCATAAATATTTACAAAAAGACAGGATAGTCAGAACCGAAACACATTCTCTCCTAGACCTACTTGGTCACAGTTAGCTTTGTTCTATCCAACAGCAGCAATTAAATTTGCACATGATTGGAATCTAGAAACGCAGCTTGCTCGGCTCTTTAGTATATCAGGACTAGCAGTTTCAGATATCAAAAAATTGTTCGTTACTGCAATAACTTTGCTTTCCATATGGTAGGTGTCAATAGTATTCAGAAAAAGTTCCAGAATCATAGAAACCCACTACAATCAGTCACAATATAAAATCTGACGTTTGCTTCTATTACAAATATACAAACGCATTGTTGTGCCTTAGTATTCTTTATTATATTGAAACTCTACGCGAACTAGATTTTCATTTCAACTATGAGAGGCGATAAAATACCAGTAGTAAGAATTTCAGTCATTTCAAATATATCAAATCTCTCTACCAAATTAGCATTTTACCAAGTGCAAAGAAAATATCGCTTTGTTAATCGATTCTGTTTTCTAGAGATAATTAAACACTGCGAAGAACAGTTGGCGGTTGATATAAAATCTAATGACATGGATGTTTATGAGATATTTTGTTCATATAGTCGTGTTGATGGTGTTGGTGTTGTTAGCAACGATAGCAGAGTTGTGGGGAAATGATATATTTCTATTAGTGATTGTGATGACATTGTGGCATTTCTCATGTTAATGTTGCTAGCCATTGTTGTGTTTGGTTAATTGCAATCGTAGGTTTCATAGTTGAGATGGAGGCGGTTTATATCGACGCTTAAGTGAGATAAAGTTTTATACTCATTATAATGTTCACTCGGACAATATATAAAATAATGAAAACAGTAATAGAATTTATGTTGATATACTACATTGAATTACTGCCTGTTTAACTGCCAAAGTTTAATGTATATTCATTAATCAAACCTCAACAGCTTTCTAAAGTTATGAGCCAGCTATTTTCCTTTCTTATTTTCTTTCCTTATTTCTTTTCGTAATGTTAGTATCGTCCTCACGTTGAACAAAGTGGGAATTACTAGTGGTTTAAATTATTAGTTCAGATGTGACGTTAGAGAATTGATCTAGTTGTTTGCGATATCGATTTTGTATCGTGTGTTTGTACGGGTTGGGAGGAGTATGGGCTGGCTAAAGAAATAATTCCGATCATGTCGTTGCATTATTCACGTTATTGATCTAACGTTTGGAAGGATATCCTCAGACCCACTAGTTACATTATCGATTTCATGTTGCGAAAAATACAATTGGTTTGAATTACCGAACTTCATGTCTTTATGGTTTGGGCATTAGAATATATTTTGTAGTTTCCATTTTATTATTCATTTTATTTTTATTTCTCATTTCAGTAATAAAGGGCCGTTACCTTAATATTTTCATTAGTCCGCATCACATAATCCTATCGGAATTGCTTGCATCTGTATGTGAAATCAACTGTGCTCATATCGACAAAATCCTAATGGTTTTTCGGGGAGAGTTCTTTAATTACTATATTGAAAAGCAATAAAAAGACAAAATCCCGGTTCACAAAAGAGCAGATTTTGATTGAAAAAAACATGTCTTTTGGTATTGTTGATGTTGTTGTTGCAATAATAATACTGTTGTTGTAGTTATTCTGCATTGTTGTTGCTGGTGATGGTGTTATTACGGTTGGTGTAGCACCTTTTTTCTTTGTTTTTTTTGGTGATGTTATTGTTATTTACGTTGATAAGATAGATGATGGGAGATGATGACGATTATAACGGTGATGACAATGATAACGATGATGAGGAGAAGGAGAATTAGGAGGAAGCGGAAGGGGAGGTGAAAGAAAAGATAACGATGATGATGGTGGATGGATGTTTTTATAGAAGTGTGGCAATATTGATGGTGGGATATTGTAGGTGACGGGGGTGAAAGGTAATGATGATAGTTCTAATAATAACGATTAATGATGTTGAAGATTTTAATGCTACAGCTGCTGTTTTTGGTGTTGCTGGTGATGATGGTGAAGAGGAGAAGGAAGAGTAGGCCGAAGCAGAGAAAGAGGTGTATAATAAAGATGACGATTGTTTTGTGATAGTGTATCGGTTGTGGTGGTCGTGGTCGTAGTGGCCGTGATAGTCATGATGGTAGTGGTGGTAGTATTGGGGGTCACAATTGTGGTAGTGGAGTGATGACATCATGACTGTGTTGATAATACTGATATTAGAGATGTTGAATAGTTTAACGTTACCGCTCCTACGATTGCTGGCAATTATGGTGAGTTTGTTGGTGTTGGTGTTGATGATGATGATGATTATGATGATGATGATGATGATGATGATGATGATGATGATGATGATGATGATGATGATG
>JAOPUL010004099.1:34460830-34471925 GCA_027564515.1 Octopus rubescens
GTGACACATTAAAAACACCCGTGCCGGTGACACATTAAAAACACTCGTGCCGGTGACACATTAAAAACACCTGTGCCAGTGATACGTTAAAGGCACCCGGTACATTCTCTGGAGCAGTTGGTGTTAGGAAGGGCATCCAGCTGTAGATACCAAGCCAAAACGGACTGGAGTCTGGTTCAGTTCCCTGGCTTGCCAGTCTCCAGTCAAACCGTCTAACCCATGCCAGCATAGAAAATGGACGCTAAATGATGACGATATATTAGAAAAAAGAATGAAGAGGCAAAACATGTGGTATCACTTTAGAGCATGGAATTTGTAATTCAAACATAATTGTAGTTGTTGGAGTAAAAGGTATATAAATAAGGGAATAAGAGGTTATGTACCACCAATTATTCCTTTGTTTATATACCTTTTATTCAAACAATACCATTGTAACAACTCTACAATTATGTTTGAATTATAAATTCCATGATCTAAAGTGATGCCATGTTTTGCCTGTTCATTCTTTTTTGTGTGTAGTCCAGAATAGGCCATCATCCTCATAATGATCTTTCTTTATATGTTTTTCATACTTGAGAGTTTATCCCAAGGATGACTACCCAAAATTAGCTTTTGGAGCTACATGTCAATATAACACCTGCAATCATTACTTCTTAGTAGAGAGGAAGAGAGCAGTTGATGTCAGTGTCTCAATCCTCTGAACTTCAAGAACAGTAAATGCCTCAGATGCACTGGCAGAAACAGCAGTATTACAGAATGGAAAATCTGTAGAAACTTTAGCACTTCAAGCAATTCAGTGATTTCTGTTGTTCTTGGCAGGGCCTTCGAAAGAAATTTTACTAGGCGGGACAAGGATGCTGTCGAATCCCTCAATGGATCCCTGGAACCGTTTGAACTTCAGGCACTATATCAGCAGGTACCAATACCTCTTCTCAAATACCAGTTCTTTATCCGACTAGGTAGAAGCTTCAGCTGATCTACATGTCGTCTCATCAGGTTTCTGCCAATTCTTATTGAAGAGGCTGATGTGATGAATTCATGACATGCACTTCAGTCCATTTCGAGTACACATTTGCAATTTACTGTTGCTGCTGTGGACGGAAAAGACGCATCGTCGGCGTCGGCATCGGCATCGTCGCCGCCGGTGGAGAAAGAATTGATTATCAATGTTGTTATTGCATAAATGTAGTGTTGACGACGATGATGGTGTTGATGACGACGATGATGGTGTTGATGGTATTCTTACTCCATCAGCAAACCTTGTAAAACAATTTAAACATAAAAAGAAAGAACATTTACTGTCGATCTGTGGAGCCCAGTAAATATTTTAAGAGTCATGAATTCAATAAAAGATTACATTCGTTGAGATTGACTTTAATTTAGATGTTACTAATAACATTCAACAAATGGAAAGCACTTGGATCTGCTTCAAGCGAGGAAATAAACGGTGCTATGGTACAATGTTTCGTCCTTTTTGCCTTTTTAGGCATTATGGTGTAGTTTAAGGAAGATTTGGCTGCTATTTCTAGCAGGTCAGCAAACCACATAAAGGTTTTGTTTGTGCTATTCCTATGGAGACAGACATTGATATCCGGTTTGACCGTCAATCGAGGCTGCGATTGATTAAAATTACATAATTTTAAAGGCCTGTATCTTTTCTATCATTAATTTCTACAAAAGATGAATATGGTTTTCACCATCACAAGCAAAACTACTTCAGACCTACAGTATTTGAAAATAATCTGGTGAAAACATGAAAAACTTCAAGTAGTTGGATGAAATTTAATAAGGTCCTAGCGTGCGGTCTATCTAGCGATTTACACTTAAGTATGCAATCTAACTTTAATCCTAATCCTAACCCTATTTCTAACCTAGACCAGGTCGCTTCGCAGCGTAGACAATGTATACCGCACGCTAAAGTAGCACCGTTTTGTTTCACAGCATTAGGTTAATGTAGAAAATGTACACAATAAAATGTTTCCTGCTAGTTAAAATTCCCCCTTTAATCTAATGGAAACTAGCTGTACCCGTGGAAATTCCACGGTTATTTTGAAAATTATAAGATAGTTGGAAGTTTTATAGAGAACCTTGAAATATCCGCAACAGCACCGTCCCTGATGGGCAAGCAAAACTCATTGTGGGCATCAAATAAACTTTGTAGAGTACCAAAACATCAAATGTGTCGAGAGTACATGGATGACACATATTTCTCTAAAGTAACTCCATAAATCATTCAGCACCGGTCAATACAACACTTTTAGTCTTAGTCTTCTATCATAATTCTATTGACTTCTAGGATTCTTTGTAGGAATATTACATTTGAAGGTAGGATATCGATCCCAGTAGTTGACTGGGAATTCATTTTATGGACTCCGGCGGAATAATGAATGGCGAAGTTGACCTCAGCAGGACTTGAACTCAGGGCTGTAAGTAAATACCACAGGCATTTTTGTCCGACGCTCTTACTGTTCTGCCAACCCACCACCTATAAGTGATTAAAAATTTAAAAAACTGAAATGGTAGTGGTTGATGATGATCAAGCCGGCACTGTTAAAGAAGATATCGTATTAAAATGTCGAGGGAAAGAGCATAGCGCTTTCGAGGGATATCCTCTGCTGACTAAAATAAGAGAAACGAGAAAGACAAGTACAACAGTCTCATGCATGACCTGTGATAAATATAACCATAGGTCACGCGTGAGTCTGCAACAGTATTTTGTCAGCCAAGTGTAATGTTATACAAAACCAGGAGCGTTTAGAGAGGCTAACAGCTTATAAAACACGATACACCACATAGAGATAAGGAGTCTTGATAAAGGAGATACTGTATTTAATACAATAAAAAATAAGATATAATACAAAAATTTACTTGGGTAAACACGTCGTTGTCGTGTTTCTGTAGCTTGAGAGTTTCACACATTCACGATACTGCTATCATTGTGGGACATGTCTATCATCAGCGGTTGACTGGAGGTTCTCGTAATTTCTACAGCGATAAAAGTTAAAAGACGAAGGCCAAGTCTTGAAGTCAGCAAATAAACAGCCAGATACATAGATAGACAGATAGATAGAAAGACAGATAAACTGATAGATGAACGAGACAAAAAGGGAGTCATTATGCAATCACTAATCTCCTTAAAATAGCAGCTAAATCTCCCACAAATAACACTCTACTGTCTCGAAGAAGTAAGGACACATTGGATAATGTAGTCTTAGACAATTCCGGGATATTGAAGAGCCAATGCCGGAACGCCTTTGTTCCTAGGTCGGCTGAATTAGGAATGATTTGGGTCTAAACAACAGAGGATAGTCAATTAGACAGAAAATAGTAAATAAGACAAGGGAAATTTTCAGGGATGCCTTCTGCATGAAGAATATATAGTTATGTTGGGTCTAAGTAAATCTATCAAATAGATAGATACTTCGATTGATTGCTAGATAAGTATACTGACAAGACATTGTTAATATCTTATCTTCATATTTCCTCCTGTTCCTATTGGAACATTGGGCGACGATTCCCCTCCATTTGCTTCGGTCCCTGGAGACTCTTCTTGCACCGTGCCAGCTGACATGCATCTCGTTCAGGTCCTCCTGGAACGCATGTCTCCATGTCTTCTTTGGCCTCCTTCTCTTCTTCTTCCCGCCTTCCGGCACCTAGTTCATTGCCACACTTGCTGGTCTCTCCTTTGGCACTCGGAGCACGTGTTCAGCCATTCTGTTTCTCCTGACAGAGACCATGTCTGACAGTAGTGCCACCCCTTCCCTTCTTATCACCTCTTCGTTGTGACGTGGTCTCGCCATGAGATCCTCATGATGGTTCTTAGACATCGTCGGTGGAAGGCATCCAGCATGTTAGTAATGCTGGAAGTCCTCGTCCACATTTCGCTGGCGTAGGACACTGTTAGTATGACCACTGACATGTAGAGGGGAAGCTTGGTGGCCGTAGTGGTGGCTTTGGACGACCAGATGTTACGGAGCCGTTGGAACACTCTTGTAGCCTTGCCGATTCTTATTCGTACATCCTTCTGTACGTCTTCTGTGCCCGAGATGTTACCGTCGAGATAGCTGAAGTTATCGACATACTCGATGTCATGTTCTCCTAGAATGAATGGTGGGTGATGTTGACCCTGTCGGACAATCATGGCATTGGTCTTTTCGTGGTTGATCCGTAGACCAACCTTTTCTCCATGCTCTTGAAGGTTGCTGGTCATCTCCTGTAGTGCAACGTAGGTATGGCTGATCAGAGCCAGATCTTCTGCGAAGTCCAAGTCGGTCAGTTTGCCCTGGCCCCACTTGCTGCCGAAATTCATCCCAGCGAAGGTCGTCCTCATCGTAAAATCAATAACGATAAGGAAGATCAAGGGGGACAAGATTCAACCATGTCTCACACCAGTCACAATGTCTAAGTCACCGGTTGTGCCACTACCGGTTCTGACTCGACAAGTGGAGTTCTGGTACAGGGCCCTGAAGATTCTTATATATTTGGACGGTACGCCATACAGCTGAACAATCTGCCACAGTGATTCGCGGTGGATGCTGTCAAAAGCTTTTTTGAAATCAATATAATTGATTATGAGGGGTGTCTGAAGCTCACGGCATTGCTCTATGATTTTACGAAGAGCAAAGATCTGTTCGGAGCAGGATCTTCCCTCCCGGAAGCCAGCTTGCTCTTCCCTTAGGGTGTTATCCACCTCGGAGTTTAGGCGTTGGAGTAGTACACTACAGAATATCTTGCTCGAGATAAACAGCAGGGTGATGCCCCGCCAGTTGTTGCAGTCCACGAAGCTTCCCTTCCTAGGCAACTTCACAATGACACCACGTCTCTAGTCGGAAGGAAAATCTTCTGTGTGTCAGATCAGGTTAAACAAGCAGGTGAGGTTCTCCACAACGACCTCTTGACAGTGTTTCAATAACTTCATCGAGTTTCGGCGCCTTGTTGTTCTTGAGGCTCTTGATTGCTCTTGCAACCTCGGTTCCGGATAACTCCTCTGAAGTAACGTTCAGGGTTGGAGCTGGTAGTTCCTGGTCAAGATTGAAGAGTGTGGCAGGTGTTGGCTAGTTAAGAACCTCTTTGAAATGTTCCACCCGTCTTGCGTCCCGCTCCTCGTCACTTAGTAGTGCTCTGCCATCTCTGCCTCTGATTGGCACACCGGAGCTGCTTCCGGAGCTGGTTAGCTCCCGCCCGATCCTATACAGTGATTTGATGTTGTTGTTTTCTGCTGCCTCCTGTGCCTCCTTTGTTTTCTCCTCCAGCCACCTTCTCTTATAATTCTTGCAGCTCTTTTTCACTCCCTTGTCCAGACGCCTGTACTCCTCATCTTCCATCCTCCATCCTTGGAACTTCCTCTTCTGTTCTATTTTTATCTTTGCCCTATTCCTTTCGTCGATCAGACTCCATGACCTGTCAGTTATCCAGCTCTCCTTGTAGGAACCCCTTCTTCCCAAAACTTTCTCTGCAATCTCTGAGATGGCGCGGGAGAACAAGCCCCACTGCTCTTCGACGGACGATGGATGTTGCGGTACCTCAAGCTTCTTACGTAAATCCTCGAAGTAGCTTTTTGATGTGGTGTTATTCTTCAGTTTGTCCACCGCGTAAGGTCTCTTGGGCCGCGTCTGCTGCGCCATCTTCAGTTTCAACCTGATTTTACCCACCACAAGAAAGTGGTGGATCCGACATCTGCACCCCTGAAGGAGCGAACGTCGAGCAGCGACGAGCGTCACCATGAGCTGGCGTAGATGTAGTCCACCTCATTCCATCTCATTCCGGGTTTTGCCGTCAGGTGATACAAGGCCTAAAGCATCTCGAGATATACCCAGCAACGCAATTCTTGCAAGCCTACCATCCGGACTACAAAAGATGACTTCGCGAATCGCATATCTGTCAAGCTTTTTCGAATCTTATCCTACAGCAGAAATTTCGAGTCACTTTCTCCATGAATCTTAAACCAACGTTGTGGAATCCGAGAGCTGTGTAAGCACTACCCACACAGAGAAAGCCCCTATCGTCGCTACCTGCTTTGTATTTACCTCCACTCTAGACTCCTGTGGCAAAGCTCCTCCAGATCTATCACGCTCCATCTGAGTTTGCTCCACACCTTACATACACAGACGCTAAATGTAAAAATAGATCCGGTTCTTTCAAACCAGCAAAACAACGGCCTTGAAAATATGTCCCTTCCATTACACTGATACATTGATATATCAATACCTGCCAAAATACTCACCAACTACGTCAAGCTCTCATTATTTCCAGCAATATCTTCAAATCTTTGGAAACACGCTATAATGTGTCCCATTTCCGCGAAATGCAACCTCGTCTCCCAGCCAAATATATTCCTCTTTCACTCACTTCTAATATTTCCGAAGTAATAGTGACTGACATTCACAATGGCGTTTACCAGTACCTTGGCACCTTCTTTCTTTCTCTCTCTATCTATCTCTCTCTCTCTATCTCTCTCTCACTTTAACTATATTTCTCTCTCCCCCTCTTTTCCCTCCTCTCTCTCTCTCTCTCTCTCTCTCTCTCGGTTTCTGCTCCACAACGACCACCAGTACGGCTTACGTAGACAGATCTACCTTCGCTTTACAGACTTTGGCGAATGCAATGTTGTTAGACTAGACATTCGGCAAATATTTCGATCGTCTCTGAACATGCAAATTTATGAAAACTTTTCGCCTATGAGCTTCATCTGTCTTTCATCTTTGTATTGGTAGCTTCCTATCAGGTCACTGTATTGCAGCATGTGATAACGGATCTAAGTTCCACGCGCAATCAATGCTGGTGTGCTTCAAGTCTCGGTTTTGGGCCCAACTCTATTCATTATATCTATCAAGGAACTACTCGTCACCACAGCCAACAACGCTTGTTCTTACATAGACAGTTTCTCCTTCAATTCCTTTCTAATTTTTATAATTCACACGCAACTTAGACACCACAAAACACACCTGCATTGTTCCATGTACGAGAACCAACAAAGCATCCTTCAATGGAGACATTCCCATCTTCCGTCTTTCAATAAAAAAGAATAACACAGCCACTACTCGTATGAAGAAAACATAACTCTGAACAACTCTTAAACATGAGAAACACTTAACGGTTGCTCGAGTTGTGGCTCGAATCTCTATCACCGAGGGGCTCTTGTTCACGTTGATAGAGGTCACTTCCCCCAAACTGGCCTTTCTCTTCACGGCCAGAAGATACTTTAGGCTACACCTTAGCTGAAACTACAGAGCTAAGGTGAAGCCTAAAATGGAGCATTGCTCCCACATATGAGACGGTGTTATTGTTACACCCAGATATACCCTAGTTCATATCCAGAGAAAGCCACGCATGTAGATATGTGTGAACCTCTTGTCTATAACATGTTATCTCGTCTCTCTGCCTGTTTACCAAAACTATAATATCATCTGTTCATCGGAGTTGGATAGTCTTCTACCTCCTAAACTTATGTACCACTGACCCACTTGTCTGTCCTTTTCTCATCACTTTTGTTGTGTCCAACTCACATGCCCCATACTAAACACATCGACGCTCTGGAATCTCCACAATGTTTTTTTTGTCTTTTTTGCAGGGTTTTCAGCAGTATATGATCCACTTTATTTTCATCGGGCCTGGAGGGCCTGCGAATGCAATGGACACTGCATTTCCTCCAGACTCAGTTAGAAATAAAAACTTGAAGCAACATAGATTTGTATAAGAGAGCTTTTCGTGTATTGATTAACAACAGATCAGTCTGGTGTTCTTATTTGACATTAACGTGTCAGCATTGGATACTTTTTTTTGGTTATTTAGAATGTAACTGAGGTTTGATATCGAGATATTACATGAAACTGTCGTACAATAAACTAAATATTTGTTTCCTCATAATCTGTATTTATATTTTCACTTCTGGAGAGATTTAGAGTGTAATGCATCATCTCCTAGCTTTTCAAGTATAAATAATTGATAGGTCATTATGTTGTTCATTTATACGTTCATCGATACGTTCATTAATATATGATTAGGTAGAGTGCCTGAAATTTAAAGTAACTGAAAATAAATGTGAATATGCTGTATAATGTCAATTTTTTAGGGATTGTGATGCAACTGTAAGATGACAATTAAGTCAGCCACCACGTTTACTTTCGAGCGAAAATATATAATTTACGACGCTAATATCGTTGGGGAAAGAATCTGCATGAGAATTTGCTTTACTCCTAATTAATAAATCTTTATTTATTGTGTGTGAGCTTCATTGCCTTAAGGGAAGTGACACAACACCACAGATTCCAGAATCATTATCGAATATTACGTTATTTCCCTTTTATTTCCTACAGACATATTTTAACAACTCTTCCTTTATTCTCATTATTTATTAGTGTATGCATTTCTAATATAATGGTAAGTTTTTGAAAAGTGATTCCTGACTCGTGACTCATATTTCAGATTCAGTCCCTTGTGAACATAACTCAAGCACGTTCAGTCATGAATATAATAACTTTAGCATGTATCCAAAGTTTTATTAACCAGTTCGGTAATCAATGCATTTTATATTAAATGCGGTGCAGGCTTTAATCGTTAACGCTGTTAGTTATTGCTGTTTGTTGTTCTTAAGTTTATGTACGCTGTTTTGTTATTTTGGGATAACTTATTATCTCCAGTTGAATAGGTCTTAACGTAGAGACATTATCTTGTAAATCCTAGATTCAACTCACTAGATATGGTTATTGTTTATTACTGCCACTAATCTCTGCTGACAATGTACTTCCAGTTATTATATAAATCATTGATTCTCAAAGGACTCAATGTCAACTTTAGAACTGAATTAATTATAAACTTTAATCTAAGGTCCTATCATTTACACACTGATCTAACCTACACGTCATACATTGTAGGAGAGATAGAGAGATAGGAAATAGAAATAGATTGGCATCCAGTTCTTCTCTTTCTTATCTCTTTGAAACTTCGACTGCTGTGGCTGTTTGAAAGTATCATTAACATTCACTTTCAACAGTCAGCTTGGCGCTGAAAATATAGATAGTTCATGTGATTCCATTCGGTAGTTATGCAGAATAAATAAAGGAAAATATATTAGCCGTATCATTTATGAAGATGATCCTTCAGAGAAAATTAGATAACACATATCAACAGCCGAGTTTTCATTATCTTTGGATATATTTTTCTAAATAACATCACACTCACTTTATATATCTTCTTCTGTAGCACATGTATCTAATTTTTTTTTCATGAATTTTAGTATTATAGTTTCCTTTAGTAAATCGAATAATATTTATTAAATTCTAAACAGTGGTACACGCTGTCGATGGCGCTCTAAATTACAGTGACATTCCAAATGTAGAGCATTGTATTGAGTTCTTACAAAGTCGAATGGTGTGCTAGAAATAAGAGCAAAATCATCTCACACAAATACTACACTACCGTCTAGAAAAGGAAGGGTACATTGATGATGAAGTCTTAGATGGCCCTAAAAACACAGGATGCTCAAAGTTGGAATGTCTTTAAACATAGTTTTTCCCCCGATTGCCAAATACTTGCTGTTTCAAACACTTTGGATAAATGGAAAAGAAAACCCAAGACAAAAGTATTTGAAGACTCATAAGTGTTGACTGCCATGAAGAGCACAAGAAACTAATGTCTCGGACATATGAACTTCGATACAGAGTAGTCATATAATGGCCGGATAAAGTGGACACGAGAACGAAATATTGATAAAATGTGGAGTCAGCAAATGAAATGCATTAATAGGTTTCAGGAAAAAAGGTAATGAGATTTGAAATGCGAAAGAGAAAGGCTGACAGAGGAAGAAATGTTGACAGAGTGTGTGAGAAGATGACAGAAGCAAACGGTGAAGAATCGAACCTGCACTTTCATGTAGTATCGATCCCACCTCTAGGACAATGCTGTTGCTATACAGAGGCATCTTAGAACGTATCCAAAAAGGATCACTCACTTTGTTTTCTTCAGGTAACAAATTCACACCAATATCTGGCCCACAGATGTACTTTGTCTTCCCGAAGTTTTTCTGTTGCTATATAAATTGGCTTTCTCCTCGGAGCTAGCTGATCCTCTATCACATCCACTCAGCCACTTCTTGACTATTCGCCTCCTGCCTCTCATGACATCTATTGTATGCACCTCTACCCCCATGTCCCTCACTAACCACCGTAGTCAGTCATTTCTTCTAAGAATATCAAAATGGATGCCCTCTGTAATTTCCTCATTGTACATGACTTTCCGGTAATCGTCAGCATGCAGCAGTACAAGTGGATCGTTAAAAGTATCAATCTCACCGGCCTGTGAAGGTCCTAGATCAGCTCCTTCCACGAGTTTGAACTCTCTCTCTCTCTCTCTCTCTCTCTCTCTCTCTCTCTTTCTTTTTCTCTCTCTCTCTCTTTCTTCCTCTCTCTCTTTCTTTTTCTCTCTCTCTATCTCTCTTTTTTTCTCTCTCTCTCTTTCTTTCTCTCTCTCTCTCTCATACACACGTACATATAAACACACGTTTTACTTGCAAAATTACTTAAAATCTAACATTCTTATCTTGATTATAAGGTTAGATAAATACTCTTATATACATTATAATATTCTTTCTAATTTGGGCAAAAGGACAGCAATTATGAGAAGAGGAGAAGTGGATTAAATCCATTCCAGTGTTCAGTTGGATTTTATTTTATCGACAGCAAGAGGTTGAAAGGGACAGAATCGACTTCGGTGGTATTTTCGCTCAACGTACAGTTCCGTAAGAATTTCGACTAAGCATTTTGCCTCACACTCAAATGTTTCCGCCAGCATACGACCTTACAAAATTTTTAATATTCGTTTCAAATTTAGGCACAAGACCAGCAATTTCGGGAGAAGGGGAGGGGGCTAGTCGTTTGCATCGACCTCAGTTTATTTTATTGACTGTCAAAGTCGACCTCGGCGGAATTTTAACTCAGAACGCTAGGATGGATATAATGCGGCTAAGAATTTTTACCTGGCGTGCTAACTGTTCTGGCAGCTCGCCGCCTTGGTGCCGTTTATAATATTCCATTCTATACTGGGCACGAAGGCCTGGAATTTTGGGGGAAGGGAGTAGTCGATTTTATCGACCCCAGTT
>JAOPUL010004099.1:34738495-34752817 GCA_027564515.1 Octopus rubescens
CAGAACGTCAAAGTCGGAAAAATTGCCGCTAAGCATTTTTCCCGGCGCGCTAACGATTCTACCAGCTCGCCGCCTTGGTTGCCACCTTAATAATAACAACAACGATAATAATAATTGCAAATTTTGGCACAAGGCCAGCAATATTAGGAGCAATGGGGGCTAATCAAATTACATCAACCTCAGTACTTGACCAGTACTTTATTTTATCAACCTCAAAGGAATGAAATGCAAAGTTGACTATAGAAGTATTTAAACTCAGAATGTCCAACAGGATTTGAACTCACAACATTAAGGAAACATAAATAAAAAAATCAATTAATAAATATCCAACAAAGCATTTAGTCTGGTACTCTTACCATTTCTGCCACTCTATTGTCCTAATAACGTTCACAATAAAAAGTTTCTGACATCACCAAAATTTAAAATGGCCAAAAATAAACATCTTCCTTAAGAAGGAAATCCATCTGAAATTTTGGTGAAAGAAAAAAAACAAAAATATCAGACAACTAATATTTCAATAAAATATCACAAGTTCTCCCTCTCTTGATGCCGTTGTTGTTGTTGTTGCTCTTCAAGATTTTCTCGTAGTTTTCGCAGGTTTATTTTACGGAACCTCTGTAAAAATGAAAGCATGATATGAAAATATGATTTATACCACTTTAATATCAAAAATTCACATTCAGATTTTCATTTTTTACAAACTAATTGCGAATGCTCTAGGCCAGTGGTTCTCAACTGGGGTCCCTATGATTATTTAGGATCCATATGACCTTTTAGGATCCATATGACCTTTTAGGATCAATCTCACCCTTTAGAGTCCATGTAAGATTTTTGTTCTTAAAAATTATGTGCAATAAATTGCTTATACTTCTACAATACACAAAATATTTTAAAAACTTTTTTTATACAATTCCTAATAATATTTAATTATAAAAATAGAATAGGATTTTTTTAAATATAGAATGGTTATGAGGGTCCATCTAACAAAATTTGGAATCAAAGGGGTCCATAGATAAGAAATGGTTTAGAACCACTGCTCTAGGCTTTTGTTGTTACTGTTGTTTAGCACCAGTTAAACCCATACCAAGTGACCATATTATCAAAGGCATTCCAGCCATAACCATGGCTTTTGTTAAAGGATATCTTGAACTACATTATCTAATGTGTGTCTTTCCTTATTTATGATGGCAGGCAAAAATTTAATGAAGGTTTGGCTGTTATTTCTAACAAGACAGGCAACCACATGGAGGCTCCTTTGATGCTCAAATTCAACAGGTCTTGTAGTAGGTATTTACAATTAAACACAGTTGAACTTTGGTCCTTGGAAAGAATTTCAAAGAAAGTAGTATTGTGGTACAAAATAATAATGATTTGAAAGACATTTATGAAAGACATTTGGTGAGGTTTTATAGAAAAGATGTTTAAAAATACTTGATAAACTTCACAATTTTATTTCCATGAATATAGTCATGGTTTTGTACTTAAGAATTTTGCTTCACAATCAGAGGGACCTGAATTCAATTCTACAACACAGTACCTTGGACAAGTGTCTTTTATTAGAGTCTCAGCTCAACCAAAGCAATTTGAATTTAGTAAGATGGAAGCTGTATATCAGCATGAAAAGGCAAAAAACAGGTGCATCAAAAAAAAAAAAACCTTGTGGTATTTTGATCCAATAAATTAAAATAAAGTACAAAAATCGATATATAATCAATTCAAAGCTTTTGAAGGTGATGGCCACAGTTCAATGATGGGATACAGTAAAAAAAAAAATGAAATTAATTTATTACAACTTATCCATTCTCACACACACACACACACACATACATACATACACACACATATATACATACATTGAGTTTACTTGGTTACTATAGCCAAGTAGCTCCTCAACAGAAAGAAACATGTTCTGTTCTGGCCCCTTCTTTTACACTTTCTTAAACTTTGTAGGCTGCATGACAACCTCCTAGTGCTGGCACCATGAAAAAAGCACCCAGTACACACTATAAAGTGATTGGCATTAGAATAGCATCAAGCAGATACTATGCCAGTATGAACGATGGGTGTTATGAGATGATGATGTATGGTAAGTTGGGTAAAAGTCTTCTCCAGAAGCCTTGACTGATTAGTGCCATGGGAATAGGACTGGTAGAAGGAAACTATGTGGAAGCCTGTTGAATACACTTTCTCCAGGCTTTCATCACTCCAGAAGGAGGAACCTCTCCCTGGACTCTTTCCACTGCTATCTATCTCTGTCCAATCGTGACCATGTAGGCCCCAGGTAGCAGATGAGACCCTCTCGCCATCTTGTCAGCCTCTTGATCTTGTCCATTGTCTTGGTGTCCATTCTGTCACCCTGATAGTCTATCTGTTATCCATAAATGACAAGACCATAGAAGAGAGAGACAGTTACGTTTACCTGGTAAAGATGGTGACAACAAAAGATGGAAATATCCTCCCGGAGATCAAGAGAAGAATAGTGCTAGGTTGGGTGGCTTTTGGAAAGGAGGAAAACTTCACGAGAAGTCCCAAGGCTTCCATGAAAATTAAAAGAATGATCTTCAATGAGTACATCCTGCCAATGATGATTTACGGCAGTGAAACATGGGCTCTCACACCATCATGAATGCCCTGATTGTAGCCCAATGGAAAATGGAATGAATCATGCTTGGCATCATATTGCAGGACAAGAAAACCAACCCCTGGATTCAACAGCACACGAGAGTCAACGACATCATAGGAACCACTAAGGAGAACAAATATAAATGGGCTGGCCACATCATTCAACTGAAAGACAACAGTTGAATACACACAAACAAATATATATCATCTTCATCACAGATATTTGTTGACATTCTTCAAAACAGATATTTGTAGACATTCCCTACCAACAAATCATCCTGTAGCTATGCTTTCAATGGCCTGTGGTATAGAAAGTCAATTACATGAAAAACATATAAGAATTAATAACATGGAGAGCATCTGGCTGTAAAACAATGTCTCAATTTGTACTCATCCAACAAACACACACACACAGGCATACATGACATTCATATTTCTGGTTCTTGTCTACTTTCTTTACAAACAACTTACCGATTTTTCAAGGCTATTTTTAAAATATTGAAGATTAAGCAGAGGAATCATAGATGGACGCCCATGAGCACACTGAAATGGTAGTTTACATTTTATCAGCATCTGCATCAAATCCTTACATTCCTTCAGTGTTAAGACAGTTCCAAATTTAATGGCACCTAAAAAAAAAAAAAAAAAAACAATACAATTTTGCAATGCTACCAAAAATCTAGCAGAGAATATCCTTGAGAGTAGGGACTCAATCCATACCAGTAATCCATAAAATCACCCATTCCAGTGTCACATAAGAGCACCCCTGCCGGTGCCACGTGAAAGCACCCCTGCCGGTGCCACGTGAAAGCACCCATGCTGGTGCCATGTAAAAGCACCTGTGCCAGTGTCATGTAAAAGCACCTGTGTCGGTGCTACATATCAAAGCACCCATGCCAGTTCCACACAAGAAACACCCACTCCACTCAGTAAAGTGGTTGGCATTAGGAAGGGCATCCAGCCATAGAAACCATGCCAAAACAGACAATTGGAGCCTGGGCAACTCTCCGGCTGGCCAGCTCCTGTCAAACCATCCAACACATGCCAGCATGGAAAATGGACGTTACCTGATGATGATGATGATGATTTGTTGCACTCACACCCAATTACAGGTCACATTTTCAAAATTTACTGCTACTACTGCTGTTACTAACATATTTGATGGCATAATAGATACACAGGCATATTAGATATGCCACAATTTGAGCAGTGCATTTCAGGAACAAAAGCTTTTAGTACATTAAAGTATGAAATATAGACCAAACTTCACATATAGGAGCTGGGGGTGATTTTTCTGAGACATTGTTTAGGGAAAAAAGAGTATCTTATATGCCACCAAATGTATTATATGCTGGAGGACTTTAGTATTTCAACATTGAACTACAGTCAGAATAGTTCAGTAAAGAAAGCAGGTATTACATTTTGCACCCGCTAATTTCTCCTTGCATTTCACAATTAAATTCATTAAATTTCATTAAATTCATTCGCGATTCACATCCTTGCATCACATTTCTGATTTCAACAAATAAAAGTCTTACCTTAAATGTCAGACCTAACCTTTTCTCACAGTACCAAAATTACCTCATTTTACAAATTTCATTATTTTTTTCACCCCAAAGCAGACCATCATTAGTTTCTTTGGACATGGTTTCTATGTCTGGATGGTCTTCCTAATGCCATACATTTTATTGTGTATACTCAATGTTTTTTTTCGTTCCACAAGCACTAGTAAGGTTACCTAGTTGCAAGATAGGAAAAGAACAGGTAAAAGCACCCTCAACTAAGTGAGAACGCGGAGTATTTGAGACAGGGAAGTGACTTTATGCCAGGTGTTGAGAGGCTAAATCTTAATAGTTAATTCCTTGGAAACAAGGATTGGGGTTATGGTTGCTATGACTGTGCTGGTAATTATGCTCCTGTTATCATTTAACCCCAGGTTGTCCCCATGACCATCCAGTCTTTTGCAATCTTTAAAATTACATCGCCCAACATGTGCTTCTTTTTCTTTTAAGAGAGTAGGGTTATTTGAAAATTTGGTTGCAATTTCATCTAAGATAAGCATTGTTATTGTTTACTCCCAGCAAGGTTTCATTGAGAAAAACCTATGATGCAATAAGAGCTAGCAGTAAACTACATGAGGCAGTGTGCTGAGTAACATTGCTGTGTTTACTTTGCAATTTGTGTTTTTGTGATCACGTATATGCTGTAGTCTGAAATTTTGTCATGAACAGCAAAGAACATTGTGTCGAAGTCTGTCAAGATCTCTGTCAGCATGCCACTGATGATCCATCCTTCATGTCAAGTATCATCACCAGTCACGAGAGTTGGGTCTACGGGTGTGACCCTGAGATGAAGCAGCAGTCGTCACAATGGAAGAGGCATGACAGAGCCGCAGCTCAATTAAGAGCATGCTCATTGTTTATTTTTGACATTCGTGGTGATGTGCATCGAGAATTTCTACCCCAGGGCCAGATCATCAAGAGTTCTACTGCAACATTTTGAGGTGTTTGAGGGAGGACATTTGGCGAAAGTGACCAGATCTTTGGAGCATGAAGAATTGGATTCTTCACTCACTAAAAACAGTTTCTTGCTAGATTTAGCATCTGCAGACTTCCATCTCTTCGCCAAGATGAGAATGCAGCTCAAAGGTTACCATTTTAACACCGTTGTTGAGATCCAGGGAAAATCACAGAAGGTCCTCGACTCGCTTACGGAAAACGACTTCCAGGCCGGATTCCACAAGTAGCAGAAATGCTGGTACCAGTGTATTGCTGCGCAGGGTGACTATTTCGAAGGAGATGATGTTAAAACTTAGGAAAATAAATTATTTTTTATTAAACATAACTAGTCCGAGAACTTTTTGATACCACCTTGTATGTAATCAGTCAGTCAGTGGGTTAGTCAACAGGTTCCAGTCATGACAATACATGTCTTATTTCTTCAGACATTATGTATCTGGAATTATACACTATCTTTTATTTTCTATCTTTTACTCATTTCAGGCATTGGACTGTGGCCATGCTGGGGTACCACCCTGAAGAATTTTCGTCGCATGAATCAACTCTAGTACTTATTTATTTTTAAGCTTGATACTTATTCTATCTGTCTCTTTTGTCAAACTGCTAGGTTATGTGATCATAAACACACCAACACTGGTTGTCAAGCAGTGGTGCGGGACAAACAAAGACACACTCACACATAGGTATACATATATATATATATATATTTGATGGGCTTCTTTCAGTTTCTGCCTTCAAAACCACCTTTATCTTGTAAAGATAGTAAGATATGATTTGAGTGAGACTTGGCAACCATAATTAACAGATTGAGTAACCACACAGAGCCCTCACCTCCTCCTCCTCATTGGCTGTGTACTGCTGCCAGATACGACCAAAGGTGTGGTTAAAATAGCAGATTAGATGATTACAGTAATACATAGTGCAGAGCAAGTGATTATAATGTTTACTTACTATGACAGGCTTGGGAACATAAAACATTATGAATAGTTTTGGGTATCGATCCTCTGGAACCATGTGTATCTTGTAGAAGCTGAAGTAAGAAAAATAAAAGAAAGTAAGTTTATTTAACCCTTTAGCATTTAGACTGGTCACATTTGGCCAAAATATTTCTACATGTTTTATGTTCAAACTGGCCAGATTCGGCTTGTCACACTTATTCTACAATGTCATTCTAAAAATAAGTAATCACATCATTGAAAACTCATAGCTACAAGATAATACATGCTTAAATCTAAACATTGTGAATTTTTAAGCATTTCATTTGACAGAGTAATCAACATCATCATCATCATCTTCCTTTAAAGTCTGTTTTCCATGCTGGCATGGGTTGGACGGTTTGACCTGAGCGGCTGGATGCCCTTCCTAATGCCAACCACTTTACAGTGTGTACGGGGTGCTTTTAACGTGCTACTGGCACCAGGCTCTCAACGCTAGTGCTTTTACGTGGCACTGTCACGAGTGCTTTTTACATGGCACCACACAGGTGATTGGGAGTCAGATGGACGAGACCTATAGATCGGAAGCAGACAGACATAAGGACCAGGAACATATAGTCCAGGGATGGGTGGGTGGGTGACAGACATAAGGACTTAATCAGACGGACGATAAATATAGACTGGGGACATAAGGACCGGGGACTGTTAGTCAGACAGACATGTAAGCCAGGGATGGAAGTGACATAAGGACCGGAGACAGGCGACATAGGGACTGGAGATAGATGGACATAGGGACTGGGGACAGACAGACAGACAAATACAGGGTACATATAGAGCCTGGAGGCCTATGCACAAGTGCCTGGACCCTCTTCGTAGAGCGGTGGTGGGGAAACCTCCATTAGTGAGGCAGAGTGGGAACAGGCGGCCACTTCTTAACACAAGACTCTTGACCCAGCCGCTTCTTAGCAACAGGACTCTTGTCACAGCCACTTCTTAGCAACATGACTGCTGCATCTTAACAACAGGACTCTTGATGCGACAAGACTGACGCGGCTGCTTAACACAAGACTCTCGATGCAGCCGCTTCTTAGCAACTGAACTCTCAATTGCGGCCGCTTCTTAGCAACGGGATACTCGATGCGGCTGCTTCCTAGTAACAGTAATCTGAATGCTAAAGGGTTAAATAGTGGAAATTCCAGAGTAACAGGCTACTAGACCAGTTAAAATAAAGGATACACACACACACATATATATATATACATACACACATCATCATCATCATTTAGCATCAATTTTTCATGCTGGCATGGGTTAGATGATTTGACTGGAGACTGGCAAACCAGAGAGCTGCGCCAGACTCCAGTCCGTTTTAGCTTGGTTTCTACACCGCTGGATGCCCTTCCTAACACCAACCACTCAAGAGAGTGTGCTGGATGTCATTAACATGTCACCGGCATGGTTGTTTTTAACCTGTTACCGGCACAGGTGTTTCTAATGTGTCACTGGCACAGGTGTTTTTAATGTGTCAGCAGCATATATATACACACATACATACATACATATATACACACACATATATATATACACATATATACATAGACACATACATAAATATATACACACACATATACTAGTCAGTTTTAAATAATGTCCTATTTTGTGAGAAATCGTAATAGTTAATTTTTTTCCTTTTTCTTTTCTTTTTATTCACCTGATGAAAACAATTTTTTCTGCATGATGTAACTCGTGTTCATCAATAAAGGACTCGTTTGAAACAGCTGTAGTGAAGCCCATCTGTGTTATTATTATATATATATATATATAAATTGGAGTTGGGCGATAAGTAAGTAAGTATTTGTAAGGCGATGGATTCACAGTGAAATGGCTCAAGGGAATCCAGCGAAAATTTGCAAACGTTTAGAAGGGCACTGTGGTGGGATTTAGCTATTCATTTTTTTAAAATTTCAATGAAAACTGTTAAGGGACATAATCACCTGTTACAATAATCATAAACAAAGTTCAGGAGAAAATAGTTTTGTTCAACTAAAATTACTTAGCTCCTACTCCTTTTAATATTAAGTATTAAATTGAAAACATCTAAAAACTTTTCCAATTTATGCAGCAGAAAATTGCAAAACTTTTTTTTTCTTTTGATACAAAATGATTAAATAATCTTATCTAATATATTAAAAGAAAGAAGTGTGTGTGTGTGTGTGTCTGTCTGTATGTATGTTACCTTCTAGCAACAAAAGCACTAAACCGATTTTTTTCAACCTTCATACCTACATTAATCATGTTTACGGGCAGATTTTAAGTACAAAATGGTTTCAAAGTTCAACTGCGTAAAAGAGGAAAACCACATATAACAGGTATTTTTTCCACTTTTACCCCTCTTATTTGTGCAATTTTCCACTGATTTTCTTCAAACTTCACACACACATTGCTCATGTTTGCAGGCAGATTTTAAGTACAAAATGGTTTCAAAGTTCAAATGCGTAAAACAGGTATTTTTACCACTTTTTCCCTCTTACTCATGCAATTTTCCACCAATTTTCTTCAAACTTATAGACTGCATTTTTTGTCAGAACTATTGTAATGTTCAACAAATCACCTGAGCAACGCAGGGTACGCCTGCTAGTATACACATAAATACACACCTGTTCATATATATATATATATATATATATACATACATACACACACACATATACATACATACACACACACACACATACATATACATATCATCATTATCATTCTTTAACATCCATTTTCCATACTGGCATGGGTCTATATACATACATACACACACATAAATACGTGCATATTGCCACACACAATAAATACATATTTGTATATAGACATACACATTCACTTATATCCACACACAACAAATATAAACACATCCATTCTAATATATACATCATCATCATTTAGCATCCATTTTCCATGCTGGCATGGGTTAGACAGTTTGACTGGAGACTGGAAAACCGGGGAGCTGCACCAGACTCCAGTCTGTTTTGGCATGGTTTCTACACAGCTAGATGCCCTTCCTAACACCAACCACTCCAGAGAGTGTACCAGGTGCCTTTAACATGTCACCTGCATGAGTGTTTTTAACGTGTCACCGGCACGAGTGTTTTTAACATGTCACCAGCACAGTGTTTTTAACGTGTCACTGGCAAATATATATATTTGTATATATATAACACACACACTTATCTATATATACCATCATCATCCTCATCTTGTAACATTCGTTTTCCATGCTGGCATGGATTGGACTATATATATATATATATAATGCATACATACACACATTCATCTATACACCCAGCAATTTTAAATTAAATGAAATCCATATACCATTCTCTTAGTATTGTATTGTATTGTGTTTTGATAAGTATATTATTGAATGATATTTAATATGTGTGTCAATGTATGAATGTATATACATACACACATGTGTGTGTATGTGTGTGGGTATGTATGTATGTAGGTATGTATAAATCAATTTAATTATTTAGTTAGCGTAGTGTATTTAAACATGTTATTAGTGAAACACAATGTAAAACTAGGTGTAACCAGTACATAATCAAAACTACTTTGTTTTCATGTTGTTGCATTGTTACAATGGAAAGTCAGGTCATATTGTTTAACATTTCATTGATCAATCTACATAAGGACCCCCTGACTAAGTGCAGCCATCTAAGTAAGTAAATACTTGAAGATTGCTAGCAGTGTCTGCATATATTAGTGAATTAAAGCATTATGTGGTTCCAGCATACAGTTAGGTGAATGGGGTCATTGAAAATCAAGTGCTTTTGCCATGTACTAACTCAGTGAAGTGCCAGATGCAACGAAAAAATCTTGAATCTCACCTTCTTTACAATTATCACAATGTCAAGACAAGGGTACACACAAACACACACACACATGTATACACACATATACATATACGAAGGATTTATTTCTCTGTCAGAAGCTTGCACTCTACTGGCATAGCTCTTAGGGTCATTAAAGCACATAAGCCACTACACTGCAACAAGGACCGGACCATGCATGTTGAAAACTTTCAAGATCACAAGAAATAATGGTTTCAAATGTTGGCACAAGGCCAGCAATTCTGGGGGAGGTAGTAAGTCAATTACATCAACCCCAGTGCTCAACTGGTACTTATTTTATCGAACCCGAAAGGATCAAAGGCAAAGTCGATCTCGGCGGAATTTGAACTCAGAACGTAAAGATGGACAAAATGCTGCTAAGTATCTTGCCCAGGATGCTAATGATTCTGACAGCTCACTGCCTTAAGATCACAAGAAATAATGAAAGTGAATTTAACAGTTTTTGCGTGTTGCTAGAGGGTTAAAATGGCACTTGCCTCAGTTTCAACACACAGTCTCAGATCAAATTACTTGTTAAACAAAAATATACAACTTCAAAATATAAAAATTTAGTTTACTTACTTCAATTTGTTCTTTGATTAAAGTCTAAAAAGAATAAAGGAAAATAGAAACAGGATCATTTAAGATTATTTCATTCATAATCATATAATAAATGTATAAGCAACATGAGATGAGCAAGGAAAGTACTTAACCATAGTGTTGTATTCAAAAGATGAAAGTAGATGAAATAGAAAAAGAAAAAGAAAATCTCATCAAAAATAGCATTTCAAGTTCTTCATTTTTTTTATTTCATTTTATTCTTTTATGTGTGTCAGCCTAAAGGCTGTGATTATGCTGGAGCAAGATAACTAGAAATCAACAGAAACTGCTCTCCTAAAATTAATAGAAATCAAGAAGAAATTATTTATAATGTTCTAGACACAGTGGCATAGCTAGTGTGAGCCAACCAAGGAAGCCTTTGAGATATTTCATTTCAACAGAACATGCTTATGTCCTGTTGAAATTCGCAGACTTCTGCCACACATACAGACATCCTAACCTGAACCCAAAGAAAGACCACCAAACTGATTAGCATGAAACTGCTAACACATTCCAACCTCTAGCTTACATACATGTCCCTTTGCTGCCTTTTATAATGGTACTTAAAGTGGCCTGTTCCTCAGAACCACCTCCACTCAGAGGCACTCCCAATGCACTCATCTCTCTTTCTACCATCACCTATAATAGGCCCTTCCCTCTAGGTCCTACATGAATTACTATGTCCAACCCTTCCTCTCCAGATCATTGGCTCTCTAGGATTCCTACCAAATTTACCCTGCAGCTGTCAACCTCCAACCAGTTAAAAGGAACATTAACTGCATCTATCTCACTAGTGTTGGAGAACCTGCAATGGTCATGGGCACAGCCCTATCATTTAGACCAATCCAATAAAAACAAAAATGTCATGCTTGATCATTTTCCAATCATGATCATCATCATCAACCTTATTGTTTTAATGTCCACTTTTTCATGCTTGCATGGGTCAGATTAAATTCATTGAGGCAGATGTTTTAATGGCCAGATGCCCTTCCTGTCACCAACACTCACCTGTTTCCTAGCAAGGTAATACTTCCTCATTGCCAGAAATGTTTCTGCAGAATATTGGAAATGAATGACGCTGCTTATATGACAGTGACACTCATTTACAACTATCACACAATGTGAAGACGACACACACACATACATGTACAAGGAGTTGCTTTCAGTTTCCATCTCCAAATCCACTCACAAGGATTTTGTTGGCCTTGAGCTATAGTAGAAGACACTTGCCCAAGGTGCCACATAGATTAATTAAAAACAAACTAAAACAATATTAAAACTCCTGTCTAAAATATGTAGAAATGAGATAGCTGAGTGGATAAGGTAAAGAACTACCAACTCAGAAGTCCAAAAATGCTGGAAGAATTTAACTGTTTCTCAGTAGACTTTTTTTTTATTCTATATTTTCATAGTTCAGCTAAATGTAGGAAATAGGTACCAGATCATCAGCAAGTGTTGCTTGTGAGAGACCAGCATCCCATCCAAGGGGAAATTATTCTCTCCTCTCTTTTGTGCTATAAAATCAGAGCTAAACAATGACCCATTAATTAAACTTCCATGGTACTTAAGAAGTATTTATACTTTCAAGGTTGTGATTAAACAGATTCAGCAGAACAGCAGGTAAATTGCTTTGCAGTATCTTTTTTTCTTAGGTCCTTTTCAGTTTTGAGTTCAAATTTCAATACAGTAGTCTTTGCCTTTTATAAGTCGGGTGGGTGGGAGAAATAAAATGGTTTATAATTGAGGCACAAGGCCAGCCATTTTGATGGAAGGGTTATAGTAAATACCCCAGTACATGACTAAGTACTTTATTTTTATTAACCCCAAAAAGATAAAGCAAAATTGACCTTGATGAGATTTGAACTCAGAACGTAAAGAGTCAAAACAAATTCTGCAAAGCACTTTTTCCAACACCCTAATGATTCTGTCAGCTTGCCATCTTCTGGAGGTTGATAAAGAAAGTGCTGTCATGTACTGATGTCAATATAATCAACTATATCCATACAATATATGGCCTTGCCTTTATTTCTTCAATCAAATCAAAATATATATAATTATATACACATAACATCTCTATGTTATAATGTGTATGTATATTTAGACCCAACATACATACACATGACCCTTCTTAACCACACAGCCATGTATGTACCTACCAACATCAAAAAACAAAAAATAAGAGTACAAAAAGAAAATGCAACAGACAAAGGAGAGTTCAGTTCCTCACCTGCATCAGGTCTTCAATGACAGAACCACGGTTATACTTCCTCTCACTTGCTTCTCGAGCTACAATACAGGATGGTGCTGTGTGAACTTCAATACTGTTATCTCCCATTGACATAGTCAAATCTATACCTGGTGTTAACAACAGAGGAAATTACTTTAACAAAATATATGTCTTTCATTTGTTAGGCTGTAGAAGATGTTATGCTTACTCTGGTCAAGATTAATGTTACCCCAACCTTTTCAATCTTGGGGAACCTTTGAAATACATTCCATGTCACAGGGATCATCATCATCATTTTAACACATCCACTTTTCCATGCTCACATAGGTTGGAAGGAATTCATTGAGGCAGATTTTCTACAGCCAGATGGATGACCTTCCTGTCGCCAACCCTCACTTGTTTCAAAATATATATAAGTTGGGCTTCTTGTCAGTTTCTGTCTACCAATTTCAATCACAAGACTTTGGTCAGCCTGGAGCTACAGTAGAAGACATTTGCCCAAGGTGGCAAGCAGGGGAACTGAACTCGTAACCATGTGGTTGGGAATCAGAATTCTAAGCCACACAGTCATGCCCATGCCTACATTAAAATTATTAAATATATCTATATATCTTCAGTAATTTTTTCTTTCTCTTCTATACAGTTAAGTTTTCTCAGAGATTAAACAAACCATCAAGACTGTCTTTGAAAGGTTTGGTTGCGCTAAATCCATCAGAAGTCATTAAGAAGGTTTAAGAAATTTTGTCTTAACCAAGATCTTTCTTTGTCCAAACTTTCTTACAGTTCTCTATTAAGAGGTCATTTTCTTGTAAGGGTCTCCACAAAAAATACACTAAATACAGTCTATGAAGAGGTTGGTGTTAGAAAGAAGAGGTTATCATAGAAACTATGTCAAAAAGTGAGATGCCCTTCCTAACGCCAACCACATTACAGTGTGTGCTGGGTGCTTTTCACATGCCACCGGCACCAGACTCTCATCGCTAGTGCTTTTTATGTGGCACCACACAGGCGATTGGTAGTCAGACGGACATATGGACCAGGGACAGACGAGACATATAGACTGGGGACAGAGACATAAGGACCGGGGTACACATAGATCAGGGACAAATGACATATGTAGACTGGGGGGAGAGGGGTCGATACATATAGACCGGGGGCAGCGGACATGGAACTGTTAGTCAGCCGGACATATAGACCAGGGACAAACGAGACATATAGACCAGGGGCAGGTGGGCATATAGACTGGGGACATACAGACAAATACAGAGTACATAATTAGTTATATATAGCCCAGTGCACCTGGACCCTCTACGTAGAGCGGTGGGGAAATTTTTATACAGCGAGGTAGAGTGGGAACTCGCATCCGAGGACATATTTTCACACTTCCCACACAACATAGCAGAGACAATTGCATCCCCTTGGCACTTTGTATTGCCAGAAAAGGCTTCGCTCTCTCGACCCAGCCACTGTTAACCCAATATATGTGTTTGCAAAGCAAGCTTCTTAACCGCATAGTCATGTCTGTATTGTCATTT
>JAOPUL010004099.1:34756471-34771142 GCA_027564515.1 Octopus rubescens
GCCAACCGGTCCACTGTTTCTTCCAAACCCAACATCTGCATCAAGTCCTCAGTCTTCTTCCTATCCATCAACTTCACCCCACACATCGCTCTCTCTGTCCTCCTCAAAATCCCCACCTCATTTTCGCTCAAACACCATGTCTCACTTCCATACAGCATCACATAATATATGAGAGGATCCACAGGAGGAGGTATCAATAATTATTTTAGGTGAAACCATCCATAGGAAAACAAAAAAAAACACGTGAATTTCCATTAGAGGCAATGAAGAGCTACGTGATGATGTTAAGCTGATAGATTATGTCTACCACCCATGTAGACCATGGTAGGATTTGAACTCAAAACATAAAAAACCAGAACAAATATTGCAAGGCATCCTATCCCACACTCAAACATTTCCACCAACCCATCACCCTAAACTGGTATTTTATCAATCCCAGAAGGATAAAAGTGAAAGTTGACATCAGGGGGATTTGAGCTCTGAATGTAAGGAGCTAGAATAAAAACTGCATCATATTTGTCTGACCCCTGCCCCCTACTGACTTTCCACTACAAGTCTTTGTAGCAGAGTGGTGGTGTGCATGCCTCAATGACCCTGAGAGCTATGCCAGCAGAGCACAAGCTCCTGGCATGGGTTTCCACGCTGGACAGGCCAAAGGATAGAAGCCAGACTAATATGGACCACCTCTTCCCAGAGATAAAAATGGGTTTGCATAGGGTCCTACCTAGAAAAAAAAATGGCATTGTTACAGAAGCGTCGATGACAATTCAATACCAACAAGAACTGGGTGAGAAAGGCTTTCTTTAAGGGAACATCAAAACTATGTATGAAACAGGAAGGACAGTACAGCCAAGATTCAGGAACAGAGGAGAAAAGTTGTTAATAGCCTGTGCTCCATAGGGACCAATGAGCTTAAGTAAGTAAGTAAACTACTGATTTCACCAATTCACCACCAATTTTTGAGGCTGCTATTTCTAGCAGGTCGAGTGACTATAGAAAAGCTCCCTTATAAGCACTGTATACCCTTCTGATGGCCAACTGCTGTTATGTAACAGTAAGTTTATATAAATGAGATGTTTGTACTGAACCTCGATTTGAGACAGCATAGTTTTGGTAAATTGGCACTGGTGGGTGACACGGTGAGGTTTAACAGTCTTGAAATTGTTACTCCACGTATTAAGAATTTCCTGGAAAAATAAGAAAGAAATTGACAAATACTGTTTAATGATCAATCAATTTTTGACAACAGAGGACTCAGTTCAAATCCAATCATGGGATTTTTAGGTAATACAATAAACATAATAAATGTCTATGTAAAGAGAGAAGTTAACAGGTAAATTGACAGAGACAATCAGTGGGTGAGGGAATAAGTATGGCTGTGTTGGTAAAAGGTTTGTTTCATAAACATACAGTTCCAGGTTCAATCTCACCACACAGTATCTTGAGTAACTGTCTTTATAGCTTCAGGTTGACCAATATCTTGTGAGATGGAATGTGGTGGACAAAAACTGTACAGAAGCACTTCATATCACCATCATCATTTTAACAGCCACTTTTCCATGCTTGCATAGATCGGATGGAGTTTATTGAGGCAGGTTTTTCTATGATTTGGATGCCCTTCCTGTCACCAATCTTCACTCGTTTCCCACCAACATGGGAGACATGTGTTTGCAGAATATTGGAAATGAATGATAATCGTTTACAACAATACCATGTCAAAACAAGGACAGACATACACAAGTATGCACACATTCATATAAACACACTCACACCCATACACACACACAGACATATACAACAGACCTGCCAAATCCATTTGCAAAGCTTTGGTTGTCCTGGGACTATAGTAGAAGACAATTGCCCAAGGTGCCATACAGTGGGATTGAACCTGAGAAACAGGTAATGGTTAGCAACAGGAAGCACATCACATCTGGCTATAAGACATTACCTGAGTAAAAAGATGGATGTAAAAACTAACAAAATGTAATGAAACAAAAGAGAAAGTGAACTTAATAAAAGCATTCAACTTGGCTGTGTGATATTACCATTATTGAAAGCATAGGCACAAAAATTCCAACTTCATAGGAGAGGATAAATGAGATTGTGTTTCCTCTATGTCTCTCTCAAACTGCTGAGACTATCTTTTCATTTACACACCTATGCATTTACAATACTTGAGCACATGCACACAAACATACACTCTACCAAACGCACCAGATTTTTGCCATTGTTGTGTAATTTTTACCAATTTATTTGATGTTTCTTTCTTTACAGAATTCATACATTTTTCTATCTTTTTCAAATTTTAGTTTAAACTTTACCTCTTTGTTAAAAAAAACGTTTTCATACCCCTTATATACTTTTGTTATACACTTGCACACACACACATACCAATAACACCTTCTGCATTGCTCTCGTCATCCCATGTGGTTCAACAATATCTGTATTCCCTCGCTCACACTCACACCATCCACCTAATGATCACATGCACATACCAACACTCCACCCCTAAACAATGCCACTATACTTCCACACTTGCACACCTCTATACACCTCTATACACATACATAAACTGCACTAACACACACATGCTACTCCCAGACATAGATACAGTCTTATACTTGCATCAAAAACTGACCCCTTTCTCCCTTCTTAACTCCCTCTTTCCATAGAACAGCATCCTCAACTGATTTCTAATGCTTGACCCTTTTTTCATATACTGACTATTTCTCTTTTTCTCATTCCCTCTATGCTCCTCTCTTTCTTTCCTTTGATGAAGGACTTTAGTCCAAAATGTTAAGACACTTTCTCTTTGAAATAAAGCATTAACCTAATACTTCGTTTGTTAAACTTTGTTGACCCTTTTTTGTTGTTCATTGTATTTACACACACACACACACACACGACAGGCTTCTTTCAGTTTTTATCTATTAAATTCACTCACAAGGCTTTGGTCAGCCTGAGGCTATAATAGAAAACACTTGCCCAAGGTGCTGCGCAATAGGACTGAACCTGAAACCATGCAGCTACAAAGCAAACTTCATCACACAGCTATGCCTGCTGCATCTTTCTGATTTAAAATTGCAATTGAGCTATCTTACTCTTTATCCTTCTTAGATAGATTAAATATAATAAGCTCTGTTCCATCAAGTACTGCTGTTACCCAGTACTCCATTTTCAAATATTCCTTTGGATATCCTATTCTGAAATGTCTGCAGGTCAAAGATCAGATTTTAAAAAACAAGAGAGTTTGATGAGATGTTGAGTTAACATATCCCAAGAACAATTAGCAAGAATGACTCAAACATCTACAAATACAAACTAGTTATTATGGTGGCTCAAAACAGTAACAAATGAAATACCTTTTCAGCTTGATGAAATACAGGGTTCTTCCAGTTGTTCCACAGTTCAGTAATAGGATCTAAGCAAATATAAAATCAATTTAAAGGTAATAGAAAAGAGTGTGAGAGTGTGTTTGAATGGAGTTTGGGTCATAAGTCCAAACATGAGAACAAATGACCACAAAATCAGAAAACTAAAAACTCTGAATATCCACTGCCATAATTTCACAAAATCAAATCTTCAAATTGTAAAATATTTTAGGGAAAAACAATAAAAACATTCTAGTTTTAAAAGGGAGTTTATTTGTAGAAAATATAACATATTTATCTTTTCTGTTAGTTGTTGCAATCATTGAACTGCAGCCATTCTGGGTACCACCTTGAAGGGTCTTGGTCAAGCAGATTAACCCTCCCAGTACTTACTTTTTGAGACTGGTACTTATTTTATCAGTCTCTTTTGCTGAACCACTAGATTATGGGGACATAAACAGACCAACACCAGTTGTCAAATGGTGGGTGGGTGGGTGAACAAACACAGACACAAAGGCAAAGCACACATATCTACAACAGGCTTCCACACAGTTTCCATATATATATATATATAATGGGCTTTCAGTTTCCATCTGTCAAATTCATTCACAAGTTATTGGTTGGCCCAGGGCCATAGTAGAAGATACTTAAGACTGAATACAAAACCACCTGGTTTCAAAGCAAGATTCTTAAGCACGCAGCCACACTTGTGCCTATATTTACTTTTTTATTATTATTCTATGTCAGAATAACAAAGGCCAACGTTTGATAGACTGAGAATAGGCTTGTGCATTTGCTTATCCCTCTCTGTTTTCACTCTTTTGCTGCATAATATCAATATACAAACCTCGGCTTTTTAATCATCCGATATGTTTATGTTTGTATTGAATAAAAAGGGAAAATATTTAATAATGAGAGAATTTAAAGAAGGAAAATAATTGCTAAATAAATAATTTTGTTTTCACTTATGTCTTCAATATCCAAACCATGCAATTCACTTTTGTTTTTTTCTGTAAGTAAATATGCTCACCATATCTTGCTTGTTTCTGTTATTCTAATATAGTATAATAATAAAAAAAAAAAGTAAATATGTGATAGTGTGTTTCTCAAAAAAATTCTGTTTTAAAACTGAAAATACATGTTTTTTAAGACTGTTTTTTTTTATTATTTTTCCCTGTGTTTGTGTTTGTATGGATGTAGTTGAGAAGAGTGTACCTTTAGGGTAGTACTGTGATAGTGTTCTGTAACATTGTAGATGTGCCTGGGTGTTTGAGGGCTGTTGAATGTATGGTGGCAGAGAGGCATGTGTTAGAGTTTGCAATGGCAATAAACGGTGCCCTTTGTATAACCAGGTGCTCTTGAGTATTTGTGTAGGTCATCGATGCAGTTTGTGATGATGCAAAGTGTGTTGTTTTGGGTTCATTGTAGTTTGTTGCAAACTGATAATGGATTAGACAAGACTGGTGTGATCTTTGATGGATTTAATATATTATATCATAGATTTATCATCATCATCATCATCAGTTAATATATAATAATAAGGATTTAATATATTATATGGCTACTTCTTTGCATAGACCAAATATGGTGCCACTTTTGATGAAGAGAAATCATTGTATTAAGCTTGATATGGTACATGTTGAGAGTTATTTAGTAGTTTTGTTCTAAGGCTATTGTGCTACCTCTAGTGTTATCTATATTGATTGTATACCAGATGGTTCTCCTTAACTTATCTTGTAGAATATCTGATTGGAGGTGCTGCATTGTTATATATTTCATGTGCTAGGTTTTCTCTTCAATGCTTGCATTTCTGGTCTGTTGGGTTTTCTTTGACTGATCTACTTTGTATCTCTAATCTTCATTTTTGGCCAACTTTACAATGTCTCCCTTAATGCTATGATTATCTAACCACTCTCTTGGCCCAGTATTATATTTCACACAAGGATATTTCCAAAGTCAATCATCTCCTTTTGTCCATATTTTGCTACAATGCTATATGCTTTTGATACATGCAATATTTTTATTATTTTATACAGGTGCAGGTGTGGCTGTGTGGTTAAGAAGCTCACTTTGCAATCACATAGTTTCAGGTTCAGTCCCAATGCATGGCACCATGGGCCCATGGGCAAATGTCTTCTACTATAGCTCTGGGTCAACCAAAGCCTTGTGAGTGAACTTGGTGGACAGAAACTGTGTGGAAGCTCACCATATGTGAGTGTGTGTCTTTCCTGCACTGCTTGACAACCGGTGCTGTTTCGTTTATGGCCCCCATTACCTAGCAGTTCAGGAAAAGAGACCAATGGAATATCAGACTTAAAAAATAAGTACTGGGGATCAATGTGTCAGACTAAACCCTTCAATATGGTGTTCCAGCATGGCTGCAATCCAATGACTGAAACAAGTAAAAGATAAAAGATTTTTCTGATGAATGTTAACATCCTTGTGTCATCAGTAAGAATATCAGATCTGTTTTAAAACTGTGTATCAAGATGTTAATATCAAAATGATGACCTCTACAGAAAAATCATCAATCCCATAGCATTTCACACACAGTAGAGGCATATGGCTTAATGGTTAGGGTGTTGGACTTATGATCGTAAAATAATGGTTTCGATTCCTGGACTAGGTATTGTGTTTTTGAGCAAAACACTTCATTTCACATTGCTCCAGTCCACTTAGCTGGTAAAAATGAGTAATCCTGCGAGAGACCGGCGTCCCGTCCAGGTGAGGAATATATACGCCACAAAAACCGAGAGACTAGCCCTATGAGTCTATATGACTCAGGAAGGATCTTTATCTCTAAGGTGGTGAGCTAGCAGAATCATTAGCATGCAGAGCAAAATGCTTAGCAGTATTTCGTCCGCCTTTACATTCTAAGTTGAAATTCCGCCACGGTCGACTTTGCCTTTCCTCCTTAAGTCTCACCAGCATGGGTGCCTTTTTTGAGTCACCAGCAAGGGTGCGTTTTATGTGTCACCAGCACGGGCGCTTTTTACGTGTCACCGGCACTGGCCCCAACTACAATTTCACTAAGCTTGACGTGTCTTCTCAAGCACAGCAAATCACCAATAGTCTCTGTCACTTGAGAAAGAGTGAGAGAGAGCTTGACTGACCTAGGAATTGAACTCAGGCCTACTAGCTAGCTAACCTAGTAAACTTTAACACTCTCCATTATCTGTTTATAATAATAATAATAATAATCACTGGTATTTGTTACAACAAATATAACTACAGTTAGTTAGTGTCAAAGACAGCATACGTAAATGCAAGATTTGTACAAGAAATGATACAGTGATAAAATACTTTTATTTTAACAAAACCAAATTAGAAGATTAGAAAAATCCCTGATTACATGAACAGATTTACAATAAAAAATAAGTTAAAAATGTATGACATAAAATTAGCCTGAACATGTAGCAAAAATAGATGATTGAAAAAAAAAAACAATGGAATAAACCCAACAGATGGATATTGATCAGAGATTAAGAGAGAAAAATTACAAAGAGAATTCAAAATTGAGTATCTGAATGTACAAATTGGAGGGACAAAAGGAAATTTGTGTGGAAAAGTGAACAAAAGGAAGCAATGGTGACTATATGGAAACATGGCTAGATGGTGAAAGAAATGAATAAAAAGTAAAAAGACTAATAAACTTATAGACATGAAGATGGAAATATAAACAGCTAGACAGAAGAGATGTCAATCCAACCCATGAACAACAGATGTGAAATTAATCAACTTGTAATCAATAAATGTAAATTAAATAAAAAATTTTTAAAGTGTTTACCAGTTTCTTTGATAGTATTTGTATAATCCACTTCAGTAGTTTTGTGGTCATCAGGATCACAGATTTTATTAGCAAAATCTTTTTCTATATCCATTGTTGTACTAGGAGTTTCAGAAGAATTAGCATACAGTAGCATATTTTTTGTAGCTAATAAGGGATCTGGAGATGCAGATCTATCAGAGTCAAAATTTTGAGAGATTATTGAATTTAATGAAACCGTCTGCTTCACTGATAGCAGATCATCACATCTGGTAGCTAAATCAGACTCAGTAGGGAATTCTAGGGAATTTTTATTCTTTGAAGCAGAAATATTTGTTAATTTCTCTATATTGGTGGAAATGGAGATTTTATCAACCAAAGTAGCTCTGTCTTGGCAACTGTCTCTTTCATCTTGGCTTTCAGCATCACATTTATCTTCACTGTTGTCTGTGTTTATACAGTAGTCATGCAGTGGATGACTGTTGCCATTATCTACGGCATCACTACTGCCTGCATTTATACAAAGGTCATATGGTTGATAACTGTTGCAATTATTTACTGCTTCCACACTACCTTTATCCATACAGTTGTCATACAGTTGATAAGTGTTGTAGTTATCTACTGTTTGACTACTGCCTGTATTTATACAGTGGCCATGCAGTGGAAGACTGTTACGGTTACCTACTATTTCACTACATTGCAATGACTGACTGTTGTAATTATCTACTGTTTGACTGTTATCTACAGTCATGTAACTACCATGTACAGGAACATTTTCTGTTTGATCACCTTCATCATTGAAATAGTGAGCATTCTGTTGACTTGGGTTCTCCTCCTGGTAACTATTCTGCCCTTGCTCTACCTGTTGCTGACTTCTGCTTTTGCAAGTGTTACCATTTAACTGACCATTATCAACAACATCACAGTCTTCCTTTTGACCCTTTTTTCTAGTAGTTGTAGCATGACTATGTTGTGAAAGAGAACAGCTTCTAATAACTGGACGTTCATCAAATATTTGCTTTTCACTCAAATACATTGCAACATCACAATTCACTGAAGATTTAATCAATTCATTTTCATTAATCAATGATTTCTTTTTATCAATATTGCAATCATATTTAATAATCTGTCTTCCAAAACTGCTTTCATTACAATGAGTAATGTTTAAATTTGTTGATGAAATAAAACCAGTCAAAGAATTTAAGTGTGACAGAACTTGTGACTTAGAATTAAGGTTTGTATAAGATGGTTCTAAATCCCCCAGAATGTCAGAAGTAGATGATTGCGATTTTGGTGAAGGAATTGATTCCTGAGATGCATTATGATATTTATGACATTCAAAAAACTCTGTATTATTTTCTAGCAGATAGTGTTTGGATATATTTCCTTGGTTTAAATCTAAGTGAATAGAATTAGAAGTATCTGTAATATTTCTTTTTTCAGATTCATTAATGGCAACTTGCTTAATATATTTGTTTAATTCTTCTGTTTTTGGATGGCCTTTCTCTTGATTTTTAGAAAGCTCACATTTTGATAAACGTTCACAATGTACTACAGTAGATTTGGTCCCTTCATAATCATCATCATCATCATCATCATCATCATCACTCCCATAATTATTTGATAATAATACATTGAATGGAGTATATTTTATAGTCTTATTTTCATGTAGATTACATGGGACTCTGAATTCATTTAATTTCTGTTCTCTAATATCAATTGTTCTCCTTTGAGGCAAAGTATCATAGCCTTGAAGTAATTTTGATGAGTTATTATGTAATGGTGGACATCTAGAAGCATTTTCAAGGCTCACTTGTTCCACTTCCTCAGAAGAAATACATGGCAAAACATTTTTCTTTTTACTTGTCAAAATATCAAAATACTTCTGAGTTTTAGGTGGCTTTGTGCAGGAATGAGATGAATGTGCAAAATTAAAGGAACTTGCATCTTCTATCTTGGAAGATGAAGTTCTGTCAACATATATAGTACTGCAACTATCGTCAAGACTTTCAGTCATAATTTTATCTCCAAGTTTACTTTCTAATGCATCTTGAAATATTAAAAATCTCTGAGAATTTATATTGCTCTGTCCTTCAGGAAACAGCTTGCATGGTGAAAAACTCTCTGAATTTATTACATGTAAGCTTTTGGGATTGTGTACAGTTTGGGATAATTCAGAATTATTTCTATGGTAAACAGAAGCAGCATTCTTCAAATTGAATGGTTGTTTGTATTGTTCTTCAGAGAAATAATCAATGGAAGTTGGTACTTTGGAATGCAAGTGAGAATTTAAACATAAACTAGAATTTGTTATATCTACAAAATCAAAATCTTGTGTTGTAGATAAACTAGCATCATCAGACTTACTTTCAGTATCAAAATTGAAAACAAAAGAATTTTTCATTCTATCTTTATAATTACTATCAGATCTATTAAACTCAAAACAGTTGTGATTTGAAGGAATATCACATTCTTGAAAGCTATCAGTATTAGTTGAAATAGGAGTTTTATGAATCTTTGAGAAACTAAGCAAATCAACACCACCAATCTTTCTAGAACCATCAGATGCAGTGTGAGATTTATTTGCAGAGAGAATTTCTTCTTTAGGATAGGATTTTAGGTTAAAGTGTTGACATTGTAACCCATGAAAGTCTTTTGAAATTTTCAGATTAGTTTTTACATGATTTTCTTCATTCCTTCTGTAAGTCTGAAGAAAAGATGAAGAAGTAAGAAATCTACGCTCACCAAAATTATGACAACATTCATTTTGGTCTTTGGATAAAGGTTTTAAAGCATCACCAGATGTTTTATTATTTAATATACCATCATGATTTTCTTTAAATGAAGTATATTTCTTCTCAGACTTCTTCAGTAAACTAATACCATCATCTTTGTCATAAGGGAAAATTTCTGGCACAATGAAATGGTTATTCAATACTGGCATTTCTTTAGGTCTCTCAGTTAAGTCTGTAGAATGTTTATCTTTTGTAGCTGACAAATTTCCTGCTTCTTCATTTAAGACTTTATTCTTTATATTTCCACTAACCTGCATTTTATCTCCAGATTTCTTTTTCAATGAATTAGCAAGCTTTGATGATATTGACTGATGAGATTCAGCCACCACTTCATGTTTCGCCACTGTAGAATCACCTGATAAGTGTTCCTTACAAACTATTTCATTCTCACTTGACTTATTTGGTAAAGTTTTACTACTTTTATGAGTGGATCCAGTTTTTGACTCAAAACTTACGGTTTTGGAAATATCTGATGAATTCAAACTCTCACTAATTAGATCTGAAGATTTTTTTTTTCCAGCTGAAGAAAATTGTCGAGTTGACTTAGAAGACCTAAATTGATCTAAAATAGATCGAGTGGACGGTTTCATTTCAGACGGAGCTCTAGCTGGAAAATTTTTCTTTATACGGAAAGCTGATGGGAGTGTCATCTTCAACCTACTTGTATTGCATTTAAGAATTTTATCATTGACAATAGAATTGGCAGTCATTTTTCTCTGGGCCAAAATGTTTCTATTTGTGTCTTCAACACATTTGGATCTCTCATATGAAACAGAATCTTTTTCCACTGTGCTAGGTGTGTCAGTGAATATACTTATAGATTCAGTTAATAATTTTGTGCAAGAATAAAATGATTTGCTGGAACTAACAGATGATTTAACAAAAGCTGTATCAATATTTTCGGTTAAAGACTCATCTATATCTTCTGTTAAAGACTCATTTTCATTTGAATTTGTAGAATTAAACTGTACCTTGCTTTCTGTTGAATCATCCAGACAATTATCTATATCTTCATTGTCGTGGTCCTTCTTAGAAAACTTTGAGGGAATATCACTATCATCAATATTAAAATCGTTAGGTTGTTCAGCCAAGTTAGTTTTAAAGAGATTACGTTTAATTGGTAAGGACTTGAGAGCCCGAGATTTCACATTATCATACAGTTGGTCTTCAATGTTATCCTCTATCTCTTTATCTGGGTCTCTGATCACAGAGTCTAAAGGAGATTGGCTACCATTTGATTGAAACTTAGATTCTTTCTTTAATTCCAAAGCTAGAGAGTCTACAGTCATAAGGTTTTCTTTTCTTAAAAAATTCCAGCACATTTCCTCCACAGCTTGCAACAGATGTTCCATTTCAATAAATTCAACCATAGTCTTATGTGGGTCAAAAGTTATATCATATACATTAAGAGGACATTTAATGTTCAACAAAAAAATTGGATATTTTTTAGATAGTTTACATGGGCTTAGCTTTTCACTATTCTCTAAAGTTTGCTTCTGTTTGAAAATCAAAGACTTTTTAAGAACATTGTTTATTACTTTATGTATCTTTGTATTTAGCACAAGACGATTGTTGATGTATATAAACTGAATATCTTTCCTATAATGGCTGTCTCGTCCTATATGGGCGGTAAATGAAAAATAGCCAGAACTATGTGAAACTTCACAGAGACTTTCTGATTTGGTGTGACCAAAAAGATGAGAGAATGTATTTAGCAAGCTACTAGTTTTGTGTGTTTGTAACATGACAGAACCAGTGATATCATTACGGAGAGTTATTGATAATTTTGGCTGCAATAATGCCAAGGCTTCAACACGATGACAAATATTTTCAAGCTCTAAACTCAACCTAATTGATTTTTGCCGTACAGGAAGGTTGTAAAATAAATTATGCAGTGTAACAGTGGTTCCTGGACTAGGACGAGGATTCTTTGATTCTATGGTAGGTAAAGGCTTCCCATGTTGGAAAATCTTACAATAGGTTTGAGCTGAGAGTTGTGTTCGAGTGTTAATCTCTAGTAATGAAGAAATGTTACACAGACTAGCCAAAGCCTCTCCTCGGTATCCAAAATAATTCAGTGAATCCAAATCATCAATGCTCTGACATTTACTTGTAGAATACCTACAAAAAAATGATAAATAAATAAATTAAGTCAACATCATTACTTGTACAAGAAATGAAAAATTCTTAAAGTACTTCAACATGAAAATTATTTTTCTTATTTACATCTACATTTTTCTTATTTACATCTACATTTAGATCAGTTTGATCTCCAGTCATCTGATCACATTATGCAAGTCAATGAGCTAGAAGATAAAAGCCACTGTTTGTCAAGAATGAATAATGCATTTGATAATTGCTTTTCAGAACAGCATCTAGTGCTGGCTTGCACCTGGCACACAACTTTCACTTATGGCACCACAAACTGTCTGCATGCAGCAGTGCATCACCACAAGAACAACAGCATTTGCTGGCCAGTTTAAAGCAGGCTGAAGTTAGCCGACAAGTCAAACTTTCTATGAAATTCTTTAAAGACTCCTGGTGATGATAGGAATTTTAGAAAATTATACAAAAGGAATCAATCATCAGTCAAGATTCAACAGACAGAAAGGTGATAACCAACAACATCAGAACCTCAGAGCATTGATTGCCATAGTCATCCCATTGCATCCCTGGTGTGATTTGTCCCTGGTCCAGGAAATCAAGGAAAGAGAATGAGGCTAGTCATCAATGCAACATTTCATTAAAATCCAAGTCCAATCTAAGCCAAGACTGAAACTTCTTAAAAATCACAAAAATACAGCAAACCATTTGTTGTCATGATCAGAGTATCACATGCATCTGCAATAATGAAATACTACCACCCCCATAGCTTCTTCAGTCATGTGGGCACATGGAAGGTGTAGCAGGAGCAGTTACAATTCTCTGGCTGCTAGCATAACTGCATCCTACATTGCTGATGCTCTTTAAGAAGTACCATTGGTCTCTAAGAGATGGAGTCCAGTCATTTTCCAAAGGACAAACAAGGAAGAGTATAACTATCCACAGTTTAGAACCATCATTGTCATTTAATGTCCACTTTTCCATGTGTGCATAGATCAGACGGAATTTGTTGAGACAGATTTTCTTTGGCCAGATGCCCTTGCTGTCACTAACCCCCACCTGTTTCCAAGCAAGTTAATATTTGCCCACATCTAGAAGACTGGAAACAAAGAACCTCACTTGTATGATGATATTGCTCATTTATGATGTCTAGACAAGGGTACACACAAAAACACACACATATATACACACATGAAAGGCTTCAATTTCCATCTACAAAATTTACTCATAAGGCTTTGGTCAGCCTGGGGCTACAGTAGAAGATATTTGCCCATGGTGTGGTGCAGTGGGACTGAACTAAAGACCACACAGTTGTGAAGCAAGCTTCTTAACCACATGCCCACACCTGTGCCTTAACAACAATGTCTGCACCTGCACAGCCAAACCTGTGTCTAGCAAAGATTTCTAATCCAAATCTGGTACTATGTAAACACCTAAGAATAAGTCACCTGATGACCATTCATGATGAAACACATCAAAACATGGATTAGATGTCAATATTAAAAAATGATGAGTTTAACAGTCTGAAAAATTACAACCTTGTTAACAGTACCTCATCTCAGGCATTTAAACATTTAATCATTTTACCTTTGTCCAACTTTATCAAGCTCTTCAACAGCAATCCCACTTCCATTGTCCACAACCTGGATGTGAAAACAGGATAAGTCTATCCGAACAGCAATACACTTGGCACCAGCATCAACAGCATTGAGGAGTAATTCTTCAACACATTGAGTGACACTTGTTATTGCTACACCTGACCGAATATAGGATTGAACGCTGGCTGGTAGCTGCTTGATCATGATGGTAGATCATCTGAAAAGAAAGTAGAGATATATTTATTTATCTGAGTCTGTTTTAACAGGAATCAAATTTAGGTACATACTGAGGATTAGTATACAAATATAGGAAAACTAACCTGAATTCTATTTATATGAGATTAAATTTAATAACCATCTATCTTACGTATGTGTGTGTATGTATGTATATATATATATATATGCATATATATATATATATATATATATTGTACGGGAAGCGAGTGTTGAAAGATGGGTGCTGGTGGCACGTTAAAAGCACCCAGCATACACTGTAAATGTGGTTAGCGGTAGGAAGGGCATCGGGAAGTGAGTGGTATGAGGCAAAACATAATTCTCAATTGTCTCTTATGTTTGTACCAGAAGCGAGTTGTGCGAGGCAAAATACAATTCTCATTTGTCTCTGGTCTGTTTTTTGGGAAGCAAGTTGTACAAGGAAGAATACGACTGTCTCGGAAGTGGTTGTATGGGAGGCGACGCCCCACTGCTATACAGCGGTTGTATGGGAAGCAGCGTCCCACCATATAGTACGGGAAGCAAGCGGTGAAAGTCCAGTGCCAGTGGCACGTTAAAAGCACTCAGCACACACTGTAAATGTGGTTGGCGATAGGAAGGGCATCCACCTGTAGAAACCAAGCCAAACCAGACTGGAACAAGGTTTAGCCCCCGGTTTGCCAGCTCCAGTCAAACCGTCCGACCCATGCTTACATGGAAAAACGGACATTAAAGGATGATGATGATGATGATATATATATATATATACCATTGATTTCCAGCCTCGACAACCATTTTTTTTCGGACATAGCATATCTCGGATTA
>JAOPUL010004099.1:34778846-34789246 GCA_027564515.1 Octopus rubescens
GAGCTCATGTATTAGTGCATTGGGGGCATGTATCTTCTGTATGTAGAGTTCGTATGGTGCATATGTTTTGTATTTTCATCCAGGGGAAGAGATGTTTATCCTGGTTGTAGCTACAGAATATTTGGTAGATCTTCTTTGAAGTATTGGAGTGTGATATATTGCTTATGTGTGCAGAGGAAGAATGTTTCATCCCTGATATTCAGGATGTTAGCCTTTGTTTGTATGATGTTTATTTTTTCGGTTATGCAAAGATCACATTTGGTACCCCGACCTCTGTATTTTTTGGCTTTAGCAATGATACTCCATGTAATCTCGGGGTTGTTTATTCCGCCTTCTTTCAATTTCCATATCATAGTGGGTAGGGATGTTGCATGTCTCTTATTTATGTCTCTGATTGATGGTAGATATTGCGTATATCTATTTTTGAAAGAGTTACCCGTCATACCGATATATATCTTTGGTGCTCCGTTGGAGTCCGTGGTTTCGGCCTTGTATACAAGTCCTTTTACGAGGCAGTTATTGTTCAAAGGGCAACGGTTTGGGTGTCTACAATTGCAGCTTCTTTCAGGAGTATTCCTGATGGAGTTTTTTTTGTTATGGTTGATGTCCGTGGAAGGGAACAACCAGTCATCCGGAAAAAAGAACAGCCAAGTTATAAAAGACAATGACAGCTTTAGCAACAGCAGCAACAGCAAAAACAACAACATCAACAACAATAACAGCAAGAAGAAGAATAGCGGACATGAAGTCTATGAAAGCAACTCCCCTGATCTTGAAGGCTCACATTTACTGTCGCAAGGACAAAATAATTATTTAACAACAAAAAGCAACAATACAAACGATAACGCTTCCACCTCCACCACCGCCGGTGACAGCAGCAGGCCCACCACCTCCACCACCACCAACAACAACAACACCAACTCCAACATCATTTACGAAAAAAGACATCATAGAAAACGAACCCTGCAAATCCACACGTAGCAGTTTCGACTTTGCACAAGCGACTCAACAGCTAACCGAAGATATTTTTTATTAACGAAAGCGATTTCAAAAATGCAAAATGTATGTTTCAGAAATTTGGGAGAAACGTAGTATTAAATATTCCTAGAACTGTCCAGCAAGGAACAAATTTGCGGACTGTTCTATATAAAATAATTGCAGTGAAAAGCAAAAAAATAGAGCCGGCCACACAGCAGTAGATCGAACAAATGTTTAAGAGCAATTTGGAAGAACACAACATCCATAGCCAGGGGGGAAAAGTATGGGATTGTCGAAGTGAAGTTCATCTCAGAGGAGGAGGCCAAAAATCACTCGACAGCCACCCTACCGAGTGATGAACCTTAAGAGAGATGATGAGGATGTCATTGATTTAGAAGGGTGAGAGAGTCATTATTTTAGAAGTGAGAGTTGTTATACAAGTTGTAAGTGTGTAGAAGAAAATATCGGAAGGCGTGTTTATATTGGGTATAGATATTATTTCTGATTGTTAACCAGAGCTGACCTGTTAATCTGAGCGAGAGGATATTAATTCTGCCAGAGTCAGAGCGAGTTGAGTTGGTGGGTTGGCGGAGAGTCCTTTGAAGAATGTGAGTGTTCTGGTGTTGAATCCTCGGAGCCAGACTGATGATGAGTTAGTGAGAAAGTGATGTTCACTGTTCGTGGTTTGCAGACTAACTGGCCAGACCCGACTTAACTTAACTGACAGAAAAACTGCCTTTTCGCGTTAATGCGCACTCAACGCTGATTGGTTGAAATAGCCGCAGCACGATTGTGTCACCTCGCTACAGCTGACTCCGCTACAAGTACCCCGTGCTCAGAATACAAGTCGATATAAATGACAAAGCTGCAAGAAAGAAAAAATATGCAGAGCGGAATGCAAAAACAAGAAAAGCATGAAAAGAAAAGTAACGTTAAATGTTCAAGCAAAAGAAAAAGCAAAAACAAGAAAAATGTCAGGCACTAATGGCTGTCCAAAATGTATATAGTCATACAAAGTTTTTTGGGCCAATAACCACGACGACCACTGTGGGGTATTATTCCGTGTGTTGGTGAAAGTGGGGGAGATGCGTGTGGAGAAATGTGTGTGGGTGTAGGGGAGATGTGTGTGGAACGATGTGCGTGGGGGTATATGCGGCTCCGGGGTATAGGCATCTGTGTATGCCCCTTTTAATATGTCAACAGAGACAGTGTCTTTGTAACCATTACGATCAATGGTGAAATGTTTTTTGAGTTCTCGAAAGAATACGATAGGATCCTGAGTAGGGCTAGACTTCTCACAGCATCGTTTATAACGAGGACGTGGGTCCACAAGGGCATGTGACTCAGGACTGCAACCTTCACAGTTTGGTGCCGAGTGTTCATTGGCGGCAAGTCCTGTAAATATGAACGAAGGCGCTTCACATAAAGTGTTGGGTCTTGAGTTGGTAGATCCACTGGGGCAAGCATTTTCCCAGGTAAGGACAATGGAACACAGTACAGCAGCTCAGCCGGGGAGTATCCAAGGTCTTCTTTGAAAGAAGCTCGAATTCCAAGGAGAACTATTGGAAGGTACTCTATCCATTGTTGATCGTCAGGATATGCACGGAAGGGGCGTTCAACTGTCGGTGGAAACTTTCCACCATTCCATCGAAAGCAGGATGGTAGCTAGTAGTGCGTATCCGCTGGGCACCACACATCTTGGTGAGTTCCGAGAAGAGGTTAAAGTCAAATTGCCTACCACGCTCTGTAGTGATGTTGGTAGGGACGCCGTAGCGCTATATCCATCCAGATATCAGGGCTCGTGTTACAGAGTCAGCAGGTATATCCGTTAGACGAATAGCTTCAATCCAGCGGGTAAAACGATCAATACACGTCAGAATATACGTATATCCTTGACTGACAGACCAGGGTCCAACCAGATCAATGTGTGGGAAACATGCGTCTGGTGTGCTGAAGGTGCCGAGGGGTGCACGAATGTGTTTGTGCACCTTCGACTGTTGGCAGTGGAGGCAAGATCGAGACCATTCGGTGATGTCATGCCTCATGTTCGGCCAGAAGAATCTAGCCGTAATGATCTTCATCAAGGCCGAGGCTCCAGGATGCTACAGATTATGCAGAGTGTCAAAAACGGCTCGTCTCTGAGTCTCTGGGACGAGTGAACGAGGCGAATCCGTTGAAACGTCACACAGGATCTGCTTGTTAGATGTTGGTACGGGCAAGTATTTGAATTTGCACGTCACAAATTCACGAGAACACATCTCGTTTGAGTTCAGAGGAGGTTGCTCTGAGAACAATACATCCAGATCGATATCCGCAATGGATGCCAAAGAATTGATCAGCGGTCAGGATAATGCGATATAAAATCAAGATGTCTGGCCTCTTTTGGTGAATACTTGTCCGGCTTAGACCGTAAGGCAAAAGTTAGAGGTCTGTGGTCTGTATAAATGGTGAAGTGCCTTCCTTCCAAGAAGTGCTGAACATGCTTCACAGAAAGGTAGATTGCCAACAATTCGCGACTGAACGCGCTGTAATGCGTGTCTCAGCAGGTTTCAGTTGCCGAGAGAAAAAGGCAAGGGATTGCAAATGTTACTGATGAAATTGCTGTAAAATAGCGCCGATTGCAGTGTATGATGCATCAACCATAAGCGAAAGCTTTGCATCGGAGAGATGCTTGAGAGAGTTTGTGCTTTACAGCTTCAAAAGCTTCGATTTGATAAGGAGTCAGCGAAATTGTTTCATTTTTCTTTTTTCTGTTCTTGAGTAAGTGGAGTCATGAATCCAGCGCAGTAAGGAATAAAGCGACGATACAAATTAACTAAGCCAAGAAAGTGGCGCAACTGCCGAATGGAAAAAAGAGGAGGAATGTTTTCAAATACTCGGACTTTCTCAAGTAGAGGTCGAACGCCATCTGCGTCAATGGTGTGACCAAGAAATACAAGAGAGGATGCGCCAAAACACATTTAGCCGGGTTAATTCGCACTTTATATTGGGTAAGGCGTTGGATAGTGCCCTTAAATGACGAGCATGTTCTTCCACTGAAGATCTGGCAATCAGGAGATCATCGATATAGGCATAGACGAAATCGAGACTACGAGTGACTTAGCCAATAAGCCGTTGAAAAGTGCTGGCAGCATTTCAGAGACCAACTGGCATGGTTAAGAATTCAAAAGAGCCAAATGGAGTCGTTGTTGCCGTTTGGGGGATGTCTTCAGGATGGACAGGAATCTGATGGTGAGCATTTTTCAGCTCGAGCTTGGAAAACACAGTACAGTCATGCAATGAGGAAGCGAAGTCGTGTAGGTGAAGAACCGGATATCTATCAGGAGTGGTGATAGCATTGAGACGCTGAAAATCACCAGTTGGACGCCAATCACCAGAGTTGTTGGGAACCATGTAAAGAGAAGCCCATTGACGTGTGAAAGGGCGGATGATTCCTCGCTGTAGCATGTGATTGAACTCAGCTTTCGCTGCCTTTAGCTTTTCCGGAGCCAGACGACGAGGACGAGAAAACACCGGAGCACCATTAGTTGAGATAAAATGCTCCATAGAGTGAGCAGAATTATTCACTTAGAAGTTTAGGTTGGTGAGCTCCGGGAAAGAGCTCAAAATCGCTTGGTATTTGTCACCAGCTGCTGCGATGGAGAATACAGGGCTGACTGACGGAATACTCGACGCTCGGCCAAGAATAGTGAGCTCAGTACTGCTGTCCAACAGCCGCCTTCGACGAACATCGACCAAAAGAGAAAAATGATGAAAAAAATCTGCATCTATGATTGGGTAAAGCAAGTCGACGATGGTGAAGATCCAGTTAAAATCCCTTTGTAGGCCCAATTCCAATGAAAGAGAGATTTGGCCGTACGTCTGGATTGGCGAATGGTTCACGGCTTGCAGGATTACAGGAGAAAAAAGGAAGTTTATTCCTGAGTATTTTGACTGGCCTAATCTTGCAGCCGGCACCAGAATCCACCCAGAAAAGTTTGTGAGACAAAAAATCTTTGACAAAAAAATGCATGATTATGCAGGTGCGAACTGGCATCAGCTGCCGTGCTCTCTGTCCCACTGAAAAGTTTCTCTGAGCAAGATACGAACATGGCTGCGTACATTTGGTAGCAGCCGAGCCACAACGCCTGTGGTACCAGCAATTTGAAGATAACGAGGCAGGAGAAAAAGAACGTCGTCGTGGAGAAGGTGAACGACAGAACGACCGCCGTGGAGAGGAATCTTTTGAAGCACGTAGTTGCCTCACCCCATTGCTTAAATCTAGAATGGCAAGCTCCAGACTAGCCAATTTTGCAGCACCAAGCTCCGACGGGACTGATGCTTCCGCAGAAGAAAAAGAGGCAGCAGCAGCAGGCAGTTGAGATGTGGCAACCACACTTCGGCCGATAAAATCTACGATTTTGACGGCCGCGGTAGCCAACTCGATCATTGGGGCGAGAATTGCTTGCACACTTGAAGGCAAATGGGAGAAAATTTTGTTTCAACATGGCATTGTTTGCAGATGCACCATCCGTTAACTCTCGCATACGCCGAAGTAGCTGAGTTGGCGTTCGGTCACCCAAAACGTTTCTCTTCGTTCAAAAACGTTTCTCCTCGGAAAGAGATGTCCGACGGTGAATCTCGCCTTTAATAGATTCAAAAGTAGCATTCGCCCCGAAATGCGCCTCCACTTGTGCAAACCGTACTTTCACATCTCCGGTGAAAGCTGGCAACGTGGAGTGGTTCATGACGGAAATTAGGTATGCCAAATCGTTAAGGATGTAATCCCAGGAGAAAGCGGCGCAGAGTAGAGAAGAAAGCACCTCAAACTGGAACAAACGTCAAATAGAGGAGAGCAGTTGAAAGAAAAAAGTCAATCTCTCATAAGCCAAACGTGTGCGTTTGGTCGCATGCGCATGCGTAAGCCACAACGAGGCTACGCAGAGATTGCGAATGCCAACTCAGGAAGACGGGCAGTTATTTTGGAAACTGTGATCTCAGTGTTTCTACAGTTTGAAATTGACAGAGGCTCAAAAAATAACGTTTTCTTAGAAATAACAGTAAAAAATGTAAGAACAGATAATATAGTAAGCTTCGCTCTTTTTTTATATGGTCGTCTTTGATCTGCACTTGTCTATATTCTCTTTTATAAAATGTCTGGGATTTGTTTTTTTTGTTTTTGTTTTCTTTAGCGTGTTAATGTTACGTGTTCAGGTTTCTCTTTTCTCTCTTATTTATTTTTTTTTGTAAATATTTCAAAAAGAAATATTTGAACGTCGAGTTGTCACCAATTTAGAGAGATGGTGAGGGTGTCATTGATTTAGAAGGGTGTTAAAGTCATTATTTTAGAAGTGACAGTTGTTATACAAGGTGTATGACTGTAGAAGAAAATATCAGAAGGCCTGTTTATATTGAGTATAGATATTTATTTCTGATTGTTAACCAGAGCTCTCTGAGCGAGAGGTTATAAATTATGCCGGAATCAGAGCGAGTTGAGTTGCTGAGTTGGCGGAGAGGACTTAGCAAAATGTGAGTGTCCTGGTGTTGAATCCTCGGAGCCAGACTGATGATGAGTTAGTGGGAAAGTGATGTTCACTGTTCATGGTCTGCAGACTAACTGGCCAGACGCGACTTAACTTAACTGACAGAAAAAGTGCTTTTCGCTTTAATGAGCGCCCAACTCTGATTTGTTGAAATAGCCGCAGCACGACTGTGTCACCTCGCAATAGCTGACTCCTGTACAAACTCATCCTCTTACCCATTTACCTTGATCGAAAAGTTTTCAAGGTAAAAATCCTAAACATACCACGAGAAATAAACATATGCTGGTCGGTGGCTGCGATTCTCTTCGACACAGAAGAGAAAACCACCATACTGCGAATACAGAGATTACAGAAGCAGAATTGGTTAGGACAGGCGAAGCAGGTACTAAATTAGTCAGATTAACCAAACGTCGAAGCCATCCGGACTACATAAGCCTAATGGATGGCACAAAACTTCACGTGGCTGTTGAGGGCAGAAAACCAAGATGTCACCTGTGAGGGGCCACAAATCACCTCAAAAAGCTTTCTGCCCACAACAAACGAGAAAAGTAAGTTTCTTCCCCCGCTTCCTTTTTCCACCACCACAACAACAGCTACAGTATCAGAAGAGGTAGGGGACCAACACAGCTGCAAAAACAACAGTAGCAGTAGCAGTTTTCAACATAAGGACTATCTTCATGGACCCAAAAGGTAAGTTGGTGGTTCTGGGCGTGAAAAGTACTGACGGGGGTGCCCTCAGATTGGTGGATGTTTATGCTCCGACGGGAGCAGGACAGCCGGACTTCTTCAGACGTCCGGAGGTTTTCCTTGGAACGTCGCGACGTTTACTGTTAGTGGATGATTGTAACGCTGTCTTAGAGCCACGTTTGGAATGTGTGGGGCTGGCGGATAGAAGAGGGGTTGATAAAAGCCTCGCAAACCTGCTCAGACATTTTCAACTGTCTGACAGGTACCGACTGGATTTCCCGGTTGTGCCATTGTGAACTTGGATGAATCGCATTGGGTCATCCAGGTCGTATATAGACACAGTATTCTGTAGATCAGTAGATGAGGATAGTATAAGTTTTCCACTTTTCAAACTGGTCGGCTACACAGGCTACAAACTTGTGATTTGTACGGCTGACCTAGATAGGCTTAGAAGGCAGGGACCCGGTTACTGAAAGTTGAACGAGTCACCCCCAGCGTGCCCAGATTATAAAGACCAGATTAAAGCAACCGTTGAAATTGGAGGCGTTGAGATGCATCCCATGCTAAAAAGGACGTGGGAGGACCGTGTTGACATACGCAGACGACGTCACCGTTTTAGTATCGAACAGCGAGCACATAGAGATGGTCGGCACTGGTCTGAAAGAATACAAGGCGGTGACCGGAGCAAACATTAATCCGGAAACGTCAATAGCATCGTCAATAGCTGGACCGAAGGGCCGATTAAATTGCTCAGGATCTTGTATGCTCCAGATCTCCAGGTGGAGAATAACTGGGACGAAGTAACGAGCAGGATGACTACTCTCACCCAGAAATGGACCGAGACAAAGCTATCTCTAAAAGGCCAGGCAGAGGTAGCGAACGCCTACATCGTCTCCGTTATATATTATCGACTGACCGTCGTTCTTTGCTCCAGTTTCCGTCTGACCAGACGAGAGTGCATGCTCTTCCACTTTGTGAGGAAGAGACGCGTTCCAATCGTCAGGCGCTCCAGTTCCTGTTAACCCCCGTTGAATGGAGGGCTGGGCACGCCGTGGCCGCGGATGCGTAGACATGCTATGAGGCTGCGATATTTGCAGTGTTTCCTAGATGGTGATCAGATGTGGTCACCGTTTGCCAGACACGATTTCCCACAGCTCGTCTCTTTGTCCGAGCTGCAGTCCTAGATCAAGCGTTGACCGAGACAGGGCGCTTGGCACCTAAAGTGTCATCAGGCGCTCACTGCCCTAACGCAGTCGAACAATGCGGTCGGTGGAAGGTCCACTCAGGTTTTCTATAGACGGTTAGTGGTGGGCATGTTCTCGGGGAGACTCTGGGCGTCGACGAAAATGAACTGGCTGAACTGTTCCGGAGGACTTTTAAACCAAGATTTATGGATAACTTCCAGAAATCTCGTTAGCCGGGCTTGCCCGAAATACGCGCAGAGCGACGAAACTGTTCTGCACGCCCTCATCCAGTGCTCAAGCATTGCTGACTTGTGGATTTATGTCGAACACTTGGTGTCGCGTGTAGGACGGATTAGGCTATCGTCTGAGTCCATCGTGAAGATTGCCCCGCCGCCTTCCTTTGGTCGGGAAGGGCAGGCAGTGTTTCATTGTCTGGTGGACTTAGAGAAAGAGGTTTTGTGGTGTACCAGTTTGAAAGGGTTGAATACAGATATTTTCCTCCTCTTCGATCAAGCCCTCATTAACTTTTTCAAGTGGAACTTGAAAAGGAAAGTGAAGGTAGAGAGGAAAGTGCTGCCTCCCAGCAACTTTGTTAAAAGGTGGGTGAATGTGGCCTACTCGAAGCATGCGGCTTTAGAAGAAGAGTAGATGTAAAAGATAGGGCACTTGCCCAAGAGGTCGGGGTGATCGTGTTTTTCTGGGGTTTTCGCGATCAGCCCTTGGAAGTTTCCTTCTTTTGGGGATTTTAATTGTTATATTTTTCAGTTTTATTATTTTTTTACACGGTTCGTTTTTTTAAAGGCCACTCTTTTTTTAATGTTTTGTCCTATATCGTCCAATCTTTTATATGAACCCTCAGTGAAAAAGATTATAAAGAAAAGATTATTATCATTGTTGTTGTTGTTGTTGTTGTTGTTGTTGTTGTTGTTGTTGTTCAGTAGTCTTATTTTTCTTTGATGTGTTCACTGTATTAAAAGTGCTTTACGTAGAATGTGTGCGGTGCCTAGAAGTGCTATCTTCTGTATGTTATACATATTCGTAAGTCCTGGTGTTTTGGTTATGTATTTGTCTGTATGTTTTTTAATTATACCTAATGTACCTATTATTATAGGGATTGTTTCTCTTTTTAGGCTCCACATTCGGGTTATCTCTATTTCCAGATCTTTGTATTTTGAGAGTTTTTCCGTTTCGTTTAGAGGCTCATTGTCATCTGTTGGGATTGAAGAAGGCATTTGTTTTCTTGATGATCTCTCACAACTATATCTGGTCTATTAGCCTTGATCTCCCTATCTGTGTGTATTGGAATATTCCACAGTATGGTTGCTTTCTCATTTTCTGAGACCTTTTCTGGGGTATGCCTATACCATCGTTCTTCTGTGGTCACTCCATAGTGTTGGTATAGCTTCCAGTGTATATAGGTCCCAACTTTGTCGTGTCTGTTGATATATTCCTTCAGAGCCAGGACTGGGCATCCAGAGACGATATGATTTATTGTTTACTCCCTATCACCACATATTCTGCAATTATTTATAGTATTTTCTTCGTTATATGCTTCTGGTAGTTTCTGGTGGGGAGGCTTTGATCTTGGGCTGCAATTAAAAATCCTTCAGACTCTACTTTGAGTCCTGAGCTTCTCAACCATTGTTGGGATTTGATTTTATCTATCTCTTTTCTGTTTAGCTTATCCCAGTATTTGCCATGTAAGGGTGTTTCTTGCCATCCATCTATCATAGTATTTTGTCGCTCCAGTTTTAGTTTACATTTTAGTTTCTTTAAAGCTTTTGTTGTTTGTCCTTCTTTTTCTTCATAGTTGTCAGGTACTATTATTTCTTTCTTGTATTTTTTCTGCTTCTTTAAAGATAGAAAAAGTTTTTTGTTTTGCTCATGATTTGTGGCTATTTGTACCAGTTTGCCTTGGTTCTCAGTTAGATATTTCTGTAATCCTTTGCTGGTTATTATTATTATTATTATTATTATTATTATTATTATTGTTATTGTTGTTGTTGTTGTTGTTGTTGTTGTTGTTGTT
>JAOPUL010004099.1:34831036-34842951 GCA_027564515.1 Octopus rubescens
CTCGTCTTCTATTTTATCATTAGGCCGTATTTCCATTTCTCATGGACCGCATTTCCATTTATCATTTAAACCAAAGCTGACCAAGGCATTTCCATTTTATCATTGGACCATATATATATATAATTTGAGTTAGTCGAATCATATGGCACTATGTTCTTTTCCTGGAGAAGTTCTAATTCTTAATCCTTACCTATATTCACCTAATGAAAACATTTTTTTTTTTGCATGATGTGACAATTCTATTCACCAATAAAAAAAAAACCACGTCTGAAACAGCTGTAGTGAACCACAATCCATATGTTGTCATTATTTATCCTTCACCTAATTTGGAACCTTCAATGCATTTGGATCTGGAGTCTATAGGTGATGGTGCAGTAGCCACAGTGAGTGTACCCATGTATGACTTCGATGGCACAGTGTGAATTCAGTCAGCTACTTGTGAATGTATGCATGACTTGAAGAACAAATCAGTATTTACCCTAGTGAGTACGTATTTATCATTATACATTGTTTGTACACAGTCACGTTATCACTGAACCTACCTTGGTGCTTTCACTATTTAAATACCTGGTTCTCTAGAATCCAGAAATTTTGATATCATCATCATCATCATCCCTTAACGTCCATTTTCCATGCTGGCATGGGTTGGACGGTTTGATCAGGGCTACACCAGGTTCCAGTCTGATTTGGCTTGGTTTCTATGACTGAATGCCCTTCCTAACACCAACCACATTACAGTGTGTGCTGGGTGCTTTTAATGTGCCACTGGCACCTGAGTCTCAATGCTAGTGTTTTTTACGTGGCACCACACAGGCGATTGGTAGTCAGACGGGCATATGGACCAGGGACAGACGAGACATATAGACCGGGGATAGACATAAGGACCGAGGTACATATAGACCAGGGCCAGACGGCATATGTAGACCGGGGTGGCGGGTGATACATATAGACCGGGAGCAAGCCCGGGAACTGTTAGTCAGATGGACATATAGGCAAGGGACAGACGAGACATATAGACCAGGGGCAGGTGTGCTTAAAGACATAAGGGCCGGGAACTGTTAGTCAGACGGGGAGGGTGGGGCAATACATATAGACCTGGGGCAAGCAGACATAAGGACTGGGAACTGTTAGTCAGATGGACATATAGGCCAGGGACAGACGAGACATATAGACCAGGGGCAGGTGGGCATATAGACTGGGGACAGACAGACAAATACAGAGTACATAAATAGATATACATAGTCCAGTGCGCCCGGACCCTCTTTGTAGGGCAGTGGGGAAATTCCCATACAGTGAGGTAGAGTGAGAACCCACACCCGAGGACATATCTTCACACTTCCCGCACAACACACCAGAGACAATTGGGAATCGTATTTTGCATCCCCTTGGCACTTTGTATTGCCAGAAAAGGTTTCGCTCTCTCAACCCGGCCACTTTTAACACAAGACTCTTGATGCAGCCGCCTCTCAGCAATAGAACTCTCAATGCAGCCGCCTCTCAGCAACAGGACTCTCAATGCAGCCGCCTCGCAGCAACAGGACTCTCGATGCAGCCGCCTCTCAGCAACAAGACTCTCGATGTGGCTGCCTCTCAGCAACAAGACTATATATATACACTCACTTACACACCCACACACATGTAGGTGCAAAACAAGATGGGAAAAATAGTACTTGAATACCAAATGTAGATTAAAATGCTGTTTCATTGAAGTCAAAAAGAACTTTTACTCAGAGTTTCACGTTTCAGATGACTGATGAACAATTACGTGAGACTCTGTGTAAGAGTTTGTGGTGATTTTTCGGCTTCAGTAAAATAGTATATATATCATCAGCATCATCATCATTTAGCATCCATTTTCCATGCTGGCATGGGTTAGACAGTTTGACTGGAGATTCGCAAGCTGGAGAGCTGCACCAGACGCCAGTCCGTTTTGGCTTGGTTTCTCTGGCTGGATGCCCTTCCTAACACCAACCACTCCAGAGAGTGTACTGGGTGCCTTTAACATGTCACTGGTACGAGTGTTTTTAAGTCACCACATATATATATATGGTGACACGTTAAAAACACTCATGTTGGTGACATGTTAAAAAACACTCGTGCTGGTGACACATTAAAAACAGTCGTGCCAGTGACGCATTAGACACACTTGTGCTGGTGACATATTAAGAACACCCATGCTGGTAACATGTTAAAGGCACCCAGTTCACTCTCTGGAGTGGTTGGTGTTAGGAAGGGCATCCAGCCATAGAAACCATGCCAAAATGGACTGGACTCTGGAGTAGCTCCCTGGCTTGCCAGTCTCCAATCAAACCGTCTAACCCATGCTAGCATGGAAAATGGAAAGTAAATGATGATGATGATACATACATACATACATACATACATACATACATACATACATACATACATACATACATACATACATTAAAGGTGTGTGAGTGTTGTGCATCTGTGAAGTATCACTAACACATTAGAATACCTATATGTATGTATGTATGTATGTATGTATGTATGTATGTATGTATGTATGTATGTATAAGCAAATGTATTTTTTTGTACTTTAGAGATTTAAGGGAACTCTATATTTGAGGGAACTCCATATATTTTAAGGGGAATGACTAGACATATGCCACAAGATAAAGAGTAGAGAGATATCCTCTCAAATGGGGGGAATTGTTAAGGTATAGGCAGAAATATGAAGAAGTGAAAGTACATTGAGTTCTTAAGGACAGTGATATGGCAATCTGATAATGCTAATGAGGATGTGGGTAGTGTGATAGCCTAGTGATAAAGATGATGGTGGTAATGGTTATTTGATGATTGTGGGAAGTCAATAGTGGACCTCACTTAAGCTTTGTAGAGTGTCAGCAATTTTTTTGCAGCTAATTTGTTTTCCAGATGTTTTTTTCTTGCAACTTTTTAGGGCCCTGAAGAGAAGGGCCACTCTTTGAGATTCAGTCGAAGCTATGCCAAGGATGTGCTTTTGCTAGGAGAGATCATCATCCTTGGTGATAATGAGGCTTAACATTTGGAGCAATTGTGAGGTCTTTTGTTGAGTGCTACTTATATTTAGGTTGTTTGACATGCAAAAAAAAAAATAGAAGTCAAATCTCTCTCAAAATATACTTTACTAGTTTGAAAAGAGAGAACATATTAGATAATGTAGTCAGGGTTACACAATGCCAGAAAAAAAAGACGATATGATGAAGGCTGGAACACCATAGATCTAATATCTGTTACAATAATCTCACCAACAAGAGAAGCTACTACATGGTCTTTCAACCTGCTAGAAATGGCAGCCAAATTCCCTTGACCTCTTACTTTGACAAAAGACAATGTAGTCTTCAATATACAAAAAGATTGGATAGTCACGATTGGAATATTGTTTACCAAACATCAACAACTACAACTTTGGTGGAGAAAGATCATAGACTTTTATGGTAAGTCCTCATATGAAAACATATCTTTCCTCAGTTTTAAGATATTAGGCAGTGATCTGAGGCTACTATCTCAAACAGATCGAACAACCATAAAGAGGTTCTCATTAACTCATTCATAAAAGTGCACTTTTGATAAGTAGAGTCGATCAGATCCTTCTAGGTTCTTGCCATCACTGCAGTACTTTACTAACTGAAGTTACAGTAAGGCTGGCTTGCTCTTGGGTATGAATTCAGATTTGCATTGCAAGCTAATATTGCTAATTATGGATTAGCTGAAGCAATAAAGTGCTGGACAAGTGCCTTGTAATATTTAGTTATGTTTTCGTTAGTTAATGTGCTGCTGTGAAGTTCACTGGGGTCAACTTTACTTTTCTGGAATCAATGAAATAAACACCAGTCACAACATACTAAAGTCAGTCAAATAGAATACCCCTCTCCCCAAATCCTCATCCCCATCACCAACACCACCATCATCATCATGTTTACATCCACTTTCCCATGCTTGCATGGGTTGGATGAGACTTGTTCAGGCAGTATTCTACAACCAGATGCCCTTCCTGTTCCCACCCTTACCTATTTCAAATGCTATATTTTTTTTATTGTGCTAGTCTTTCCATGTTGAAACTGACAAAACCCCTGAGTTACAGGACATTGTTCTGTAGCTCATCGGTGATGTAAACATGGCATCACTGTTGCCCAAACAATATCAATAGGAAAACAAGGGGAAGTAAATACTCATGCATACACACACACCACCACCACCATCTTTCCTATTAATATTACTTCGCACAACACATTATTTTTATTGTGGCTGTGTGGTAAGAAGTTTGCTTACCAACCATATGGTTCCGGATTCAGTCCAACTGTGTTGCACCTCGGGCAAGTGCCTTGAACTATATCCTCAGGCCAACCAAAGCCTTGTAAGTGGATTTGGTAGACAGAAACTGAAAGAAGCCCATTGTATGTATGTATGTGTGTGTGTGGGGGGTGTGTCTCTGAGTGTGTATATGTCTTTTTGTCTATGTTTGTCTCCCACCATCACTTGATTACTGGTTTTGGTGTTTTTACGTCCCTGCAAAATCTTTGGTAAAAGATTTCAATAGAATAAGTACCAGGCTTAAAAAACAAATAGTACTGGAGTTGATTCATGCAACTAAAAATTCTTTAAGACAGTGCCCCAGCACTGCCACAGTCTAATGACTGAAATAAGTAAAAGATAAAGATAAAAGATATGAATATCTTTTGTGTTACTGTCATTACCTACTTGTTTCTTTCGTTCTCGATATTTTTTTCTTGTTCTCCTCATAACTCATTTTTATTTACCGTTCATTCTATAGATGTCATCTTTCCTTGTCTCATTTTTCTTTTTGTATTCAACCAGCAGCTTATTGTCAGAAAGTGTCAAAACTTGGATGGTATTTGATTGACAACTGATGGGGGTACAGCATGTCTACATCCATTGTGTATGTGTGTTTTCGTTGATTCTCCATATGTTTCTTTGTTGTCTTCCTATGCCACATCTTTATTATATATATATTCTGTATAGTTTGCACCTACCAATTTCACTCACAATTCAATGACCAGAGCAAGGCTACAGTCAAAAACATTTACCCAAGGTGCCATGCAATGCAATGGAACACAAAACCATATGGTGATGAAGCAAACTTCATAACTATAAAGCCAAGTTTGCGCCTGTATTAGAAATCAGTTATACAGTAGTCACTCTACTTATATTTATCTGCAGTTCTATCCATAATATCTTTTACTGGATCATAATGAAGCCATTGCTTTATTTCTATCTTTGTCAGGAGCACAACAAAACACTGATGATATGATGAGATATGAGCTGCCAACACATCAGCTAGTTGATTATCAACTCAATCAATTGGCCTGCTTCTGTGACTTTCAATGTACTATAAAAACTGTTCTAAATAGTTGTGCAACCATATCTTACAAATATTGCTGTACATTTACTGAGCTGTTGCCATATATACATACATATATACATCTTAATTTTTAAATTTAAGAAAAATTTTAAATTTTAAATTTTAATTCCTAATTTTTACTTCTTAATTTTTAATGTCTATGGTTTCACCTAATTCTTAATTCATAATTTCTAATGTCTATGTTTTCCTTTATTTACTCAGTTATTTTTTCATAATTCCTTTTCTCATAATTCCATTTATCATCTATTTTCTCCTTTGATTTACAAAAAAACCCTTCACACATACACACACAGTGACATAAACACACACACCAACACACATATACATGCACACAAAGATACACATGGCAATCAACGAATGGACAATTCGCACACGCACACACGCAAACATACATAATATTCAAAGTCACCTATCACACACACATACATCACTCACACAGACACACACACACATACACATTACATAGTCACCCGCTTTGACCACTTTCACTCTTACACACACACAGACACACTCGCAAACACACCTACATATATAGTAGCTGCCCCTGAACTGTCGTGTCCACACACACATACATCACACACAGACACACACACACACATAGTCACACGCCTTGACCATTTTCACTCTCCTGTCTTTGAATATCAGCTTTCTTCTCCTTCTCCGTATTCACTATCGCCATTTTTTGCCATGTAATTTACATGTGTTCCTAGAGTTTCTTCCCTCTCCTCTTTCCGACAAAGAGCTATGCTTGAAACATAAAATGTCATTTTTTTCCTCCTTTTTTTCCATCCGAGTGTGAATCCAATACATTCTATATGTGCATCCTCTTGACTGTTGTTGTTGTTTTTTATTGTTCATTACCTATATATAAAGGCCCTCCATAAGTTCTTTAAAAACATTACAATGTATCTATCACATTTGAAATTAACACGAAAATCACCAACTTCCTGGATGTTACTCTAGACCTTAATAAAAACCTTTATTACCCTTTCCATAAACCTAATCAGAGATTGCAGTACATAAATACCCTATCCAATCACCCAGTAATTACCCTTAATAGCATAGTCACAGGTATCACAATTAGAATCTCAAATTCATCAGCAAATGAAGACATCTTTAATAATCATGTCCCATATTACAACCAGGCCCTCCAGACCAGTGGTTTCCTTGAAAAGATCAATTATATCCCCAATACTAGATTTAAGGATAAGATCACTTCACTTTTTCCTAGTACTACCCCTCATTCCACTATGCACTCTGCCTCACACCCACACTCAGCTAATCTTCAAAACACCCCACCAACAAACCACATTCGCCAACCCCATCAACCGCCTCGAGGATACTCTGACCATAGGCCCTCCTATGCGGGTCCACCCACTATACCCAATCGCATTAGGATGTCAAAGGCCAGGAAGCGCAATATCCTCTGGTTTGCACCACCATTCTCCCTCCAAGTTAAATCTCTACCCAAACTCTTCTTTAATACCCTTAACTCTAATTTCCCCCCACAACATAAATACCACCCCATCTTTAACAAATCATCTATTAAAATGTCTTATTCCACCACACCTAATCTAGGATCCATTATTGCTTCCTCTAATCGACATAAGATCCACCACATGACCTTGGACAACTCGATACACCACAACCCACCTACTATCAATACTACCACCAATAGATACCCCACCCGACATAATAACACCATTCATAACTTAAATCCCACTGACACAGCCCATATCACCATATATAATCATGGTCCCTCCCTATCCAACATCACTATAGATAACACTTTCCGATACTCTCTCCAGCTAAGGAACCATACCAACCCTACCCCTCATAGAAAAACTTGCAACTGCTGTGCGCCCCAACTCTGCTCTCTTGGTGGTTTCTGCTTACGCAAAAATGTAGTATATAAATGCCAAGTGGTCACCCCAATCGCACCAAGCTAGGGTTTACATTGGCAGTACGGTTGATTTTAAACCCCGCTATTGAGCACATATCAATTCATTCTCTAATCCCAACTCTAAATTCTCTACTTCCTTGGCAACCCACATACACAACCTCAAATCTCAACCTATTCAGCACCTTCTACTCCAATATATACAACCTTGCATCTCTCTCCATATCTTTATCTCACCAACCAACACAAATTGCCACTTTCCCCATATCTTTATTTCACCAACCAATACAAATTTTACAACTACATATCACCAATGCTTACTACTGCCATATATACAAACCATCCCTTCTTAAACTCTCGCAAATCTTTTCATGTAAAACCTTCTCTAATTCAATCTCCTTTCACTAATAGCACATGGAGACTTTTTAGATTCATTATTGATTCCCACTAAGAATAACTTCAAAGCTAGCTATTAAGCAAAGTAGGGGGCTTCTAAATAGTCACTTAGTCTGCTAAACCCAGCAGCCAAATCTCCCTCAAATTACACCCTATCACCTTTTTTTCATGTTTGATGTAGTCAAAGTGAGAAGGACAGTGCTCATGACCTTGTTCGTGGTCTGTAAGACTGATAGTAAGAGGTTGACAAGTTTTCCTTAGACAAGAGACCTTGTCCAAATGCTTGCAACTTAGTGAGCTCTGCTAAAAGTACACAAGAGGAAAGTGACTTGGTTAAAGTAGGAGGCAGATTTAATCTACAAACCACAAAAAGCAGGAACAGTCCCTCCAAAGTCTTCCGTATAGTTTCCATCAACCAAATTCCACCAGCAAGGTTTGGTTGATCTAAGATGATGGCGATGTAAAAACCAACCAGTTCTAAGAGACAGAAGCCAGTATAAAGGCAACAGAAAAGATGGAGGGAAGAGATAACAAGCCTATGGGCCAAAGACTAGAGTGTGTCCATTGGTGGTTGAATGCCAGTGGAGTAGCCCTTCCTTAGATGTAGTCCAGGATGTTTGTGAACAGCATCAGATGTGGAATCTATACTATATTATGGGCCTCACTTCAGCCTTGTAGACTATTGGAAGCTGTTGGGAGCTGAGATATTTTCTGACCCTGAAGAGAAGGGCCAGTCTTTGGCATGCAGTTTTAGCTATGGTATGGATGTGCTTTTGCCAGGAGAGATTTTCTGTTATAGTGAGACCTAGCATTTGGAGCAACCATGAAGGATCTATCTGAGTGTCACTCATTGATCTGGTATGAGAAGTGCTTGAATTTTATTTTGGTGGGGGATTGTTGTTAAGAGACAAAGTTGCCATAGCCCTTGCTGAAGTATGCACTGATAGTATCTATTTATAGATTCAATGCAGATTTGGTGTGTACTGCTAGGTTGCAGATGGATGATGCATGACTGTAGAAAATTAGGAAGGAATGCAGGGTCATATAATTTGCATATGAATGTGAGTTATTGGATATGGTGACAAGGAGTTCATGGATGTATAGAAGGAAGAGGGTAGGGGACAAAACCAAATTGTGGGGAACATCAGTGCTGATTGAGAATGAGGCAAAAAGAACGCTGTCAACACATTCCACAAGGGTACGAACTGATAGGAAACTATTGAGGGATGGGTGGAGCATGTAGGCAGGAAGTTTTGATAGGAAATTTGTACAACAGACATAGCCATAGATTTTGCCAATATCTGGAACAAAAACATTGGTTTTCCTGAAATTCTCTAAAGCAAGAGCCCACTGATGCATGACAAATATATCAATCTCTTGCCCATTGCTGAGCTACACTGTATTCTTTATCCAATTTCAAGTGAAATATTTTCTCAAACTTGTTCTTATTTGTTTAAATGTTAGGATAGCCAGCATTTAAGGTCTAAACAGAAGAACAACATATGCAACATAAAGAATACAGGTCTACAAATAAGCAGATTTAAAAGCAAGATTGATATAGAATAAGTGATTAATAAAGTGTTTTATAGATTACAACTTAATGATTTGTTCTATTGAAATCAATATAAGTATGAGCTCCTTTACAAAAACAGGTATTAAAAACAATGATGTTGAAGATAATGATAATAATGATAATGGCAATAATATATTGATGAAAGTGGTCAAACAGCAGATGTTGATCTTTGTGTCATTTGGAAAGTTCCCCCTGACATAAGCATGTTTTGTGTGAACTAATGGGAGAATGGAAGGGACAAAACTTAACAACAACAACATAAATGTAATCTGAATTTGATGAATTATGTTTTTACCTGCTTTACATATTTGTATTTGGAAATTCATCATCTAAAACCTTGTGACAGATGGGAAGGAGCTTGGTTTAATGTTATAACTTGTCAGATTTATCTCAGTGTATGTGATTACACAGTTGAAGCTTACCCAGTACCTAGCACTTTATAGGGATGTTAACGGTTTTGCTAGGAGACCAGTATCCAACCAATTAGACTTACCACTTGAGTTGTGCTTGAATGCCATGGCTTTTGCTTTTCATGGATAATACAGATTGTTATTGTTGATATTTTTGTTTGTGTTAATAACGATGATGAATTTTTATTTCTTCTTTCGCTGATAGTGCTGTTGTCATTCATTAAGTTTACTTTTTTTCATCTTGCTAATATTGTCCTAAAGATGGTGAATAGGCAGAATTATTAGAACAACATATGTAAATGCTTCGTGGTATTTGTTCTGAGTTCAAATCCCACCACAATCAACTTCGTTTGCCTCTGTTGTGACTGTTCCATGTCTCTATTGAGTAATTGTACCCTTTTTTCTATGTTTTGTTTACTGTGCTTCACATTACCTCGTTTTCCTTTACACATGTTTATCCGCATTATCTTACTTATTCGCATTTCACTGCATGTACGCACACACGCCCTTTGTCAGACACACGAATGATTGTACTCTTTTTCTATTGGGCTCTCTTAAGCCAATGAGATGTCCGCGTACAGCTGGACTGTTCTGGTTGTACGCATGACCGGATGAGGGAAGAGAGAACGCTGGTTAAAGGTTTACGGTACACACGTGCTTGCTGCTCTTTTGATCCTGCTTTTGCAAATACAACAGCCTCCCACCCCCACCCTTTTTGGATCAATAAAAACAAATCTCCAGTTAATGCACGAAGGTAGTACATTGACAAAATTGTTAGAGTATCGAGTAAAGTGTTTTGAGGTATTTGTTCTGGCTATATATTCTGAGTGTCCAAGACGGTTCATAAAAACAGTAACAGGAAAGTACATTTGTATGCTTCCCTGAAAATTCCAAGACAAGCACAGAGAGGTTGACAAGGAAGCTATCACAGGTCACAACAGAAAGGAATGTTGTTTCTTTTTCTGTTCTTATTCTTCATTTTAACATCCACTTTTCCATGCGTACATGGGTCAGACAGGGTTTATTGAAGCAGCTGAATGCACTTCCTGTTGCGCCAACCCTTACCTCACCTGTTTTCAAGCAAGGTATTATTTCTCCATAGCCATACATGTTTTTGTAGTGCATCTGAAATGTATAACACTGCTTGCATGACTGACATTCATTTGCAATCATCATGATGTCAAGACAAGGAGACAAACATATATATGTTGTTGAAAATTGCTTTTTGTTGTTAACATTGATCTTGTCAAAGTCAGCATTTTGATGTTGCAAATGTTGTCAAAGTTTGTTTTATGGTGTTGTTAATGTTGACCATGTTATCAAAGTTTGCATTTTGATGTTACTAATACTGTCTTTGTTGTCAGCATTTGCTCTAGGATGTTGCTAATGTTGACCTTGTTATCAAAGTTTGCATGTTGATGTTGTTGGTAATGTCCTTGTTATTGGTATTCTCTTTATGATGTTGCTAACGTTCACCTTGTTGGTGAAGTTTGCATTTTGATGTTGCTGGTATTGTCTTTGTAATCAACATTTGCTTTATGATGTTGCAAATGTTGACAAAGTTCGTATTTTGAAGTTGATAATGTCCTTGCCAAACCTTTTTTGTTTTGCTCATGTTTGACAATCGCTGTAGAGATAAGTTCCTGATGAGCTGAATCTTCGATTCACTTTTGTAATCATCTTAATTCACTTATGTTATGAATAAATATATACATGGAGAGCCAAACACCTAATGTTTAATAAGCAAAAATTTAGTCTCCCCATAAAAGTTTCATCCCATGGTTAAACCAAAGGAATTTCAGCAGATTGGAATGAGAAATCAACTGATTAATCTTGCATTTCATTAAAGACTCATCAGGAATTGTTTACCACAGTATTCCACATTCCTAAAAGAAAGATATAAATTCAATTGGTTTGAACTACCAAAACATCCATTGTTCAACTATAGAGATTAATTTCACAAGACTAAATATTTGTTCATTAAATATATGGATGTGATTCCTGATACATATTTATTTATAACCCACTTTGTATTGGTACTCTAGCTGTAAAATGTTATAAAGGTGCTTGAAAATAGCATGAACATTACACAATCTTCATTTCCTCTCCCTTACAGATCCATGTCAGAAATCAATGTTTTCAATTGTCACTACTACTAATGCTGTTGCTGCTATTATTATTATAACATTTCTCAGACTGATCGTGTGTCGATATCCTTTGATCAGGAGCGGGTCATAACTAATGACCATG
>JAOPUL010004099.1:34904968-34916115 GCA_027564515.1 Octopus rubescens
AAATGAGTGATAAAAGTTGACCCATGTGTTTCTCGTTCCTCCATTCCTCTACCACATTATATATATATATATATATTACCAATATCAACCAGACTATTGGATGCTGTTATACACTGCTGGTCACAATGCATTTCCAATTGTTTTTTGATTGCACCATTCTTTTCCCTTTTGGTCCAAATTGTTTTACTAAATCATCTTCCCATAATCATAGAGGCCTTCAAACAACCTTTTCTAATCCCTTAGATATTCTTCCGCAACAGCATGGGTCCACCTGTTATCTGTGAAACTTGCGACATGTCTATCCCAATTGAACTTGAGCTTACTGTATTCCGCATTCATGTTGTTCACCCTACTTCGTTCTTGAATCACCTCATCTCTAGAAATACAAAGAGTCGAGACACGATAAATATACATTTGGCTTGGTTTCTACAGCTGGATGCCCTTCCTCACACCAACCACATTACAGTGTATGCTGGATGTTTTTAATGTGCCACCAGCACTGGACTCTCAACACTAGTGCTTTTCCGTGGCACCGTCATGAGTGCTTTTTACGTGGCACACACACACACACACATACATACATACCAGTAGCAAGTGCATTATTTCACTTCAACATATATGTTTAAACACGAAAAGGCTTTTTATTTCACCATTGCTAAGTTAACAGTTTTTGTGAGGGCACAGGTATACATAAATCTGCACATAAAAATATAGATACAATCTATCTACCTGTCTGTCTATCTCTATCAATATATATATATATGTATATATATATATGTATATTTTGTGCCCTCACAAAAACTGTTAACTTAGCAATGGTGAAATAAAAAGCCTTTTTGTGTTTAAATATATATGTTGAAGTGAAATAATGCATTTGCTACTGGCATTTTGTTATTTTCTGGGAGGAGTTAAATGCATTTCGTAACCAGTATATTTTTTAATCCTCTAAAAGTGATGTATATGACTGTTATTGATCATAGATTAAATCTGAAGATTAAATTAAGTTCTGGTTGTAGATTAGCTTGCACCTTTGAAAATATCTATAATGTCACTCACTCTCTCACTTGAAAAAATATTTTGTTACATATAACATTTAAAGAGTATAATCTTTTATCATTATCTAAATTTTAATATAATTTGACTATATTCTAAATTTATATTGATGACTTTTAATGTCAAATGAATGTAATAGCAAATCAGTTTATGTATGCTGTATACACATTAAGTATTTTTTTGTGTGCATTGTTACTGCTAAATATTACACATGAAGGCACATGGCTTAGTGGTTAGGATATTTGGCTTACAATCATAAGGTTGTGAGTTTGATTCCTGATGGTGCGTTTTGCCTTGAGCAAGACACTTTAGTTCACATTTCTCCAGTCCACTCAGCTGACAAAAGTGAGTAGTATCTGTATTTCAATGGACCACCCTTGTCACTTTGTGTGTCAATGCATGTCTGTGGAGTGCTCAGCCACTTGCACATTAATTTCATGAACAGGCTGTTCCATTGATCAGATCAACTGGAACGTTCATTGTCATAACCAACAGAGTGCCAGTAAATATTACACATAGTATTTCTAAATATTACATATTTTTTTGTTATTGGCAAGTTTTAAATTATATTGGAAATTGAAATTTGTATCGTTTTTAGTTGTTGTGGCAGAGTTTCTTTTAGTTCATATTTTTTTATTGTTTAATTCTAGGGGAAAGGGCTGTGTCTATGGCCTTTGTAGATCATCTATTAGGAGTGTTGTGATAAATATACTTTATATTCAGTTTAATAAACTGAATAGTGTGGGAAATAGGATAGCGGTGGGTTGAGACACAGTATGGATGATGTGAAGATAAGTGACAGGTGTTTCAAATTGGGCCTGGATATAGGTTGTAAGCAACTAGCTAGTTCAGAAGAGCAGAGGTCATTTGAGTAACAAAAAGGAGACCACATTTATTGGCCAGCAGTTGCCATGTATTCATGAGTGTTTTTGCCAATATGTTAAATGCTTTCATTCAGATATGGTTTAGAATGTTTTCTCTTTGTAGAAGTAGTATTTTGTCAGCTGTAGGAGCAGGGTCCCCAATAAGTTATGACAAAATATTCTCATTCAATAATGATGATTTCTATTATATTTATCCCCATTATATAGGACTATGTAAAAATTGTCCAACAATACTCTCATGCTGAAAAATTTTTCAGTTCTTAATTCATCATTTTCCTGTATTTTGTTTTTTGTTTTCATTATTTTGTATTTTCTTATATGGCTCCTGATCTCATGACTTTGTCATTCTGCTAACTTACTGTGTCAGTAAATCAAATGATGTTTTCAATTAGTATACAACATCCAGACTATTCTTCTTAATTACTTATTTTGTTTAACTTCAAAACAGCCATCACTATGGCATATGATAGTTGGTCAAACAACATGTTGCAATCTATACATCATTGTTTCTGTACTGACTTTACTAGCATTTCATCTGTGACTATTCACTGGACTATATTATCCAGTTCATCCTTTCTTTTTTTAAGATTTTACAATTTGATTCGAGGAAGATTAGGCTATTATTTCTAGAAGGTTGAATAACTGCAGGCCTCCTGTTTGGCTTTTCCTACTTAATAGATGTGTGTCCTGACCCCATTTTAGATTCTTCCTTATCACCTCATGCATGCATTCTTTTTTCTTTAGAATTAGCTTCTCTTCTCAGCCAATAATTCTGTCGCTGAAAGCATATAGATATGTATATATAAGCACATATCATCACGATAAAAACAGGATATTTTAACCTCTCTCATAACTCTTGTATTACAGTTGTCGCTTAAACCTTTCAACTTGGTAGGCACAATGATTGACAAATGCTTCCTATCTCTCTCCCACTTCATTAACCATCAATAACATTTCTCAAAATCCTAATTAACCAGTATTATACATCTACATTTTACAAATTTCTAGTGAAACCGAAGTCATTATAGTCAAAATGCAAAATTTATCAAACTGATACCAAAATCAAAAGCTTTGTTACAAGCTGAAAACTTTGTGTTTGTTAGTATTATCTCAAACCTTAAGGCAGCGAACTGGCAGAATCGCTACCATGCTGGAAAAAATGCTTAGCGGCATTTCTCCCAACTTTACGTTCTGAGTTCAAATGCTGCCAGTGTTGACTTTGTCTTTCATCCTTTCAGGGTCGATAAAATAAGTACCAGTTGAACACTAGGGTCGATGTAATCGTCTTGCCCCCTCCCTTGAAATTGCTGGCCTTGTGTCAAAATTTGAAATCAGTATTATCTCAGACCTTCGTCTCAACAACTCAACTCTCCACTAAGTGTGCTTCATCTCTTTGACTTCTTCACTAAGTAGAATTGTATCCATATTTGGTATAATACTTCTCCTTTGATATCCTATACAGCCTTTTGAAGAATACTATCTCCCAAATTTGATGGCTTATAAGACACACTTTTTTTTACCAAAAAAATCACCCCAAGACCAATATGCAAAATTGGGCCTCCCATAAGCTAATTTTGTCCCTAGTAGTAGTATGGGGGCATGTGCTGTAACAGCGTGTTGCTGCATCCAACATTTATTGGTGATCCCCTACTCCTGGCGGATGACACTTTTGCACCACTCAGGCAACAACCCTCCAGCCCATGGGTCTGTTTGGATAGTCATTACTGGTGAAGGTTTTACAAGGTTGGAGTGTAAATTGTACCTTAATTTCTTTTAGTTGCCTTTTATGACATGCGGAGGAAACATTGGGTTAATTCTTTGGCATGCCGGTCCACATACAACACTAGAGCAACATGAAATGAAGTGTTTTACTCAAGATCACAACACACTATTCGGTTCGGGAATCGAACTCATGATCTGGCAATCATGAGTGCAACACCCTAACCACTAGGCCTCACGCCTTCACAAGGCATTTGTCCCTGATGCTCGCATTTTCCTGAATATGTGCTGCTGAAATTGGGGTGCATCTAATATGCCTGTGCATAATTTATGCCATCAAATATGGTACTTAATCAGTAAATAGTCCTTTACTAAAACTCTTCATACTATGTTCTTTCCCTCTTCTTCTGTTGAGTCAACTTTTCTAAACAGAATCTATTCACCGAACTAATTTTGCTCCACTCTCTACTTTCTTGATCTATATTGTTAAGTAAGTGAAAGCATATTTAATCCAAGGAATACTAAAAATCTAAGATGTGATGATCTCAAACAAAAATTAGTCTATAATTAATATAAATTTTTCGATATTTCAGAAGTACAGGTGACATCTGTGAACAGGTTTCAAACTTATTGAGTTCAACATAAGTGTCACCATATCAATATTCCATGTTTTCACTCACTTAACTATTATTTATAATGTGGTAGGCATACCAGAAGTATTTAATTTTCAAACAATTTTTGTTGCTATGTTGACAAATATATATTTGTGCAGATTAGCAATTTGTTTGTTAACACTTAGGTAGATTATGGCAAAGCTGCACTTTCACTGATGAACTCAATAAAGCTTAAACATGTCTGGTGTCATCTCCTGCTCTTTGTAAACAAAAATGAAATTTAATATTTAACCATATCTAGCATACTAAACCTGTACCAAAACTACCTGTCTATGGGCTCTATTAACCCTTTCACCACTCCCTATCACTAAGCGCAAGTTTCTGTCAACAACAAACTTCGAAAAACTTGCCAACTCACGCACTGACATCTGTTAGTTCTCAAAAAGCCCACCTGAGTACTCAGCGCCAGTTGTTATAAAAATGGGAATCAACAACCTAACTTGATTGGAACAAAATTTTCTTGTCGACTAATATCGAATACGGTGCCTACATGGAAATTCGACTAAATTCTTTATTTCCTTTCCTCAATAAACATGAACAGCATGCAGCTAGAATCATCAGGGGTCTACAAATTTTAGTTCTCCCCATCACTGAAGATCTTTCTTGGTAAACACACATAGCATAGCAAAGTTTTCATCACAGAAACTGGGCTTTCTTTTCAGAGCCAGAAGATACTTTAACTGCCAACAGCTCTTAATACTACAAGTATCAGATGATACTCATGATGGATTACTGCTCTTTCTTGACAGTGCTGCTGCTGTACATACAGGCATCTTAGATCAAGAAAGGTCACTGAACTAATTGGCATGAAGTTATTTACTAATATGCTCCAACTGCTCGGCCACAGAGATCTTGTCTCATCACTCTGCCTGTCCTACTACAACTATTTAAAGTGTCATCTGCTCCTTGGAGTTAGCTGGTTTCATGCAATCCAGTCAGACAGAACAAACTTCTTTACCTCTCCTCTTCTATTTAGACATATTGAATCCAGTACCTAGGCAACACTAATCACTACACCTAATCTTTCCTCCCTTGATATGTTTACCCTCTGGAATTTCTTCTCCTCATATGTTATTCCTGCAACCATTGACTTGCAACTGTTCAGTAAGAACATTAACTGTTTCAATTTTACTGGCATTGGAGGGCTTGTGAAGGCCAGAGGCACAGCCTCTTCCTCCAGGTAAATCAATTATAAAAAAAAAAAACATCAACTAAGGCACAGGTGTAGCTGTGTGGAAAGAAGTTTGCTTTTCAACTGCATGGTTCAGGGTTCAGTCCCACTGCATGGCACCTTCTACTATAGCTCCAGGTTAACTAAAGTCTCGCGAGTGGATTTGGTTGACAGAAACTAAAAGAGCCCCATCATGTATATCATCATCATCATCATCATCATTTTCCTTTAATGTCCGTTTTTCCATGCTAGCATGGGTTGGATGGTTTGACAGGAGCTGGCGAACCGGGGGGAGGGGGGATACACCATGTTCCAGTCTGATTTGGCTTGGTTTCTACGGCTGGATGCCCTTTCTAATGCCAACTACATTACAGTGTGTGCTGGATGCTTTTAACATGCCACCGGCACCAAACTCTCAACACTGATGCTTTTATGTGGCACCGACATGAGTGCTTTTACGTGGCACCCAGCAGACAGACATATTGAGCTGGAACGAATGAGACATAGATGAGACAAGGACCATGAACAGAAATAGGCTGGGGGTGGGCAGGGGGAATCTCATCTGAGGACATATACAATGGAGTAGATTGGGAAATTGTGAGGTAGAGTGGGAACTCACTTCTGAGGACACCTTCAGCGAGGTTCCCACATGACACAGCAGAGATGAAGGAGACATGCTTAGACTCAAACACAGACCTATCCCAAAATTGAGAATCGTATTTTACATCTCTTTGACACCTTGCATTGCCAGAAGGCCTCGCTCTCACAGCCTGTCTGCTTCATAGCAACATGGACATCTTGATGTAGCCGCCTCTTAGCAACATGGACGTCTCGATGTGGCTGCCTCTTAGCAACTAGACTCTCGATGCAGCCGTTTCATAGCAACAGGACTTTTGATGCAGCCTCTTCTTAGCAACATGACTCTCGATGTGGCCTCTTCTCAGCAACAGGACTCTCGATGCGGCCGCTTCTTAGCAACAGGCCTCTCGATGCGGCCGCTTCTAGCAACAGGATTCTCGATGCTGCCGCTTCTAGCAACAGGATTCTCGATGCTGCCGCTTCTAGCAACAGGACTCTCAATGCGGCTGCTTTTAGCAACAGGACTCGCGATGCAGCCGCTTCTAGCAACAGGACTCTCGATGCGGCCGCTTCTAGCAACAGGACTCTCGATGCAGCCACTTCTAGCAACAGGTCTCTCAATGCATGTATATATATATTTATTTTTCAGTAAACCATTAAGGCCAGCCAGAGAGTGACCATTGGTTTCGCACCTATAAAGCACTTGGCCATTTAGGCAACTTGTCAAACTCAAATGGCCAGAGGCACTTAAGCTCTCATCGACTAGAGATAGAAAAAGTTGTGGTCAGTTACGTTCTTAAACAAAGATGCTGCTGGGTGGTATCGAGTTATCTCCCTTACATCGATTCCCATTCTAAAACCGAAGTTCAGGCTATTGTGGCAAGCTGGATGAATCATCCCATGTTTCTAATACAAAGCATCTGAGGTGGGGGCATTGTCCGCATATCTCTTTCCGAGTGTTTAAAAAGGTCCCTGGGTCGAGTGAGCTCTTTAGAATTCTAGCCCTTTCTGCCAGGCAAAGCCTACAATGTTTACTCCCATTAATGTACACCCCTGGCTGCTTGAGAAGTTTCTATCTTATTATGTATGGGATCCGTTCGTCTTTTAAGTGCCATATGTGGCTGGCCAGGAACGTCATGTTTCGCTTTTCTGGTATCTTAAATGAGGATCTGTGGTTGTACAGGCATTGCTTGAATGGAGTTCAAGCAGAACCGACATATTTACGTATCTGTGGGGTTGAACATCTGCTGTTCGCTTGTTTACATCCCCATAATTTAGCAGTTCAGCAAAAGAGACTGATAGAATAAATATCAGTCTTTAAAAATAAGTACTAGGGTCAATTTATTCAACTAAACCCTTGAAGGCAGTGCATGGCTACAGTCCAAAGGCTAAAACAAGCAAAAGATAAAAGATAATATTGTTATCTCTCCCTTCGTACTTTTTTTATTGTTTCATTTATTAAGTATGTTTGCACTCAACTCTTATTTACTATCTGGATGGTTTCTAAGAATTATGTGATATACACAGAACATGAATGAAAATCATTGATCGTGGAAACATGTACAAAAATAAAATAAAATATATATTTTGGCAACATTTTATGAGAAGAGGAAACAATATCAACTATATTTGTCTTAATTCAGGAAAAATGTGCTTCATTTCATTCATTTTATTTGAATTCTAGTATTTTTTTTTACACTTACCTTGACATACAAAACATTTCATACAATTAATTTTATGTAAAATATCTTTGAAAATACTAGTGTCATAATGATAAAAATAAACATAATTAAGTTTATCTCTGTTCTTTAAAATGTGATGCTGTAAAATGTAATGAAATAACTTTCCCATACATAGAATAAGTTGTTTCACTATTTTTCTATCAACCTTTAAACAAAAACATATTTTGAAAACTAAAATATAATCTGAGGCTACGATTTTTATTATCAGACTTAGGTTTCTGTGCAGATATTTATAGTATTGCTGTACTGACACATTGAATTTATTTTTATATATGTGTGTTAGATTCTTTATGTTTGAATATTAGTTATTAATCTCTTGTTTTGACCTAATCTGCTGTCAATATAATTCTTTCCGACAAATTAATCCTGAAGTATCATATTTGATAAGCAATCTAATATAACAGCTATGATTGAGAATTAAATACATCAAGTATCATATGCAAGAAAACATACTGATAAAGAAATATTTGGCAAGAACAAATGATGAAAACCGAATGACTTAATTCTAAATGTTGATGAGAATTGCTGGTGAAAAGGTATACAAGAAGACCTATTATTTAGTAGTTACTATGGGGACCTACTGTTTAGAGTGAAATTTGAAGGAAAATATTTTTCAGAGATGAAAATGAAAAGAAAAAGTTTAAAGTATTGCTATAAATGAAATAAGGATTCTCTATGTTGTTGTTTAGGCCTAAATTAACTGATACCTGTGATTCAAAAGCATTTCAGCCTTTGAATCATAAATCTGTTTAATCTGAGCGGGACTACATTGTTTAGTATGTTCTCTTCTCTAAAACAGTATTATGTAATTTGAGAGAGATTTGACTCCCAGGTTTAGCAACCTTGTATAAGTGGCAGATTATATAAAGTATGAATTAAGTGTAATGGTGTGGGCCTGTATAAGTATAAAATATGCTGTTGTTAAAATAAAGTTTGCTGAATACCATTCACTGGATATGCAATGAAAATTTGAATAATAAATCATGAAATAAGTCAACCACGGAAGTGACTGAATATAAGAATTATCTGTCAGAGATGGCATGAAGGATGATTTTATGGTCATGGACATGTGATAGTCGCAAATGACAAAGCTTGCAACAATTACATGTCCATGATGTGCTGTCAGAATGTTGAGAGGTTGACATATTGTATCAATAAGCAAACATAACTTTTGCTAGCAGAGTTCATCTTCTATAAAGTGGTTGCTGTTAACGTTCAGACCCAGATTGGTCCTGATTGAGCAAACTTATGATCAAAGGCATTCCAGCTATAACCAGTAGGTCAAACAACCATCTAGAGTATCTCTCGTTTGTTTGACTAGAAATAAGTATCACAGATAGGTACAATTGGCTGTTGCTAGGTACAAGAGCACTGATATCTAAGTTAATCTTTATTTTATATTAACTGTCAGTGTTGAGTTCAAGCCTGCTTAAGAGCTTGGAGAAGACAGCAGGAAGTTGCTTATATATTCAGTCTTGAATCAGAGACCATAATTGTATTAATCAGTTTTGCCAATGAATCTGGCCCCTGGTTCTAATTTTTAGGCTGCATGTGATGGCTACATTTTTTCCTGTGTTAAGCTTATGTCTCAGTATTACTGTCAGCTTATTGACTAATCAACTGCAAAGAATTCTATTACAATGCTAGACATGTCAATTATGTATAAATGGGAGATGCTAGGTCAAAAACTACCATGATATTCTAATTATTAAGAGTAGTATGAAGTAGATGTAAATTAATAAATATTTTAGATAAAGTTAGTTGTATATAATTATGCTTCTAAAATGCGATGAAAAACTTTTCTTTTATAGAGGAGAAATCAGTTGTTTCATTGTTTTGTTTTTTCCAGCTGGCCCTCAATGCTATCTAGTGAATATATGAAATCAAGTAGTTAGGTCAAGGCTCAGTTAAGCTCTACTGTTAAGATGATGTTGGGTAGGGTTGGGTGGAAAATGCTGTTATGTAAATCCAATCAACTAGTATCAGGATGGAGAATAGAATACAAATCAATAATGATGATAAGTAGGGAAGAGAGAGGGATAACTTTCAAAACTATTCTTTATATGAAATAGCTAATTTTTTGGTGTTCATTTTTTATAAGCCATCTGGAATAAAAATCATTTTGTCAGATTAATTTTTTTAATGTATTTTACTGAAAAGAAAATGTTTGGTCCATTAATAAGGAGTAAAAGAAATATCTAGCAGTATCTGTAGACTTAATTCATGTAGTTAATCCAAAAATTATAATTAGCTTGAAAGAATTAGGACTTGTTATTGAATGGCTTTAGAAAAGATTTAAAGAATGTAATTAAGAAGTAGCTTGAAAATGTGATGATGTATAAGATGTAGGAGTTTATTAAAAAAAAAATATATATTTACTGGAGACAATTAACGATTGTTCTTATAAAAATATAAGGCAAATCACAGCACAAAAGTGTTGGTTCATCCAATCATTCTTAACTACTTTAGTAATATCTCTTTCAAAAGTAAAAAAAAAATGTAATTGATTTTGTTTGTAATAAATTCGCCAACATATTTCAGTTTGTAATAATACTGACGTTTATAAAAAAACATACAAAGAAGGCTTGACAAATAGATTTGTTTTACCCAAAACTACATTGCAATAGGGAGCAACACTATGCAATTATACAATCTATGTACCAGAAATATGGTCCTTGATGCATTTGGCTATTGTACCTTTATTTCTCAACAAGCAATGAATTTAATATTGTTGAACAAAGTTCTCAGTCAACTGAGTTTCCAAGCTGTGCTTTTTTTCTTGAATACTCCATCATTTCCTTTCCTTAAAAAGTTTCACATATGGTTGTAAATGATGAAGACAAGAATAGAGAAAAAGAGTGAATATGATAAAACAATTTAAAACCAGCAAACAAAGTAAATACTTTTTAGATGACAGTTTTCTCTATCAAAGACAGTAGAAATATGTAGGTACCCTTTTTGAAAAAAGATATAAGAAATTCAAATTCATAGAAAAAGAAAAGAATACCTAAGAAACATACTGAAACCTCTCTTTTGGAAACAAACAAGAAATGAAAATCCAGATATGGTACTAAAAATCTGGCTCAAGATAGGAAAGGCATGGAAACATGGTAGAAAGTGGTGATGACTGTATCATCTGACAGCAACAGAAGAATGTAAAAAATCTGAGACTTCATGTCAATATAAAATCATCATCATCATCATCATCATCATCATCATCATCATCATCATTTAACGTCTGTTTTCCTTGCTGGCATGGGTTAGACGGTTTGACTGGAAACTGGCAAGCTGGGGAGCTGCACCAGACTCCAGTCTATTTTTGGCT
>JAOPUL010004099.1:34922812-34941447 GCA_027564515.1 Octopus rubescens
TGTGTGTGTGTGTGTGTGTGTGTGTGTGTGTGTGTGTGTGTGTGTGTGTGTGTGTGTGTGTGTGTGTGTGTAAGTTGGGGTTCCTTGTCTTGAGATTGCTTGATTGTTGTAAATGAGTGTCATCTTCAACCAAGTGTTGTCTTTTGTTTCCAATCTTCCATGAAAACATGTCTAGCCATGGAGAAAAATTACCTTACTTCAAAATGGATGATAGTTGGTGACAGGAAAGGCATCCAACCATAAAAAAACCACCTTAACAAATTTCATCTGATGCCTGTGAGCATGGAAAAGTGGACATTAAAACAATGATGATGATGTGATGATGATGGTGTAATTGAAGTGATCATTTGCATTATCAATGAAAGTTGATCTACAGTGGAAAAAAATGTTTCAAAGTTTGAGGTTATTAAACCACTGGTATATTTGCCTTCTTTTATCCAAAAACACACTTGCAAATATCAAGTAATACTTTTGACTTTTTTTAAATTGATAAAAAATAGTCTAATCAGCAAACACTGAATGTCAAGGCAGTGAAATCAAAAATAGGTTTAGTTCATAGTGAAGGGCTGAATGAAAAAAACAGCTGGAAAATGTTCTACTATATAAAATGAAGATCAAAACTCTTTTTTACAATTAAGTTGTTTCTGCACAATCTAAGATTCAATAATCTTACATTATGCAGAATATAATCTTCAAATATAAGATTGTATACATCTGCATGGTTCTTACCATCTGATTAAATGTCCTTAATTTGACTGTGCTGATTTAAAATAGTGAAAACTGAATATTGCACCTCTGACATGTGTTGGTGAGCAACTTCATGCCAATCAGTTGAATGACCTTTCTTTAAATGTGTTCTAGGATGTCTTGTGTGGAGAACCAGCTCTATTTCAGATGTGGGAGCAGTAGTCCTATGTGGGACTTGAACTTTGTTGAGTTAGTAATTATTGATAGCTAATTTAAATGAAACAGCTTCTCTTTTTATTGTTCAAATTAAATTTTGCAAAAATTCATTTGGAAATTATGAAATCATAAGAAACTGCATTGATTGGTCTTAATTTAGGAGAAGGTTCTTTTTATTCATGAAATATATCTTTTATCTTTTACTTGTTTCAATCATTAGACTGCAGCCATGCTGGGGTACTGCCTTAAAGAATTTTTAGTTGAATGAATCAGCCTCATTCTTTTTTTTTTTCCTTTTTGCTGAACCGCTAAGTTACGGGTTCGTAAACATTGGTTGAAAAGTGATGATCAGAGACAAACAGACACACACACACACACACACACACACACACATATATATATATGATGGTCTTCTTTCAGTTTCCAACTGCCAAATCCACTCAAGGCTTTGGTTGGCCCAAGGCTATAGTAGAAGACACTTGTCTGGAACCATGTGGTTGAGAAGCCAGCTTCTTGCCACACAGTCATGCCTGCACCTATATATTTGCTATTAATGCTATTGTAGGAATTATTTTTATTATTTGGAATATAATCAAAATAATATTGTTAAGAATATTCATATGATTATGCAGATATCTTTGTACAACTATTTACCTGTCTACCATATCAGTCTATTTCCCTCAATATATATTGTGTGTGTGTGTGTGTGTGTGTGTGTGTGTGTGTGTGTGTGTGTGTGTGAGTGTGCATGTGTGTGTGCATGCCTGCATACACGTGCACATACACATACACACGCATCAATCTATTAAATCGATTTTGTTGTTGGCTGGCAGCTGACTACAAAAGAAAGGAAAATAATTTAACAACATTCTAATATATTTTAGTTTGGTTATACAAACACAATTTATAGAATAATCATCTGAAGATTGTTTTATTTTTTTAAAACTAAAATTACTTCCTTTAACATAAATACAGTTTGAGGGACTCACAAGCTAAAATACTGCCTATGGAATCATTTCAGATTTAATTTATTACAACATGGTTTTTCTTTTTTCTTTTTGTTTGTTTGTGCAACCTTGATATCTCTGATGAAACTTACAAAGGATAAGAGAATACACAAGTATTCAGTTGAATACTTGTGTATCATTGCATACATCTACAAACCCAATATGTCAGATATTACTTTTTTCTTCAAATACTTATTAACATATTGTCAATCTTGGTGGGAAGAGATGAAATACTAAATTTACCATTTACTCAGAATGGTACTTCAACCTATGCCATCATGGAACATGGATGTTAAATGATGATGATGATGATATACTCCTTATCAATCACGTTTTTTTATTAAAATAATTTTTTGTTATCCCATCCAACCTTATATAGTTAACTTACTAACCATTACAATTAAGATTCAGAACCTTTGGATATAGTCCTTAGAAATTTGTTCCAGAAAAGTTTTAAAATTTTAGAAAATTAATTAATTTACATATCAATGCATTTTTGTTTTTTATAAAAATATTTCCTGTGTCAAGGGAAAATTATCATTTATTTGAATTATTCTGTCTATTGTGTATGGTTTATGATTTTAGAACCTATGCTTTTTAAAAAAATTCTTTTGTTTATCTGTGGTCACATAGGCAATTACTTTCAACCATGTTCTTGAAAACAGTTATTTTTGAATTTTCATTATTTCTTAGATATTAAAGTGGCAAGCCAGCAGAATCATTACAACATAGGACAAAATGCTTAGTGGCATTTCTTCCAGCTCTTTACTGAGTTCAAATCCCACCAAAATCAACTTTGCCTTTCATCCTTTCAGAGTCGATAAAATAAGTACCAATTAGGGTCTGGGTTGACATAATCAGCTATCACCCTCACACACTAAAATTTGTACCAAAATTTGAAACCATTATCTCTTAGATATTATTAAATGTTTTTCTTTTTCGTACAAAACACTGTGATTGCAGATGACTAAAAAAGAAAGTGCAATAAGTATAGAATGTTAAACTGGTTAGGGATAGATGCTTGATGGCCTACAGCTTTAAGTTCAAACAATCTCTGGTAACAGATTTACAAGAGCTTTGAAAGATAGTTATTGAGAAATGATCCATGTTCTCCACTTTCAGACAATTGGCACCAGGAAAGAAATTTTTTTGTAAAACTGCTCTAATAAAATCCATGAATAAGAAAGCATTTTTGCAGGAAATCACAGCCTGGTTGATAGCACAGTAAAAAAAAAATCAATAAAAAGGGAAAAGAAAGAAATTTACATTGATTTGAATTTTCACATGAAAATGTATCTGCATGTATTGAAAGTGAATAAAAAAAAAAATAGTTTGTGACGTGTCATTGTCATAGTGCTTGTAGTTATTTATTTTGTAAGCTTTTAGCTTACATATATTTATGACATACATTTGAAATGCATGTACTTTAGTTGTAGTGAGAGACATAGCTTGCACCATTGTGACTACAATGCAAATTAATATTCTCATTTAAGGAGATTATGTTATGACCTGATACGTTGAAATTAGGGGAATTGTTTTTTTCATCACAAAACTGTTTCTTCATTAAATCTCATAATCAAATAAGTGTACTTGATAACCTCATTGCATCTTGAGTTAGCATCTCAGATTCCTCGTTCCTTGCTATTGATTTTTAACATAGGCACAAGGCCACACAATTTTGGGGAGGGGTATAGTTGATCATATTGATTTTGGTACTTAACTGGTATAATTTTATCAACCTCGGTAAGATGAAAAACAAAGTTGACCTTGGCAGGATTTGAACTCTGAAAATAAACAGCTGTAAGTAAATTCTGTTGGTTCCTTCCTATTAACATTCGATTTCATTACTTAGTTTCTTCAAACCGTTTTTAGATTGTTTGTAACTTATCACATATATATTGCTTTTATTTCTACAAGTATACTTCCTTACTCTACATGCAATTGTTTATGCTTTTCCTCCAGTCATTGTTAGTTAGCTACTAGAAAAACATGTAATTTTTATGCCAATGATATATAATTTTAAATAGAAAGTTAGTGCTTGTGTGAGTAGCCAGTGTATAATTCCTTCTACAAATTGAAGTCTAACAATTTTTATTTCTATGAATGATTTTTTTTTTCTTGTATCAAGATTCATCTTCATTTATTGAGTACAGGCTGCAATTATATTGGTTGTGATCTGTAAAGAATGTCACCAGATGAGAAATAGTTAAATTAATAAGAACTGAGTTTGATGAAAAAAAAAACAACAAATGTATAATAAAAGAGAAAGAAAATAAAAACTCAAGATGTTCTGATTTTTGCAGATTTTCTCGTGAAGGAATTATTTTCCGAATCCTCTTTTGCAACTTAAGTAAAATAGAAACCATTACATATAGTGGCCTTTTGTTTTTCCTTTCAATACTTTGTCTCAGAATTGTTTCCTAATATGGTAGCTAGCCTGTGTTTACTTTTGTATTTTTATTTAAGATACTCTGTAATTTTCTTATTTTGTAAATAAAATAAAGATATACTATGATAAAGTTAGTTAACGCAAAGGTCCCCAATTACTGGGTCATGGATCATTTGGTACCATACTGCACAGAAATAATACATTTTTAGATTAAGATAAACATCAATATAAATATTTAGTTCCTATGTACGTTTCACCATTGCAAATATTTGGAACTCAGCATTGGATGTTCCAAGTGCATTTAGATGTCTAACTGCAATGAATCAACAGGGGAACACTTTATTGCATTCTGTTACAGGGAACTAAATATTCATATTGGTGTTTATCTTAATTTCCAATATGTGTGTTCTGTATATCATAACTAGTAACACTGCTAAGTATAGTGGTTGACTAACCACTCTACTGGAAGCTGACTGGATATTGATAATCTATGTGGAACTCTAACTCATACAGAAGTAGTTGTACATCCAACTGTACACAGAAGATATTACTTGTAAAAATAGTAGAAATATATTGCATAATATACAATATGATAATTACATTTGCATTAAATATATATAATAATTAAATTATATATTTTATTGTGTGTTGTTATGTACATGATTCCCTGATCTGTGGAAAAATTATTTTACATGAAATTGGTCCATGGTGCAAAAAAGATTGGAGACTGCTGAGTTTACAGATCTAAAAGCCTTTCTTGTTAATAGATGTGATGAATTGTAGACTGAAAATTCAGCTCTTTTGAAATTATGTTGCTCATTGATATGGCAATTCTAAGATATAAAATAATTCTAAGAAACTGTTTTCTAGTTATGCTAATGGTAGAAATCTTTATTTCAAAATTACTAATAATTAAGGATGAAAATTTGAATTGAAGGAGTTTCATTGTTTTCCCCTCATTTTACTTCCTTTAAAAATTTTAATTTGATGAAACTGAGATTTTTATAAACCAAAATTGAATTACAAGAATTTATTCAAAAACAAAATAGAAATACAATAAAAAAAAAAGTGAATTTTTAAATTGGTTGGCTGAGTCTAGTATAAAGATTATTTTAATGATTGATAATAATTTAGAATAAAAAAACTTATTCACAAAAAGTTAGAAAGTTTCTTTCAAATTCTGTAAATTTTAAAAAATTATTTCAGAATATTGGCAATTAAATCATCTGAAGTAACATATTTAAAGAAATTATAAATATTTTCATGACAATTTAATATTGTACACAGTATCTTTCTTTTTTCTTTAATTCTGTAAATTTGTTAATTTCTGTATATTGTGATTGATTTGCTTGTTAACTATTGATTATTTTTGTTCATTAGTTGTTAAACCTACTGGTCAACTGACTGATAGCCACCCTATAGTGTGTTCAGCAATCAGCTAAGTTGCTTGCACCCAGGTTGCTCAGTCAATCAAGTGCGACATAGAGAAATGGAATACTGTTAGCTCAATCAATAGCTATACTGACAGGTTGAGCAATCATTTTGCAGAATTCATGCAATTCATGCCAGTCTAGATCTACTTTTAGTTTATTGATTCATGATGAGAAATCCAAAGATTCTTTATATTATTTATTTCATTTAAATTCTAATTTTTACTTAAGTATTTAAAATAACAATTAAATAATAAACTAATGATTAAATCTTGAGTTTATTTAAGAGTTTTGCTCAAATAAAAGAAAAAGTAAATTTGAGAAATGAACATGAACAATATCTGAGTTATATTTCTGATATATTAGAATATCAAAAATATGTATCTGATATATTAGAAAAGTTTTTGTACTATTCTGAGTCCACATGGCTTATAATTCTAGTACTTAATTTTGGTTTCTGTCACATTAAACATTTGAAAGACAAGACTATTAGACATTGTTATGACGATTATGTATCACTGAGTAGAATTTTATTTAGGTGCTTCAACAACTTGTTTTTATATAGTATAAAACAGTTCCAAGTAACTATAAAATCTATTCATAATGAATTGATTTTATAAAAATTGCTTTTATGCAAATAAGTTGTTGGATTAGTAACCAAAAATTATAATCTCATATCCTTTTCCATCTATTGTACTCTTAGGAAATACTTAACATTATCTATGTGCCACTATCTATAAATACCTCTGCTAATATTTAAATTTCAGATTAAGGTGGCAAGCTGGTAGAATTGTTAGCACACAGGACAAAATACTTAGCTGCATTTCATCCATCTTTACATTCTGAGTTCAAATTTTGCTGAGGTTGACTTTGCCTTTCATCCTTTTGGGGGTCAATTAAATAAGTACCAGTCGAGCACTGGGATCGATATAATTGACTTATCCCCTCCCTCGAAATTGCTGGCCTTGCGCCAAAATTTGAACCCAATATTTAAAGAGCTATCCAATTCATGGTAGCATACAACATGGAAAAATAAATGTAAAAATAAAAAAATGCTAATTTTACTGTATAATGACTGTCAAGGTGTAGTAATTTGTTTTGTTTAACTCCAAGCTGTACTTATTAAGCAAATTATGTGATACAAATCACCAAGGCATCTTTATTTCTTTTCCCCACTCTTCTTTTTCTTGGTCCTTCTTATGAAACATTTTGATGACATCCATAGGATGACTTACCATATGTGTTCTTAATTGATTTCTGTGGCATTAAAATCACATTTTTGTTGTTAGTCTAGATATATAGTTACGATTTCTTGCTTTTCGTTATCCATTGTTAAATTATTATATTATTATGGTTGGGTTCCAACCGGGCCACAGCTACAAAGTCCACCCGCCACACCTCTTGGTCCAACATCACTGCCTCGAGATTCTGGATACATTCCAGGCCAGTGTCTGTAATCAAGTTATCGATGTAAGTGTGACGACGTTTTCTTCTTCTTACATCACCATGAAGTGGTTTCCACAAGACTAATGTGGATGCTTCCAGTCCAGGGTGGCGCACGCAGTGACTAGATAGTCACAGCTGTCTTTGCCTGATTTTCTTGCTAACTCTCAGCAGGTCTCCATAAAGGCATTCGATTGTCATATGTTACTGCCATTTCACATTTAGGGCCATTCATAGCATCTGTTTGACAATTTCTTTGTCAGTGTCCATGTTTCACTGCCATATAGTAGCACTGATTCGATGGTTAAATGTTGGCAGCAAAAAAAGAAGAGGTAGGTTTACCGAAAAGTATTATGATTGACTTGGCTTTATTATTTTTTTTCCTATTTTGCTTTAAAGCAAATTTACATTTATCTCTGTTTTATATTTCATTATCTTTTTGCATACAAGAGGATTTGATTTGGGTACTTTAGGTGAATAAATTACTTTTTAAGGACTCCAATTATTATTCAAATTATTATTTTATTTTACTTTCTGTAATTTGGGAAAAGTTCTGTGACAAAGCATATCACAGTGTCAAAAATTAGACCCAAGCTAATAAATGTTCAGCTGAGAAGTAATACTTGGATCCATCTGTCAATTTCAGCCTCTTGTATTTTTTAATCTCATTCTTCTCTGAAATAATTTTTTCTTGACATATGCTTCTTCCTCTGCTTTTATTAGTACCAGTAAGGAAATAAAGTCCACAGACTATAAACAACTACATGATACCTATCCTAGAACAACCTCATATGAAGCAGACAATTTGGTTTCCACGTAAGTCGTAGTATGGTAGCCTGTCTTACTACTTTTTTCAGACATAGAGTAATCACTTGGTAATTTGCCAAGTAGAATATGTCATAGTACTAAACATCAAGCAAACTTTAGGCAAAGTCTAGTACAATGTACTTTGTATTAAAGTGAATTTTAAATTGATTATAGACACTACAAGCCTCTTTGGAAAAATTAAATTTTCTTTTTCCTATCTGCTTTGATTAGACAACCATTAATTTAATAGGCCTATAGTGCTTAATACTTTGTTCAGCTCTGTTTCTAGTCTTCATAGCTGATTTTGTCAATGCCTTTGAAAAATAAACTAATAAGCTGTATATATACTGATAACATGACACCATTTGCAACTTTAAGATTAGTAGGAGAGAGAAACTTTAATGGCAGATTGTTTGAACAGTATGAAAAAATAGACTAGATAAACTGTGAGAACATAGAGCTATCCAGAAAAAGGAATCTTAGAGATTTTGATGGCATTGTGGAGATTACAAGTTGGTTATGAAGATCAAACTTGAGATTTGCAAGTAAGGAAAATATTACAACAAACATTCTTGGGTTGTGTGAAAGTAATATAATTCCTGTTGATTGGGCAAGTTTGCTAGCATGATATTGCCAATTTACACAAGCAAATTAAGCACACAACTAATTTGTCACAAATACATATTGTATGCTTATAAATTTATTTAGGAACTAAGTTCACACAAGCATGTTTGTGCACATCCTTGAGGAACAGGTAGAAGACAAATTATGAGAACTGATGCTTGTGCCAGTAGCAGCTTATATGTAACCTATAATATGGTCAGGTAAACTGTGATGTCTGGCAGTACCAGGCAAGGCTTTAAGCATGTATTTGGAAAGTCTTGCTAATAAGTGAGGTGCATTCAAAATGTGGACACTTTTGAACAACTTGTGTATAGCTTTAATTGTGTATTAAATTTTTAAAATCCATAGATTTGAAGAACCTTTACAAAAAATTTTCAAAAGTAAGTTAGGATTTTAATTAGACAAGTATGTAAATGTTTATTTGTCAGCTTTGTTGTATAGTACCTATTGATAAGAAATTGTCTAAATCCTGTATTTCTTTCTTTCTTTCTTTTTTTCTCCCTATGTCTTTTATCTAATACACATGAAGGTGCAGTAGCAAAGTGCTACTTTGTTGATTGTAATCAAATTCACATATAGCCCTATTTCACCTAGTTTACATCTAACTGTGCTTGTAAAATGGTAGAGTACCAATCAATACTGCTATAATTGCTGCTACTGCTGCTGATGTGCTATTAAAGAATTGTTTAATAATTAGATCTAGAAGCATACTTCTTAAAGCACAACTGCACTACATAAAAAAAAAAAAAGAGTACTTTTTGTAACAATTTGTGTTCAGCTTAAATGAAATTAATTTAAGTGAAATCAAAATGTCAGACACTAAATTATTTCTGTCATTAATTTAGATGTTACACACAGTTAGAGAATAATTTTTAATGTATGAATAATAAAAATCAATGTTCATTATAGTATTATATTAATGTCATGTCAATGAAACTGTAAAAAGATTCATGTTAGTGTTTTTGCTTTGAAATAGTAGCCCTTGTTAGATCAAGCTGAAGTGGCTAGTTGATAGCATAGCAGAAATAAGAATATTTAACACATCAGATTTAGCCTATTGTTTTGACCATTTACTCCTCTATGGTACTTATGTTACTGGTTACAGAACAATGAAAAGCTCAGTTGGTAAAATTTGGTGTCAAAACTTTAAGCAGCTCAGCTGCTTGTCTGTCATGCAGAGCCCAGCAATTGAAGCATAGCCCTATTTTTAAATCTGTCATGCTAAATTTTATCATTCATTTGGCTGCTTCCATACTGTTTTCTTTTTTGATAGAGAGGAAATAGTGTATTTGTTATGTTACTAATTGTTATCCTTTTTTGCATTGGACCTATTTTCATTAGAAGTAGGTCATGGTATGGATGGTATAAATATTTATGATTATAGGAATATTTTTTATGCTTGATGTGGTTATTAGCTGACTGTTCTTTCTATCAGGCCTTTTTGAAATCATATGAATAGATTTTCCCGACAGCATAACAAATTATTGTGATGTCAACTGTGCTGATTTACACACTATAAAGATTATTCCTTAGAAAATTCTTTCTACAATAGTGGTTAACCAGTTGAAACATATAGAAACCATTATCATTAAATGTTTTCTTTTTATTAGTTTTTCTTTTATTACTTTATTAAAACATTTACCATCTTACTCAAAGTGCAAAAAATTACTGTGTGTGTTAATTATAATGTGTAATTCTAGGAATATCATTTTCAAATATGCATTTTAAAAAAATCTTTAATTAGCAAAAAGTCAGGAATATATTAACTTTCCAGCATTGTTAGAATGGAAAAAATTCTTCTCAGAAGAATTAATTATTGATTTCTTTGTCAAGTTCAGCTTTATGTAAGGGAAAAATATAGTTTCAACTCCAGTATATTATGGGTATTTATTTTATTGCCCCATCTCCTTCATCTCCCAAAATGTTAAAAGTCAAGGCTGAACTCAGAACCTTGAGGAATAAAACTTAATATTGTAATATATTTAGCACTGCTATCTTTGTTATTCAGAGTAAGAATAATTATTGATTAGAGTATGTCCCAAAATAAATTATTTATACTAGATTTATAATTGACTATAACAGTTGGCTGAGCTTAACACAAAACTCTTTTTTTGTTATGATTATAACACAACCTGTAGAAGTTGATTTGATCTGTTCTGTTTGCTAACTGTTATCCCTATCATTGTTACCATCTTCATAATTATTCTTTTGAATTTATGTACCTGAAAATAGAGATTATTAACATTGGCCTGTCTAGTTGAAAAGTTGTTCAGTGGTTTATAGTACTGAGTATAAATTCTACCAAGGTGTCCTTAGTGTTACTGACTGAACTATCAAGAATGTTTGACCTTTTGCCAAACATCTAAAGCCTGTACATTGTTGCTTGGCCTGCTAGAAATACTTACTGAATTTCTTTCATCTCACACTCTTCTGTCTCAAAAAGGAAGGACTCTTTGGATAATGTAGTCTTAGATATATTTTGTTTGAATAAAAGCCAGGGCACTCATGGTTGGAATGCTTTTGATCATAGATCTGCTCTATCAGGGCTAATCTGGGGATAAACAACTATTGACTTTCTCTTTATTTGTCTTCTAGTGATAGCTACACTATCTTATATATAGGGATCAATAATACTCAACTGCAAATCATATAATAATTGTTGCTATTTCACACTGTTGTCTGACATTTCAATCAAATTTTCTATTTAAATAGTGTATATGTGAGGTGTTCTGAATATTATATAAAAGGTCTTTAAAAAATCAAATAAATTTCCCTGTGTTGGATTTATATTTCAATAAGAAATGTTTCGGAAAATGGTTATTTAGAAATGTCTGTGATGAAGTAAAACTTTTAAAAAACAAGCTCTGTTTGAAGCATTCTATACAAAAAGATATTTTGGATAAATCATGGGTTAAAAAAAAAAAAAGAAGCTTTTATGAAGTTCTCAAAAAAGTATTTCAAGATATTGAATTGTACTATCATAGTCATCAGCATCTTTTATTTTCCTTTTTCTAAATCCAATTTAGTTAAAAGAAACTTTTGTTCTTTTCTCTGCTAACTCCATGTATTTTCCCCTTCTATTATCAATGTTTCTGAAAGTATTTTTTTCTAAGAAGTGAATCAAAATATTTGAAATTGATACACTTTTAACCTATACCATATGTTTTAGTAATTGACTATTTTATATGATAACCAGCAGCAAAAGGAAATGATTCAAGAATGGGAATTGATGTACTTCAAGGTTCTTCTTTTATTGGAAGGAACAGAGAAATTTAAGTAAAATGGTAGAAAGCTACAGTAAAATACCCTACAATTTTTAGCTATATCCTTACATGTTCAGAGTTCCAGTGCTTCATTAGTTGACTTATATTTTTCAAGCCTCAATGCTAATAATATACTGAAATAGAAGTGAATAATTATATTACTTAATTACTACTATAAGTTCAGTATTGTACCAATTTTTTTTTTAAAATCAATATTATATTTGATAAATTATTATTTTAATTCATGTTTTTTACAGATCAATTCTCACCTTTTTTTTAATTATTTTGCAGACAAATGCAAGATGAATTTGATAGCTACCAACAAGCAGTAAAAAAATTAAGTGAGGAAACCAAACAAGTAACTCCACAAGATGAAGGTGCTGTCTGTCAAATCTGCCATAAAACAAAGTTTGCTGATGGTGTTGGGCATAGTTGTCACTACTGTCACCTGAAATCATGTGCCAGATGTGGTGGCAGAATTACAATGCGTGGGAATAAGGTATTTGAAATATTAATGGACATTCTTCTTTATATTTACAAAACATATTTTTCTTTTAATGAAAGTTTGAATTTACCCAATATTTTTATATAACAATATGTACCAGATTAAATGTTTTAAAGTATTTAGTTTGAATCCCCCTCAATACATTCCTTGTATAGTATGTTGGTATATATAACTCTTTGCATTTAACTTTGTATTTGCCTTATTTTTAATCCCTCTAATTATCATTTGCACTCTTAACATCATTTTTCCTCATCTAATATATCCAACTATATGACATTGTTGGTATCACAGTTTTCATTTTTTAATTTACTTGAATATCAACCTTGGTATCGCAAACACTAGGAAGTTCAAATTTGGTTTTATCAATAGTTACAACATTAAAAAAAAAAAGATTTAAAAAAAAGTAAGGTATTTGGATATTAAATAACAACCCAACTGTATTCAATATGCCATTTGCTGAGCTAGTTATAGGTTATATGACATATGCAATAAATTAGCAAAGGTTGTGTACTTTTCTTCTTTTTATGAGATGAAAACTGAAATACAATATAGATACATAGTAACATAGTTCATGTCAAATTTGGTGGCTCTGATACAAAATATATTAAAAAATTGAACAAATATGCAGAGAAAATGTTCTGTTTTCAGTCATTAACTTTTTGGTTAACATTGACTCAAAAGAATTTTCTGATTATTCATTATAAACACTCTCTAGGTTATATCCTAGTTAACACTGTGTATCTGATAGAGAAGCTTTTCTACAACTAATGCTATGTCCTCTGTTCCCCCCAATTTACCAAATTTATGCCTTTCTATTCTATTTAACTATCATTGGTCCATTGCTAGATGAAATCTCAGTATGCCATTTGCTGGTTTATCTATGCTGGTTTTATGACTCCTTGTTCACACTGGCCACTTGCATTTTGGACTGGATGTTCTTGTTGTTAGGTCATTAGCCTTAGGTGGAACTTCAAATCAGAATAGAGAGAACTGGAAATAGACACTTCAAGGTACCTTGTTCAACACTAAGAATTTTGTCTGTCTAAAGTCCTGGACAGTACATTATTGTCAGTCCCGAAAGGATGAGAGGCAAAATTGACCTCAGCAAGATTTGAACTCAGAGCGCAGGGAGCTAAAATGAATACTGCAAAGCATTCTATCTGATACTGTAATGACTCTGCCAATTCACCACCTAGCTTAGTGCTATTTACAACAAATTCCACTTAATCAAGCCAATGATAGAGCCTATAGGTGGTTGCTTGACCTGCTAAAAATAGCAGTAAATCTCTTTCAAGTCATGCATTACAGTCTTGAAATAGAAAATACATATTGAATAATGCAGTTCTGTTGGCAGAACTGATAAAGAACGGGTTGGGTATGGCTGAAATGCTTCTAATCATAGGTTAGCTTGATTAATCTAACTTGAGACTAATCGGTAACAAATCTACTCAATATGTTTGGGGGGTTTTTTCCGACTATTTTCTCTTGTATCACCTGCCAGACCTTGTACTGAACAATTTTCCTAACAATTTTTCGCCGAATTGCATTTGCTTTATAATTCTTTTCCTGCACATATTTTCTTCAAACATTAATTTTCAGCAAATCCTGTTGAGCATTAATCGCACGTTCTTTTATTCACTAATCTAAGACTTAAATGTATATGAATAAGGCCACCTTCAGACTATGGAATGAGAAAATAAATATTGTTGTCTAGTCTTTATTTATTATTATGCTGAAATGGGACGTCCTGAAGGAATTTTGTGAATATATATGTACACCCCCCCCCACACACACATATACATATATATTTAAATTCTCTTATGCTTTTTCCCCCGTGACGTTAATTTTCTCTTTTTAAGCTTATTTTCTTATTTTCATCACTCCTTTATCTTTTTCTCATTCATTCTGTCAGCCTGTACCTGTGAGTGGCAAGGAAGTCAAAGATCTCAGTGGTCAAAACGTCACTGTAAGTTTTATGGTCAAATGTAATGGATTAGATGTAGTCTTGCACTTTGTTGTTGTCTGCTTTAAGCTTATTTATAAACTGAATTTTTCAAATTGAGTACAAATACTTTACTGTTGTTAAAAAAATGGAGTTTTTGTTTTTTAATAAAATCTATCTTATTTGAAGCATGCAAGCATGGAAAATTAGACATTAAAACTATTTAAATTAAGAACAAAAAAATAAAATAATCCTAAATTGTCTGAATTCTTAATTTTCTGTCACATTGTATCAAACCTAACCATATCTGGTGACCATTAAGGATTATTGAAGAACCTCCTAATGTGGCATTTTGTATTCTAATGGTTGTTAGCATTGTGGCAAGTAGATTTAGGAACAGTTAATGCATGACAAGATACAAATTCACAATCCATCAGCTAAGTGACTGATTCAGTCAGCCGATGCACCTTATTCAATGCACCTTGTTCAAACCACTTCATTTTAATCACTGGTTTGATGATAATCAAGTAAGAGATTGTATCTTTGTAGAATAAAAACCAAAAGTACCATGGATGATGTTTCTTCACTTTAAAGTGTTTTTGATTATTATGTTTGGGTTGATGTTTTTCTATTTATTTTGTTGTGATTAAGTTATAAGAAAATTCAATTTGTCTGTTTAAATAATTTATAAGCATGCTTTAATTGTAAATTTGCACTGCTGCTATGTTTGAAATAGTACTTCAGTTATATGCATTGGCACAGTTTAAAAGAGACATCAATTGACCAGATCTGTTTTTGTTTTCTTCATATTCCACACTTGGGTTAAATTTTATTTCCTTTTTGGTGCTTTAATAAACTGTTGAAATTATTTTTCTAGGTAGCTTAATGGAGACTTGCTAAATAAATCTCAAGATATTTTTTAGCCTGTTGATGCTTATTTTTTAATCAGTCAATTTTTTTTTTTAGTATTTGTTAAATTCTTAATATTTTCATGTAGTTTACTAATCTCAGTAATAACCCAATTAGTCATGTTCAATTTCACTTGATTAAGAATTTGAAATGTCATTTCAATATATCTCAACAGATAGAAACAAAAAGTGACATATTAAAAATTGTTTCTTATTTTAATTTTCAAGTTTTTAAATTGAAATGGTTTTTATTATAATTATAATAAAGCCAGTGTAATTTAGTGGAGGAAAATTCTGTGGAGCACGTGGCATGAATTAAATGAATAAACAACTGACTGGAATCATTTGACTGTTTATAGATTATCAATTTACATTATTATTATTTGTCATGTTTATAGAGATATTTGCAAATATATTTTATGGAATAGTTCCAAATGAAGATTGTTAAATAGCAGTATTTTCTCATAAGGAAGGAAGGAACATATTTATAGTGAACAAGTTCAGTGTAATTACATTTTGCTTAAATATTTTTTATAGCATTATATAAAGTTTTAAAGGTGGCGAGCCGGCAGAATCGTTAGCATGCCAGGCAAAATGCTTTGTGGTATTTCGTCCGTCCTCATGTTCTCTGTTCAAATTTTGCCGAGGTCGAATTTGCTTTTCATCCTTTCGGGGTCAATAAAATAAGTACCAGTCAAGCACTGGGGTCGATGTAAACAACTAGCCCCCTCCCCCATAATTTCAGATCTTATGCTTATAGTAGAAAGGATTATATAAATTTTAACTGATTTTGGAAAAAAAACATTGACCAGTCATTTATCCAAGCCTTCATGGGATGATTCTTTCACAGTTTTAGACTTCATATCATTTAATCACTATATTTTTTAATATTCTGACAATTAAAAAAAAATCTAATATTTACCCTCTGCAACTAAAGCTGGGAAAGAAAGTAAATATCATTACAAAGAATGTGGCAAAGGTGATTGCAAAAACTCAGTCTATGGGAGCTTGACAATGCTAATAATAAGAATAATGGTTTCTTTTATTAGCCACTAGGGCCAGAATAATACATTAAAAAGTTATAGATGTGATTTCATCTATAAAAATATTTGGATTAAATACTCTCCCAAATATTAACCCCTATTTTTAAAATAGAAGTTATGACAATTATTAAATAAAGTCAAATGGATTAGATTCTCTGGCACTCTGTCGGTTACGACAATGAGGGTTCCAGTTGATCTGATCAACAGAACAGCCTGCTTGTGAAATGAACGTGTAAATGAACGAGCACTTCACAAAAACACGTACCCTTAATGTAGTTCTCATGGAAATTCAATGTGACACAAAATGTGACAAGGCTGGCTCTTTGAAATACAGGTACTACTCATTTTTGCCAGCTGAGTGGGCTGTAGTAACATTAAATAAAATGTCTTGCTCAAGGACACACCACGCTGCTGGGTATCAAATTTATGGCCATATGATCGTGAGCTGAATGCCCTAACCACTAAGCCATGTGCCTTCACTAGAAAAGAAATATGAGTTAGATACTGTTTTGGTGTACTGTATTTCACTAGAACATTTAAAAGTTTTCTTGCCAGAAGTTCATCACTCCAGGTGTCAGCAGTTATGTGGAAGTCTATGTTAGAATATCCTAAAATCAGAGCCTTTGTTGACCATATTTGTATAGCGAATGCTAGTCTTCATTTAGGATATCTTTTGACAACTGCATTATCTATTCATTAGCATGCTCTTCTAATGAATAGATAATGAATAAGCTGATGACCTACTTCTTATAGCTGAATTTGTAGTAGATTTATTAAAGGAATCTGATATAGAAGCAACACCTAGAAACGAGAGGCTTCAAAGTAAATTTAGTAAAGACTAATGTATTAACAAATGGGAAAGGAAGCAGGGCCTTGCTCTCATCATCAAGGAAATGGTTTTGCTTAATATACAGAAAAAAGATCAAATGGGAATTCCACATGGTGTAGTGTGATTACAGGCAGACTTTCAGAGAAGGTAGACTTTTATGTGCAGTCAGTGCACAAAGGCCATAAGCACTTGGAGCTTACAGAAAATTGATTCTCTCAAATGCACAGAAAGATTTTTAAAAGTTAGTTGATAGCTTTTGTTACCTAGGCAACCTAATTAGTAGTGGGGATGGGGTTTAGTGTTCTGTAGTAGCCAGAATATGAACAAGTTGAAGAAAGTTCAGGGAGCTGTTAGCTATGTTGGCAACAAAAGCGTTTTCTCTTGGAGATTATATGATGCTTTTGATACTGCAAGTTCTCAATCAGTGAGATGTAGGCCTTGAATCCAAAGGATTTGTGAAAACTAGAAACAAATGAAGTGATCATGCTCTTCTGGATGTGACAAGTTAGTGTGCCTAGTGTGTCTAAATGGTGAATTACAAATGAGCTGAGATAAAAACAGATTTTGCGTGTAAGAAAGAAAACTGCTGGCATGGGTATGTAATGTGTATAGTGAAGGATAGCTGATCAAGGAAGTACTGTACATTCAAAGTGAATAGGACTTGTGGAAAAGGAAGATCAATGAAGACTTGAAACAAACTGGAGAAGACTAGTCTAAAGATGCTACATCTCAGATGAAGATGATAAAGATGATGTTGTCAATTGACAACACAGTGCATGAGAAGACATGTTCACTCATGCAAGCTAAGTGAAATGAAATTTAAAATTGGTAATGATGGAGAATGGGTGGCATAACATAAATATCTACTGTCGAGTCTCTGGAGTGGTTGGTGTTAAGAAGGGCATCTAGCCATAGAAACCAAGCCAAAACAGACTTGAGTCTGGTGCAGCTCTTTGGCTTGCCAGTCAAACCATCTAACCTATGCCAGCATAGATAATGAACGCTAAATGGTGATGATGATGATGTCTACATCTGCTGTCTTGCCAGCCTCTCTGTCTCTCTCTCATCTTTCTCTTATCTATCACTCTTCTCTATCACTCTCTCTCTCCCTCTCTCACTCTCCATTCCCTATATAATCTGCTAGTGAAAATAAAGAAGGCAATGATCTCTCCTGTCTGACCTTTGCATCTCTCTAACTCCACTATCTTTTCCATTCACTGTCCCTTGTCCTATGTAATGAGGGATGGTACTGGACCATACACATATTTAAATCCCCACCATTTTCCCCATCACAGTTTATGAATAAGGGATTGCATCAGTTCTACTTGTACATGATACAATTTACAATCATCCTTTCTCTGTGAGGATTTTTTGAAGAGCATACACAGTGGGAGGGTGGGAGGCAATTAGTAATGCATATTTTGCTGAGTGTACTGGAGCTTGTGGAATGTAGCGTTTTCCTTAAGGGCACAATGCATTGCCCAGTCCAAGAATTAAAACCATGATGTAACAATCCTAATCACTATACTCTACACCTTCACT
>JAOPUL010004099.1:35014971-35029626 GCA_027564515.1 Octopus rubescens
GCCCAAGATGCCACGCAGTGGGATTGAACCCAGAACCATGTGGTTGGGAAGCAAGCTTCTTACCACACAGCCACACCTGCGCCTGGACTTATTAAAGCATAATTAATAGTGACAGAAGGAATGCCTGCATCTTTCACAACCCAAGATATTTTATTTCTTGGACACAAAACCAGTATTTTTAGAGGAAACAATTCAAGTGAATCCTGTTAATTTGTTCTGAGTGATGTTTTAGCTCAGCTTGCAACTCGTGTACTTCATATATATATATATATATAATGTTATAACTGTCCAACCCAGCATGGAAAACGGACGTTAAAGGAGGATGATGATCTGCCGAATGTGTTTGTTGTGATGATACACTCAGTAAAATTGTAAGGAGATTATATCTAGCATATCAAAAGTAATGAAAAATATGTAAATTTGAATATTTCATGTGATCTTAGAACATTTTATATTTTCATTGGCTAGATACTGGTCATAATCTCAGAACTAGCAACTATTGCATATTCTTGGACTGAGACCTATGATGAAGATGGGTTAGCTAAAGAAAAATATTTGTTTGATCTAAACATAAAGTAACTATATCATTTCATTTTCAATAGAATGATAGTAAACATTCTTACCTGGTAGGTCCATAAGTGGCAAATAGAGGAATAACCTCCAGATACAGGCATTAGCAGTGAATATGTTAGCCATCTTGGACCTAACATTGGCTACCCTTTGGCAAGGTATAGTACTCAAAAGCCACCCAGGGTTAAAGGTGAAGCATGGAAAGCAGCATAATGGTTATGCAGTCTTGGTGAAAGAGTCATCTGCTGACCAATGCCAACACTCATGTAATGCTGGGCAGAGGAACCGCTGTGAAGTCAATGGCCAGAATGATCAAGTTCCCAAGGTGAACCCAGCAAGCATGAGCATCATTAGTCAGCAAAAGATTTGAATGACTCACACAAAAATCTGATCCTCATCTTCACACTCTTTGTAGGGATCAATGAAGGGGTTTATTCTATTGTGGTACCAGCTATAACTCTGTTTGAAAAATAGAAAAACAGCCTCAGAACCAAACTAAAAGCTCTCCATTACTAAAAGCAAACATATGTCCATAATTGTAATCTCAAGGGATATTCTTGAATACAGGTATTAAATGTGGTTGCTGATACTATAATTCTAATAACTGGTTAATAGAATTCAGAGTTTGAACTTCAAATTCTATTAACTAATTATCAGAATTAAATGTGGTATCAGCAGCCACATTTAATACAGACATCATGTGTTCAAGAGTATGACTTTTACCATGATGAATCAGACCTAAAATACCACACAGTGGGAAAAAGCTGAACTTTGATACTTAGTTCTTTATGAAATAACTCAACAAGCTAAGCCAACAAAGGAGAAGTAAGAATGTTCCTCTGCCCTTGTTCACTGAAAACTATTCAGTGCAAAAGAAGATTTTTCTCTAGAATGATCCTCATAAAAAGCAATTTTTGCACCACAGTTATCTCATAGTACAGCCCAAGGAATTTTGACTTATGAAGCTGAAGTCGTAGCTGTCTATAATGAACTGTTCCCTCTTGTTTGACAAGTCTCAAAATACCTTGTCTTAATGATTTGTGGAGACATGAACTCACGGGTAGAGCCAAGATAACAACTACAGATTTGTTTCCCACCATTTAACCAATCAAAATATTCACCATATTTCATCACTAAAAATAATATTCTAGCATAAATGCTAATTTTCACAAGAACAGTTCCAAACTATATCAAGTATTAAGGCCACCAACTTGATTATAAGCTTATATAAAAAAAAAAAATTAAAAAAAGAAACATGAGAAGCAGCATGCTAAACCATTAAGCTTATTGGAAGGTCTTCTGATCATTGTATATTGTATATTAACTATCATAATTCAGATCTTACATGCCCACAAACAAAATCTCAAAATTTTCTCCATATGACTAATCTACACTTCATGAAGAGATTTGTCAGCAATATATCTGTCAAACACTGGTTTCAGGTATTGCATGCAGAAACTGAAGACAACTCCCTAAATCAACATGTAACCATTTTGTATCCTTTTTACATGCTGCAGAAGAATGCCTTCCCACCTGGGCTAAAATTAAACATCAAGTCCCATGGGAGCCTTAAATAATTACTGAGAAGCATAATCAATTGAAGAGTGACACCCAGTTAAAGTCAATCATATCTTCCAGATCAAACATCACTAAATTCAAAAAAACTCTGCAAGATCTTACACTTATGAAATTAAATGACAGAAATATATTGAAGTAAAATAGATTTGAATGTTCATGCAGCTGTAACCAAATATGGCAAATTGCCAATGAAATTAGTAGTAGGGAAAATATGAGCAAGGTGAAACTAAAAGCCACAGGTCTGCTGGGACAACTATGCCAGTAGAATGAACATTTCCAGGACATTCCCAGTTTCAGATAGACTTTTGGAAGCTGCTATTAAACAAGATCTTGACATCAAATTTTGTGATTTCACATTAGATGAACTCGAAGGCATACTGAAAAGGACCCAAATTAGAAGGCAGCTGGCCATGATAATATACTACTAGAAGTCTGTAAGAGAGAGGCATTCAGTAATATCTTCCTTCAATTTTGTAAAGTAATATACAGTCTAAACCCAGTTGAGAAGTGGAATGAAGGTTGTATTCTCCCATTAAAAAATTGTGGTAATTTAGACATGGCTAAAAATTATAGCGGGATTACTCTTTCAGGGATAGCAGCAAAATCTACAACAAATTTTTATTTAATTGTATACAGCAAAACCTCTTTTCGTGGTCACCATCTCAGATGCTCTCTTTCACTTGACCTTGAAAATGCAGCAAAAGATATTAGTTGTTATGTCACTGTCTTAAAAATTGAATACATTTGTTACAATCAGAAGCATAATCAAACAAAACCCTCTAAAATCTGTAGATTCCTTTGTGTACTTAGATCCAAGTGTCATCTGGAAGTCATTGCCACTAGAAGAGAAGCTTCATCCATGCCAATATTATTGTAGCCAGTACTATTGCTTATACACTTTCCAAAACTGGCAGCAAGCTTACGTTTGCATATGAGATGTCCTGAATATCTCATGGTAAAATCATCTGACCAAACAAAGATTGTGTGACAGTCATTAGAGAGAGACATATGCTATTTGCGGGATATTACTGAAATTGTCAACAAGATCTCATTAGTGAAATAATCCCCATGGACACCCCAACACAGATATACATGCATCAGCTGTCTCAGATATGGAATGTGTTCCTCCTGAATGCTATATAGAATCAGTGGGATTATGATGGGTGGCAAATTTTTCCAGGTAATAAAATTCATCCATATTACAAACTTCATTTGGGAAATTATAATCAATTTATCTGATAGGTAAACTTTCATTCACTAACATCTTTAAAATCTCTAACTTATTGTTAAACTGTCTTCTTTCTGTTTCCTTTGTCTCTACTACAAGGTCATGGTCTCTGCCTCTTGTCATCTCCTTTGTATCTCACCTTCAAGATGTCATACTAAATACCTCAACTTATGGGTTTTTTTCTCTAGAACTACATATGTCTGAATCTCACTTTCCACTCATTTTTTTATCTTCTATCACAGATCAGTAACAATTCAAAACAAATGTTGATTACATTAGCTCATTCCTGTTATTCATAACCCACTAATCCAGAAAAATCTTGTAAGGTTTATGGGCAATACTTCTTCTCAGACAAATAAATAAATGTTCTATAACATACATAATGTTCAAATTTGCATATTTCATTCATTGTTATAATGAACTATTTCAAATGTTTAATTCGTGCAAGCAAAGCAAAAGCAAACTTTTAAGAATAATGATTTCTAATTTAGGCCAGCAATTTTGAGGGAGAGGGTTAGTCAATTACATTGACCACAGTGCTTGACTGGTACTCTGTTTTATCAATCCCAGAGAGATGAAAGACAAAGAGGGATGTAAAGCAAAGAATTTTTAACTCAAGAGTCCAAAGAGCCAGAAGAAATTACATAAGGCATTTTTGTAGATGCTTGCTGTTAAAAAAATATTATGTAGAGATATGATTATTATAAGGTTAAGAGATATGAGGTTAAGTAACTAAAGACTATTGTTATATTTCAAGATGGTCATTTTTTTTTCCCCCCCCTAAATAACACATTCTTCACTTTGGCTTTACTATTATTCTTACTTTAGTGTCCTTTGTCTGAAATTTTTTGTCACTCATCCTGTGACCTCTTCAATGACTCACTATCCCACGTGTCTCCTCCTGCCTTTGAATAGACACATTATTCTGCTTGATTCAATCTGTCAAGATGAAAATAGATACTTTTATTTATTTTATAGTTGTGTGATTAGCACTTGAAAAGCTTTTAACTGTAAAAAAAGTTCTTACATTTTCAATACATATATAAATTTTCAGAATATTTACCCATATGACAGTATGTAAAAACTTCATATAAACTAAACATTTGTAAATTCTGGTTGTACTATACTATATTTAATAAATTTCTTTCTTTTTCAGAGGTTCAAAAGAGTCTCTTTCATCCCGAAGTCATCGCACTGACCGAGCCGACAGATCAGAACGAGTTGCTGACCGCAACGAGAGGGTTGACCGTACAGCAGAGCCACATGAGGACTGGATGACAGACAGACACCGTGAGGGGGATCGCCGTCGAGGGAGAGCAAATTTGGAATCCGAACATTACCAGGAACCTGTTTTAAATAATCAAGATTATCACGAGACAGATACAAGGCCAGCTAGAGAGCCTCGCCAAAAAGATGGTTATGAAGAAGAACAGTGGAAAAATGTTGATTCTTCTAGTGGCCATCATGGAAGACGAAATGCTACACGCCACCAGAGAGATCATCAACGTGCCGATCAAAATAAAGATCATCCCCAAGAAGCTGTTAGAGGCCACAGAGATTCATTAAATAAAAGAGATCATATTAGGGAACATCCAGCACATTCTAGAGATCATCGTGGAGAATTACAAAGAGAATTACCAAGGGAGCAGCACCAAAGAGAGCGAAAAGACCATATTACAGATTCAAAAGATAGTCGATCCCCGAGTCGTGAACGGACTCGTGGTTCGAAGGGAGATAAATACAGCTCATACATCACCGATCAATCATCAATTCAGGTAGTAAGTACAGGGCACCATGATAGAGAAGTATCAGAGATTGAAAATAGAGGTGAAACTGATAGATATTTCGATAGAAAACAACATTTGGATCCTAATTCAGCTGCAAATAAAAGTTCTAGAACTAACCGCCGCAAAGTTGAAAGTATGTTACGCAATGATTCTCTGAGTTCTGACCCGTCTGACTGCGTCAGGCCACCTCCACCTAAGCCGCATAAACATAAGAAAGGTAAAAAACAAAGACAGCAGTCGATTAGTAGTTCTGATGACGAAATCCGATCAACTCCAGAATGTTCTAGTTGTGAAGAGCCTGATATGGAAAGTGAAAGTGTTAGTGAAAAAGGTTAGTAGTACTAGTTTCTACCTTACTTTTTTTACTGATTTTTGTCTGAAAACAGTTTGTGTATTCAGTTTGTTCAACATAAAATGTATCTGCTTTTGTTTGTGTATATGTGCGTGTGCATGTGTACGTAAATGCCTTTTGTATAAAGTATATTCAAAACTGTTGGAAGAATTGCTAACAGAAGGTTAGATATATTCTTTTACTCTTATACTAGTTTTAGCCATTCAGCTGTAACCATACTGGACCACCGATATATGATAATTAAAACTAAGTGCTTTGATGTAAAAAACGCCAAAACATTGTTGTGTAGTTAATAAAGATCTTAGTAATTTAATTCAAGATTCTCCAGTTATAAGATTAATGGTTTTACTAATTGCCAGTTTGAAAGTAATTGTATCTACAGTTTATTATAAAAAACAGCTATCATTAACCAGTGGGACATTTATTTCTTAATCTAAAAATTAAGATTGTATAATTTATCTCAGCTAAAGATTTTTCTATATATTTTTTTCTTTAGAATTTAAGTTTAACTAGGAAAGCAGTTTTCAAATGAAAAACTGATAGAATTACATGGTTGTTATTGATTATGAACATTTGATAATGCAAGTACATTACTTGTATTTTATATGTAGTAATAAATTATCCTTAATGAGTTTGCTTTATCTATGGTTTCCAAAATATGTCCAACCCAGATAGTGAAACACTCTCATATACATAAAATATACATAGTATGCAAATAAATAACACAATCTCAATCATCAACTGCATATAGATATACTGTGTAGACAAAGTAAAATCTTGGTTTCATGAAAATATTTCTATGAAATAAATCCACTGCAGCAAGTTTTTCTGTATATTTGCTTGATCTACTCAGTAAAGCAACTAAATCTTCTATATTTTTATGCCCTAAATATCAGGACTGTATGTTCACAAAACAATTCTGACTGGCTAGAGCTAGAGTTCAACTTGACTAATATTTTGATCAACTACTACTCTGCTGTAGACATACATATCCAGACAGAGTTGACCAGGTCTACTTAATCATAAATCAGTCATTGCTGACAAAACACAGCCTTCTACAATACACCTCATTCATAACTAATGATTTTAATCTTAAACACATAGAAGACTAAAATACTAAACATATATATTTCAATTTCATTCACACAGAATATAAAAGACAGTAGCCTGGCACAACATTTAGTCAAAGCAATGAAAATCAACTTGTCCATAAACTATAAACTTTACTGTTTATATATAGAAATAGGCAGCTGTGTCCCACCCACCATAAAACAGCAATTTTTCTAACCCTGCTTTCCCCCAAATGTTTAATCATTTAGCTTTAGGAATACTTAATCATTCAGAATCTTATAAAGACTAAATTGGAAGAAAATATTACTCTAAAACTTTACACAAATCTGTAAGAAATGAAAAATTGAAAATTAATTGCAATGTCAAGTATTTTAATTTAATGTTTTAGAACTTATTTCTATTCCTAGAAGCAATTTGTAGCATTAAATGGTTATATAGGATTACCTCTATCATACTGACTTTATTTAAAATTGACATTACAAAATTAATTGTATATATTGCACTATTGTACAAAAAGTCAGACAATATGTAGACAAACATTCATAATTTGCATTATATTAAGTAACTTATCTTAAAATTGAGATTAACGAGTTTAGATTCTTTTTCTCCTTCTAAGCTCAATACTCATCCTTTATTTCTTGTTAGGGCATATGAAACTTTTACAGGGAATCATTAGTCCACGTATGTTGAACTCAGCATATTGCTTTGCTTCTTTCTCTCTATCATCCTATAGTTTGACTTTTATTACTGGACCTGTTTATTTCCTTTACACTAATATATATTTTACTTGCAACTCCTTAAAGCTGTTATGCTATGTTTTTGTTTCTTTCATGCTATTAATTTGTGCAATCCATTAAATAGTTAATTTAAATTTGCTTATGTTGCTAGCTACTCTTTTTCATCTAACTGATTTCAAACTTTTGCAATTATTCAACAAATTCTACAATGAGAATCTGTTAGCTATTATTCAGAAACTCCACTAAGTATCTAGTAGTCTAAATTATTTTGTAATTCTCAAGGACATTGTTTAGTGGCTTTCCTTCTAAATGCTAAAATCACTTAACATTCTTGACTCTCCTTTCACCACCTTCTTACATTGCTTAAATGGCTCTCCCAAGTTATTTTCATCACCTATTATGGCCCTCCAAACTTCATATACAGAAACCCTTTTAAAATCTTTTTCTATATCAACTAATTCAAGCAAGTTATCCGTTCTCTGCCAAATATTTTTCTTGCACTTCTTTCTCCAGAAACAAAGCATCTGTGATCCAAAGACTTCCTATATCATCATCAGTTAATATCCATTTTCTATGCTGGCATGGGTTGGACAATTTAACAGGGGCTGACGAACCAGAGGACTGCATCAGGCTCCAATGTCTGCTTTGGCATGATTTTTTATGGCTAGATACCCTTCCTACACACTACATCAATACACTCACTCTATACTGTATTAGCTTTGCTAAAATATATTTTCTATCATTTTTCATTAACTGGGCCATTAGCTTGAGACTTTTCTGATGATCTATTGAGCTCTATCTTTGAACATACCTATGATATGGAAGTAGCTGTTCAAACAATTGGAAAAAAAAAACAATAAATTTTTGTTTGTTTTTTTTTTCACATATATACAATAATTTTGTATTGTCAGCTCTGGTATGATGCTGCACCCTCCACCTTGCATTGATTTGGTGATGTAAAATGCTCTATTGGATTTAGTGCATCATCGTCATCATCATCATCATCATCATCATCCATCCATCCATCCATCCATCCATCTGCTTTCTATGTTAACATGGGTTGGATAAGTAATCATTTTCTGAATTAATTCTTATTTGGTGTTCTCTTAGACATGTTGAGGATCACATCTCACTTGCGAATTTCATTTTTGGCATTGATTCTATGGCTAGATGACTTCTTAATAGCAATCACTTCACTGAGTATACTGGTTGAATTTTATTGTATCATCAGTACTAGTGAGGTTGTCTTGCCTTCAACAAGACAACGGAGTCCTCTCTACTTTATGTTGTCTAAGAGTGTAAATACAAAGGAGAGTAATGACAGAGGGAGAATCAAAGCAAGAAGGTGAAAGAAGAGACAGATAGAGTGGGTGAGAAAGAGACAGTGAATCATATGGGATGAACAGTAATAAGGGCAAGGTCATATTGAAGAGTATAATAGAAGAGAAACAGGATTAGGCAGCTACATGCTGGTTGTTAGTAAAGAGATTGGATAGCAAAGGAGACTGAGTGATGGAAGAAGGAACAATGGATGTGAAAGAGAATGATAGGAGAAAGTGATATATGATAACAATGAGTGGTAGAAGAGATAGTAATGTGAGAGTGATTAGTAGCAATAAAGATGAATGGTAGTGAAGGAGAGAACCAGTCATGAATAGTAATAATGATAAGAGAAGGAGTAATGGAAAAGAGAAAAGTGTGAGGCTAGCACCAAAGGAGGGTGACAATTAAGGGAATTAAATGATGTAGGAGAGATAGTGATAAAGATGATGTTTGGAGGAAGTAAATACAGGGAGATCCAATACCATCATTTGGTCCACTGATAGAAGAAACAATGAGTGATAGATAAGGTAACAAAGTTAGGGGTAGAATAGGTGGAGACCTAATGGACACACTGGGTGAGGGACCTAAGTATAGATATACATCTCACTCTTCATCAATACCACCATCTTAACATCTATTCTGCCATGCTTGAATGAGTTGATAGGTCTTCTTCAGCCCCATGTGTCAACACTTATGCTGATCCTTTGTCATTTTCATGAAGTTCAGTCTTCACCATTTTGCTCTATGTCTTTCCATCTCCCTCAACATCTATTTTAAGTGTTTAGCTCTTTTTGTTTTACTTACAACTGATGTCTTCTCTTCCTTATTGCCTATATCTGCACACAGCTTTTCCCTCAGCTCATTTGTGCTCTATAATTCACACTAACATTACACTCCTAGCAGTGCATGATCGCTTCATATCTTTCTAATGTTTGAAAATCCTCTACATTTAAGGCCCACATCTTGCTGTTATGCAGGATCACACTTCATATCCAAATGTCATAAATTCTGTCCATGAGTCTAACAGAGAAACCACATATTACTTGTAGAGGTGGTAATTGCTCCCTGAACTTTTTCCACAGCACTCGCACTCTGCAAGTATACTATTGGAACATCCATTTCCCCTGTTAATTAGGTCACATAGGTAACAAAAACTTTCATCTACTTCTAGGAAACCTTCTGGACATTTGGAAGAATCTGTTTCACATGTACACTTATTACTGGTTGTTCTAAAACCTCTGACACATGTCTACCTTCTCTTTCAGCCTGTTGGTAATCCCACTACATCAGTTGTGTGCCCATAGTTTACACCAAATACACCATATGTAATTTTAGCCACTACTCTTCTTCTTTCCGTGCCCACTCAGTTCCTTGATAACAGCACCATAGACATCATATGTGTCAGATACACAGGAGCATTCAGCAGTAAGGGTACATGTGAAACAGCTTCTTTCAAGTATCTAAAAAGTTCCATAAAAGTAGTTGATAGCTTTTGTTACTTTGGTGACCTAATTGATAGAGATGGTGTGATGGGAGATATACAGTGGTAGAGAGTGATTGTAGGTGGGGATTGAATATAGACAGATGAAATGCTATCGATCATTATTCAGGCAGCAGAGCACAGTGAATAAGTGGGTGGGAAGTGAGAGGGAAATGAAAATAAGAGAGGGCAGTAAATGGAGACTCAACAGGAGTATATGTGTAACACAATTTTTGTCCATGGGTAACAACTATGTGTAACACAATTTTTGTCCATGGGTAGCAACTATTATTTCCTATTGGCTTATCCCTAGACAGTATGGAAAATGGCTAATATTTCCTTCAAACTTTGCTTTTGTTACATTTATTCAAACCCCAAAGAATCCCTTTCAACACATGGCTATGATGCTCCCCAATACTCCTGCACATGATCAGAGATGCACATATTTCCAGCCACTAAGTGACATGCTCAAGTGGTTACGGTTAAGCAACTGAAAAGCAAATCTGTGATTTTGAGCAGAATATTTGCTATATTTGATATTTCTGCTTCTGTAACTCAGTGCTGAATCTGTCTGAACTGTAATAGAAAATAGGTCAGTTTCAAAACATTGATGTCCAGGTCACAAAAGAAAAGTTTGAATGGAATAGTAGTCATTCCCTTTGATTTCTAGATAGAAGCAAATAGGAAATAACACTTACTGACCAAAAACAAAAGAAAATTAAAATTTTGTTACAGTGTAATGGGTGAAAGATCCAATTGTAGATATATTACACTTTCCAACCTCCATCACCACAACCAGTTCAACATCTGTTTTTTCATGCTTTCACAGCATCACATCACCAGTTGTTTTTGTCCTTTCTCATTTCATTCATGAAATTCAGCCTCTTTTGATCAGTTTTCACCACCTTTTCACATGTTTTCCTAGTTCTCTCTCTTCTACAGATTCCATCTAGTTTGAGTTTTTGACAACTAACATTCTCCTTACACATTGTATACACAGACCAGCATTACCTTTTTTGCCCACTACATCTAATTCCTTTTATATCTAGCTTTTCCTTCAACTCATTTATGTTTTCTTGGTCATGTACTCTAACCTTATCTTTCAAGTGCAGCAAGCTCACTTTATTTATTTCTAGCCTTCGCACATCCTCCACTTTCAGGACCTACATTTTGCTACCATATCACATCACATTTTGTGCACAGGCATCATAATTTTCTTCCCTTCACTCTGTAAGAGAAACACTTTGTTACCTGCAGAGGTAATTGGTACCTGAATTTTTGGGCTCCAACCACAATGTTAATTAGGTCATATAGGTAACAGAACCTATAGAACCTTCTGGGAACCTTCTATGGAACCTTCTGGGCATATTAAAAAGGCCTATTTCTCCTGCTCTTGTATATCTACTATATATGAAGTTATTTTCTCTTTCAGTTTACATGTGATCTCACTACACCAGTTGAGTGTTCATAGTTTACACTGGGTACATCATATGAAAATTATACTTATTCCTTTTCTGCGTGCCAAGCAAAACCATTTCCTTGATGACAGCAGAGTCCTGTCTTCTTTCTTAATTACTACAACTTACATGTTTGCTAATTTTATTTTGTGGCCTTTCAATTCTGAGTTGTTTCTGTGGTTGGAATTTCTTCTTTAAATCTTCTACAGATTCTGTTATAAGAACTAGGTTACCAGCATACAGGTTTTCCAAAGAGCAGCTGTTCTTAAACTCCTCTTTCATGACCAAGGACTACATTAAACAAGAGGCGGCTATGAACTGAGCCCTGATACACCTCTACATGAACACAAAATTCCTTGCTGGCCTCATATCTAATTCTCACCTTGCTAACTGCATTTATGTATAGGATTTGCACAACCTCTACAAAATATTCATCTATCCTAATTCCTTGGGGGTCCAGTTTAAAGAGTGTGGAATCCTGTCAAAAGCTTTCTCTATGTCAACTAAATGCTAAAGATAGTGTCTTTCCTAGTGAAGTTCTTCGCCTACTGTTGTCTCAGTCAGGAGAGGGCACCAGTAATACATCTTCTTGACACAAAGTTGAACTGCATTTCATTTAGGTTAATTCTTTTACTTATCAGTGGTGCTTCATTCCTTTTTACATTCATTGTTTCCATGCTAGCATAGGTTAGATGAATATATTATTAAGGCCTTGGTTTACAGTCAGATTCCCTTTCTGTTGCTAACCCTTAACTGTTTTTCAAGTAATGGATACCTTATTCTACAAATATTTGAAGGCGCAAAGCCTGAGACAACCTGTTGAGTGGGGAAATGACAGAAACATTATTGATTGTAGCTGAATAATTTTGGAGAATCTAAACAACCATACACATAGTTAAGATGTATGTACATTCACAAGTACACCATAAGACAGAAAAGATGGATGGAATCACCTTTGAAAATTGAACCACATATTTATTGAATCATTCAACTATGTTTGGGATGCAGAAGACTTCAGACAAAAAGTACCCCATGACACAGGAAATTTCTCAGCAGCCGCTCCATTCCAAATCCACAAGTGAAACTATTCTAATGCATCATGGAAGAGAGTGAAATGACAATAGAGTGAATGACAATCCAGAATTAAGCAAAGTAGACCAGGACAAGGACAAGGTTCTAGAGGCTACAAAATAGGAATTGTCAAAAGTGGAATTGAATGTTTGACAGTGATTGTCTTCAATGTGTCAAAGGAGACTTTGACACTCAGGAGAGAAAGGGAACTATTAGAGCACCATGAAACTGCTTAAGAGAATGGAGAGATAGATTTGAAGTTGAGGAGAGAAATTAAAACTCACAATAAGCAGTTTAAAAGAGAAAGTATTGAGGTAAAAGAATGTATAAAAGTCTTGACCAGAGGACTTCATGAGCAATTATACAGACTAAGAAGAGTAAAACGTTCTCAGAGACTGAGGAAGGAGAAGTAGGCTAAATAGGCTTGGTTTATAGAGAACTCATACAAAGTTACCCAAACTTTGTTAGAAGAAGCAAAATCTGGAAGACTATTCAGCCCTAAGGAAATTGTAGAGGATTTCCTCAGAGTCACCATGAAATTCTTAGGGGATAGATGTTAAGTGCCCACCCAAAGATCAGCAGAGTGGGAAAGATGTGCAAGAGATGTATATATGCTATCCTACAGGCTATGGACACTTTTGCAGAAGATATTTTCAAAAGTCACTCTCACATTATCCTGGAAAGAGTTTACAGCTATTACATACCAAAGGAAGCAGATTCCTCTGAGATTAGCCAGTTCCAAACCATTTCTCTCTTTAGTGTTGAAGACAAAGTTTTCTTCTCAGTTCCAAAGTCAAAAGGATGATGAACTACATGTTGAGAAGCAAATATTTTGATACGTCTATCCAGAAAGTTTGCATTCCAGGCTTCTTTGAGTGTTTGGAACACACAGTAATACTTAAGTATTTCCTCCAAGAGGTGAAAAACAGGAAAATCTAACATTCTGGCTCAAGTTAACCAATGTGCATGGCTCAATCCCTCATGACCATATCAATGCAGTTATAGAATGCTACTGTACCACCACCATATCAGAGAACTTATAGTTTAGAGGATTTACGATGTAGTTCAAGACTGCCTATTTCTCAATTCAGTGGCCGGGTCTGGTAAAGGGCATTGTTACTGGTTGTACTACATTTCCCATCCTGTTTATCATGGTGATTAATCTGTTCATAAGAGCCAAAGGGAAGAAATTCAGAAGTTTTGATAAGGGAATCTAGCATTTGCCCACCACCATGGAGAGGATCCTGGATGATCTAACCAACATTAACCCAAGATGAATTCTGAAAGACTTCATGTGGCAGAATGAAGTTCAAACCAAAGAGGTCAAGTTTGGTGATCAGGAATATGAAAATGACCAGTAAGTTCTGACTCAGGTTATACTCTCAAATGAGGAGAGCAGGAAAGTGTCATGATACCTCCCTTACTAATAGAGGCAGTGTATCAATGTATGCTGAAATAAGCAGATGACTGGTTGAAAAAGATAGAGGAATCAGACTTAGCAAGCCTTTTTCTTCTTTCATTGATGTGTGCATATTTTGTGGATATGTATATATATCCATATATGTGTGTGTATATATATATATACATATATATGTATATATAGTGTAGTATTAGTATTAGTATTATAATAATAATTAGGAGAATTTGAGTACCAAATAGAGATAACATGGGAACTGCCAGGATAATTTGTCCCTCTGAAATTACATTTAATATATATATGTGTGTGTGTGTGTGTGTGCACACGCGCGCGTGTGTGTGTGTGTGTGTGTGTGTGTGTGTGTGTGTGTGTGTGTGTATATCTATCTATCTAGGGCAGGTAAAATTCCCGAGATCCATGAACAAGTTCTCTCCAGCAGTCTCTGTTTTTCATCATTGCCACTATGTCCTGTGTCTCCCAGAGACCAGTGTCTGTCCTTAAGGCATTAATGTATGTCAACCTCAGTCTCCCTCTTCTAGTGTGTCCATGTAGGGGCTCCCACAGGAGCACTGAGTGCAGTGTCA
>JAOPUL010004099.1:35038405-35049792 GCA_027564515.1 Octopus rubescens
TGATGTCCTCTCCAGCCTTCATCAGGTGTCTTGGTGGTGTTATTATTGTTTCAGGAATTGAACTTGGAATTGCCTGAATTGGAACTCAGTATCATTAGCCCGCGTTCTTAACCACTACACTCCATAATTGCCTACGCGCAATTATGGAGTGAATTTTAGGGCTTATTTATGGAGTGAATTTTAGGGCTTATAAACTGATATTTTTTTCTTTTCCATCCTTTCAGATGGAATTTCTCTGTATGTCTCCACTCCAATGGAGTGTCTTTACAGATATCGTAACTTGTGTCTTTACAGATATCGATTATCACTTTTTCTTTTTCTTCTTCCTTTTTCCCATGGACGTTTATTCCGTCTTGAATTACATACTTCTTTTCATTGCTTCTTTTCATACCTTTTATTTGTTTCAGCCATTGGACTGTGGCCATTCTGGGGCACCGTCATGAAGTGGTTCAGTCCAGTGGTTTTCAACCATCTTTTACCTATGGACCCCTTTGATTCCAATTTCCTCGAGTGACCCCACCTTCCTCAGCCATTTGATGTTTTAAAAATCACTTTCCTCGCCCCCCCTCTCTCTCTCTCTCTCTCTCTCTCTCGTCACACACGTTTCATTTATCTCTCTTATTCTACCTCTTTCTTCCTTTAAGCATCATTCTCCATCTGTCTTATAATTAAATATTATTAGGAATTGTATAAAAGAAATTGTTAAAATATTTTGAGTATTGTTGAAGTATAACCCGATTTATTGCAGATAAATTTTAACAACTACATGGACGCCCCACGGGTCATGTGGATCCTGGTCGAGAAACCATTGGTCTAGAGCCAAACAAATCGACCCCAGTATTTATTTTTAAGTCTGGTACTTATTCTATCGGTCTCCTTTTGCTGAATCGTCAACTTACTGGGACGTAAACAAACCAGCACCGGTTGTCAAGCCGTGGGTTGATCACAAACATAAATACATGCACACAAACTAAACACACATACACATACACACACACGCGCACACACACACACACACACACATACACGCACACACACACACACACACACACATGCATACACACACAAATGCAGGCATACACATTGTTTTTAAACATATTATTTTAAAACATTACTTAAACAACAACGCAATTTTCTGAAGATAGTTATTAGGGTGACCTCACTTATACGAAATTTAAGACGTTTGGAAAACTGAAATGAGAAAAAAGAAATTGAACCTGAAGCGGCCGATTTTGGGCGTATCGCTTGCAGACGGAGGAGGGTTCTTTAGAATAGAACCTGATATGGTGTTCTCTGAATCGAGTTGCGGTAGGAGTTCTCTCCTCTTTGAAATATACGAGTGCGTAGGACGCACTGACTAACAAGCTTTGAAAGGCCACTTTCCTGGGGTTAAAATAGCAGTATTTTCGTTTTGTAAAGAATAGCCATGTTTAGTTGGCCCTAGAGATTAGCATATGTTTTTTATTGCAGTACCACAAAAGCTGGACTGTTTTATTAACATTACAAGCACACCTTCATCTTAATGCCACCATAAACACCATCATTTTCATATTACTATCAACATAAAGTTATCTTAATTATATTGCACTATCATCTTCAAATTAGCATGTATGCACTGTTATCTCTGCTTGAATGGCTTCTTTTGTTTCATTTCTGTTCAACTTTTACATTCAACTACATGCACAAGAAATGAACCTGCAGTTAGATATAGTCATCCAATTAAAAATATAATGTCAGGTTGATTCTGTGAACAAGATGGCTTTTGACATTTTAGTTTTATTCAGCAAAACATCCTGTTTTCTTCCTGAGACGATTTTGTTAGACTAATAGTTTTCATATTTTTTTGTGTACCCTTACTTCCTACATATTTTTAACACTTAAAGAGCAGTAGAGATCTCTATATGAAGTCTACCTCTTTCTAAGTATTTTTAAAAATATAGAATTACTTATGTTTAAGCTTCTAAAGCTACATAGGTTTTTTTTTTATTTCACTGAGCATATAATATTCACCTAATGGCTTTTGTATCAATAAATTTCTTTTCTATCATTATTTCATTAAATTATTACATATATTCATTCAGAACTTTACGTCTGGCTGTTATATATCCTTGAACATCATATCCTGCCCTCATAGTGTTGCTTTTAATGGTGAAGTCTCTTTGACTATCAGTGAAAGTTAGCTTTCTTGGTACTGTTCATTTAATCCAATTGATAAACAAATGAGTTTAAAGATTCACTAAAAGGACTGAGTAGCCAACCATTCTAAAATAAGTTAGAATTAACCTGAAATAATATATGAAACTTCAAGGACTTCTACAAAACTTTAAACAATTTGATAGAGTTAAAGTTAATCTTTTAGTGTTGCATAGCTCTAACCTTAATGTTTGATCATATTAATAAGTTTGGCACTGCTCTCTCTCACTGGCAATTTGTATTTCATTTCATGGGTGCGGAGGGGTATCTTCGTTTTTTTTTTTGGGGGGGGGGTCAGTTTATTCTTATTTTTTAATTGTTTATCTCACACATTATATCTGCCCTCTTTATTACTTGTGTTATATTTACACCATTCTCTTTGTCACCTGTGTTATACTTTTACTTCACTCTCCCTGTCACCTGTGTTAACCACTCTTCTTGTCACCTGTATTATATTTACACCACTCTCCCTGTCACCTCGATTATATTCCTACCACTCTCTTTATCACTTGTGTTATATCTACACCACTCTCATTGAAACCTGTGTTATACATACCACTATCATTTTATCATTTTATTTTGTTTTTGCACTGATTACAAACTTCTTCACTCAGTCTTACAGATCATTGTTTCTTCATTTGTTTTTCTTTTTTTCCATTTTCACTTCACTGTCCTTTTTCTATTTTCACTTCACTTCTTAACTTCTACAATCTCTTTGGAAATTATTTTTATTAATGTATATATTTGCTTTTTTAACCAAACATGTATGCGTTCTTTCTGTCTTGCTCTTACTATTACAGTTGCTTTTAATCAATTCTTGATATTTTTATTCTAAGAGTACCTGAGTAGTTTACTGGTAACTTTTTATGATATAAATTCTAGACTAAAGGAATTTAAAAAAAGTTTTTTTTTTTTTGTTCTAATGACTCCCCAAATGCAGGCCATGCAAACTAAATCAAATGATGTAAAAGAATGACTGGGAAAAAATTAGAAAAATCTGCAGGTTTAAGATTTACTAAAATTTAGCCAAAAACTTTGTTGACAAATCTGATAACTATTAAAAATTGTTTTAACTGAATAGTTTCAAATCTAATGGAAAGGTATATGTTAATATGTTAGCTAAACACTTCAATTCAACAGCCATATTTTGTGGCTTTGTGAGAGAACTATTGAAAGATATACTAACTCTTTATAGTTGATTTTAGTTGAACTATATCAATGAATCCCAGTAAATTCATCCTGGTTTGCATATTTGAACATTATAAAGAATAGATTTGGTAATATATATATATATATATATATATATATCATCATCATCATCATCATCATCCTTTAAATGTCTGTTTTCCATGCTGGCATGGATTGGACGGTTTGACCAGAGCTGGCAAGCCGTGGGGCTGCACCAGGTTCCAGTCTGATTTGGCATGGTTTCTACAGCTGGATGCCCTTCCTAATGCCAACCACCTTACAATGTGTGCTGGGTGCTTTTAATGTGCCACTGGCACCAGACTCTCAGTGCTAGTGCTTTACATAGCACTGTCATGAGTGCTTTTTACGTGGCACCTGCACATGGGCAATTGTTGGTCCAATGGACGAGACATATATAGACCCAGGACAGAAAGACATCTAGACCATGGACAGACAAGGATGGACATATGGACCACAGACAGACAGACATATAGGACAGGTGCCGCCCGACATCAGCCCGATGACCGACGGACATATAGACCGGGGACAGACTGATAAAGGACCAGGGACAGATGGATGTGTACATTAATATCTTCATATAGTAATATTTTGATTATTTAAATGCTCATTTTATGTATCTCATGTCATAATAAATTTTAAAATGTCATAAAATTAATATATATGAGGAACTAAAATTGTCAATAAGTTAGTTATTCTTAGTCATTTAGTACATACAGTGATATAATATAATAATGAATGTATTTCCATTTTGAAAAGATATGCAGCATTGTTTTTACCTTTGGCTACAAAAACATCAAGTTTTCTAATAGATGTTCTACACAATCATAGGTTGATATATTTTATCAAAGCTAATTAAATGAGGAAAAATAGGAAGAGAATGAAAATTCTTAATTAAATAACAATGAAGTACATCGGTGATAATATCTTAATTAGATTTTTTTTTGTTAGATATTCTAGAAAGTGTGACAGTCATGATTTTTTATTTTATTTTTTTTTTTTTGGAAACAAGCCAAAAGTTTCTAAATGCAAATCCTAACTGGACTGTATTCACTGGGAAAGTATTGTCACACTACATGCCCATTTCTCTTTAATGAGATATTAGGTGTTAATGTTGGCTCAGAAATCATGGGTATTCAGAAGTAAAGTTGTGACATTGTTCTAATGCTCATGCATGTAAGCCTTAGAATTTTTTTTTTGGTCATAAAAAGTAATTTTGTACTTTATATAATATAAATTACTTCAATAAAATACACTTCTTTTAATTAGATTTAGTATTAATCTTCTAATGATTTAGTATTTGAAATATTTTTTTATTTTGTTAATATATTTTCATGAAAACATTTTACATATTTTTTAAAAAAATCTTTTAATGATATTGTTTAAATGGTTTTTCAACTTAAATAGATCAGCAGCAGAGCACCAGATTCTGTATCTCATGGTTCAGAATTAATCAGTCTTGGATTCTTCAAATTCTAATCATATCTGGAGTAGCTGAAATGATGAGGTATTAGATCAATACCTCTGCCCCTGCTTCATTTTTAGAAATCTGGATGTGCTTATATATTTGAAAAACCCTGTTTGTTTTTACCATGAATGAATAATCTTGATATATATATGTAACTCATATTTTGTATGAAACCAATTTTGGTTTCAAATTTTTTCTATTCCAATTGTTTTATATATTCTCCCAGCATCAATGTTTGTTTGGTTTGTTGATCACTTTTAATTTTGATGTAATGTAAATGCTGTTTCCATTGTTACCAGGAGATTTTGAAGCCTTGACTTCTGATGATCATTGGAAAAAGGATGAGATACTTGCTGCTAAGATCAAAAAATTTCTATCGGTGAGTTATGTGCATGCATACTGCCATCTACTGGCTGTTGCAAACAAATCAAACTTGAAAATCAGATTTATTTGGATTTTTATGTAGTGTGTCAGTTATTGATGGTTTTGCACAGGAGTAGATGACAAGTTTTATGACCAGTAGTTAAACATAAAATTTAATGAAATTACAATTATACCATATTGTCATTGATAAAAATTTATTTCTTTTCAAAAGAAAAAAAGAAAAGGAAGATAATTGCCCATTATTATCTTCTTGCTTCATTTTCTTAAAAGAAAAGGCTGAATCACATTATATTTAATCTTTTGTCCATTCTTCTTTACTCCCTTTTGTTTTTAATACATAGCAATGAATGGTTTATTGCATTACAAAAATATCTATTTTTTTCCTTCCTCTTCCCTCTCTAACTCTCTTTCTTTTATATGTCACTCATATATTATAAAACAAAGAATTTATTTAATCTGACTGCATTGCTTCTTTTAACAAGCTTTATGGAAGTATTGTTTTATGTTATTATAACTAAATTGTATAAAACAGATTAGTTCCAGTTATAAGCACTCTTCTCTTCTCTACATACCAATATATATTTATATGAATGGAATATAAATTGACTAATAGCTTCATATTTTGTATAGTTTCAAGACTGAGATCTTATTTTCAGTCAAACTAGATCATAGTACATGAAGCTAAATCATTTTAGATTGACCCAAATTTTAAAATGTATTCAATCATGAATGTCAGCCATCAACCAAAGTAATGAACTAGAAGTAATTAACTGTTTCCTTTCATGAAAAGGGGTTAATCTTAAGAAGAATATCCATTTGTGAAAATACTTGGTGAAATCTCCAAGTAAGTACTTCAACCAAAACTAACCAATATAAAAAAATAAGTATTCTATTGTAAAAGTAAGGTAAATATATAGTGTGAAAAGGACAATTATTTATTTTGATTTATCTTTAAAATTTTTATACTATAATATCTATACAACTTTCATCTTTCTTCGTATACCTTTTAAACTCCCCACCCCCACCCTGCCTTTATCTTCAACCAAGTGTGATCCTTCAGTTAGATTGATGATTGTGTATGCAATAAATGAGAACTCATAAATCAGCCTTTTATAAAATCTTAATTATATTTTATTTCTGAAATGTTGGATTTTGATTTTAGTAACATCTCATTGATAAACATTATTCTACTGGTTACAAACTTGTTGGCAGAGCATAAACAAATTGAATGAGCATGGCAGCTGTATGCAGCCAAGATGGTCAATCAACCAACTTACCAGTCATATAGCCATCTGTTCAGCTTGATTTTGCTTTAAATCCTTTGTTAGTCCTTGTTTTCTTTGTTTGTATTTTAGGGGAACCAGAAAGTGTTGCTGCTGCCACTGCATTGGGAGCTCAATATCATAGTCGTGTATCTGCAAGTGTGTCATGTAGTGGCAGTTGGCCTCCTGCAAGTGTATCTCACGCAACAAGTGTCAGCAGTGGTGCTGTTTGCAGTACCAATTCTAAGCTTGTCATGCAGCAGCCAAAATTTAAACGACATATTGGTTTACTTGGGGAAAGTCAGAGCACAGAGGACACAGAGAGTGGAAGCTCTGAACCAACCCTAATAAAAGATTCCGGCATTGACACTGGTTTGTCCAGTAGTAATCAGACAATTTATGAAGATCATGCCAAGGTAGAACAATGCAGAAGTATTCAGGAATGGCTAGAAAGGCACTAGTTTACTCTGTAGCTAAATGCTCACTTCATTTGGAATTTTTCCCCTTTCATGAAATCAATTGGTTGTTAAAAGTTCGTCTTTAAAGAGAAAGTTTGGTCATTAACTATTATTCTAATTGCAAACTCAGTGATTCCATCTATGTGTAAAGTAGTTTTATTAAATATGTTTCAGTGAAAATATTTTAGGAGTTCAATTTAAATTTCTAGCATGACACCTATCAAATACTGTTATGTTGCCAATCTTTTTCTAGTATGATTCAGATTTCAAACATTACTAATTGTGTATAACAATTTCCTTTCTATATTTTGAAATTAAAGAATATATAATGTGCCTCTGTTAAGTAGACACTATTTTATGTTAATGCTGGCAGGTTATAAAAATTGCATATAAGATAAGAATCTACATGTTCTTATTAAAATAATTTTCCGTTAAGAAAAGTATAGACAATCAAAACATTACAAAATGCATTTAGCTAATAATTTATCTTCTACCATCAAGTGCAATAATATTCTTTAATGGGGAAAACATTAGGGAAGTGAGGGGTAAGATTGTCTTGGTTAATCTATAATTTGAAAGATTAATGGCCTTTCTATTATTATAATATATTGAAAGAGTTGAAATTCTATAGGACTGTAGCCCTCAGAATAAAGGCCTGCATTAGTAATTTATGGTCTTAGAAGAAAGGTAACATAGGTGTCGAAAAAAATGGGTGCAGTTGATCAGTTCAAGTAGAACCAACAATTACTGAAGATCAAACTCTATGAAAGCCTCAAAATAAGTTACAAAATACAGATACATGATGATGGGGCCCAGGCTGAAGGATCTTAGGATGGAAAGGCTTAGCGATCATACATATCTTTTTTATTTTATTTTGCAATCTAAATTATCAATAATCAAAAGACCTGCACATATCCAGATATGAGCAATGCCCCATAGTAAAGCATATTCAGTGAGTAGTTATATCAAATTCTAATATAAAAATTTAGACATCCAAACATCATCATCATCATCATTTAACATCCACTTCTCCATACTTGCATGGCCCAGACAGAATAAGCCAAGTTTGATTGCAATATTATATTATTTGATATTAAACTGAATTTGTTCATTTCAAAAATGCTGTGAGAGAAAATATTGAATGTTCAGCTCTTGCTTTATGAGCTCAAGGCCACTGAATTATTCATTGTCTCTAAGTGAACACTTAACTCTAATGAACTTGGTTCACAGAAATATTGTTATTCTGGCCCTTATCAAGCAGACCTATAATCACAGATATCTCAACCATGACTAACCTTCCTTTTCCTAAAATACAAAGAGATACATTGGATTATATTGTCCAGTGTATCTTTCTTTGAGATGGTAGAGTGTAATTTGAGGGAGATTTGAATGTTATCTATAGCAAGACAAGCAACTACAAAGCAGCATCTTGATGTTATATTACGATCTTCTGTTCATGTTTGAGTGGTATCCTATTCAGAAGAGATAAGTCTCTCATCTACTAAAATGCTATTGAATCTAGAGCAAAGCAGCAACTTTATGTACTTGTGATTCATGTAGACATTTTGTGTCTTTAAATTATCAACTGTATATGAGGTGTTATAAGCAGTATGACAGAAGCAAGCTAGCCTACATATAAATTGACATCTATTTCAAGACTATCAGCTTATATTTCATCTAGAATAATAACAGTAATTTTACATAGTATTTTATAGCTTGTTCATGCTCCATAAAATATCAATAAGAATCTTATTAAAAATATGTATTAAGAAAAACTATCTCAGGGACTAAGGAATCAGCTTACTGCATTTTCATAGAGTTGTATATTTTCTCATTTTGTATAGATCCTGTAAGATTCACATCTCAATTCATTGATCTCTCTAACATGGCAAACAAATAATTATATGAAATTACTTGAATTGTTTTACATAGAAAAATAAATTATTTTTAAATAGATAGTTACTGCTTCACACTCTCAACTAGAATGACTAACACATACAAGTTATATTACTAACAAATAACATTACTTTAAAGATTGTATATAAAGTGTAACAAAAGTCATTTCCCATAGCAAAGAGAAGAAATTTAGTGTTTCAAGAAGACACTTCATTTACGAAATATGAAATATATTTAGAACTAATCCTAACTCTTCTTGGTAATCTTCATTACTTCATGTATTATTGTTCACTTTAATAGATAAAGTAATGAAGACCACTTTAATGAAGTAATGAAGACACAATTACTGTTGTACTGTTCTACAGATAACCACAAGGTTGGGGACTTAAATCTTGGAATAAAAGTTACTGCAAAGCACATTATTGCTTGTTTCCATTTGCCTAACTGATATAAAACAGATTTCAATCTCTACTTTATAGTAAGAATAACCAAAAAAAAACATCCAATCCATGAAAGCATAAAAAATAGATGTAAAAATAATATATGCATTTCATGGATGACTATTTCCTTGGTTTATTAAAATCTTTTAAAACAGAGTCAAAATAGCAGAGGATGAATTGTTAATTCTCAGTCAGCTATTTTTTAAGAAAATATTAGAGTAAATGTTGAGCAGGTCTTTTTTGTATCAATTTCGTTTCTAGCATATACCTACTGGAACCTTTTGTTTTATATCTATGAAAAAATATGGTAAACTTCTTAAGAGCTTTAATGGTTTAACAGAGTATAGCATTATCTAAAATTATCTTTAATTCTCCTGTGTTTTCAAATTAATAGTCTAAACTTTTCATTTCGCCCACAATAGTTGGTTTAGTGGAATTATTTTTGTGTTACATATGTACATCCATTAATTTACATTTTATGATCTTGATTGATACATGACTATAAAGTATGAAATAAGTAATTATTGATTAACTATAATATAATAATATAAGTATAATGTTAACTATAATATAACTAATTATTGAGTGCTATTGTTGTTAGTCTTTTATGAAATATTACAGAATTAAGCCAACAGCAATATTTATACAAGTTCACCCTCAGTCTAACTTAAACAGTTCTTAAATTCTTACTATACTTATTAAACTTCATAAAAGATTACTATAATATTCTAAGACTTAAAAATAAATACTAAACATACCTTTTTATGAAAATGCTATAAAATAAATGTATTTTAGTTAGATTATTTTTTTAATTTAATGAAATAGAATTTGGCAGGCTTATGTATTTAAATTTCTTCATTTTTTTCTATTATTAATATATAATTTGTGTTTAATCACTTTTGGATGCAAAACCTTCTAAACTATTTGGTTTTGAATATCGTCATCCTTGCTGAAGAAAATATTGAATTGTATCAAAACTGAATGCTATAAAAAGAAGGAATGCACCAAAATAAATACAACTTACACTAACTTTAGATTACATATTAATAAGATCCACTGTAAGAAATATACACTATCTATCTAAAATACACCTCATATTTGATTGATTTTAGTATGACATTCTCCTTTTTACCCTATAAAATATTTTTTAAAAAAGGGTTGTTATATAGTTTAAAATGTTCTCAAAGTTCTTCAGATGAGGAATTATATACTGTAACAAAGAACTTTTGGTATTTTATTATCTAAGTTTATAGTTAGATGCAGTAAGAAGTTCGACACTGGATTCATTCAAATGAAGTGTTAAAAATCTCTCACAGTAGACTAGTGCTTTTCTGTTAATTTTTTTTTACATATATATATATATATATATAAACATCTTATGTTCTAGATGGAAAGCTGTTCACCATAGCTTGCCAGTATCTTTCACTTGTTGTTCAACTCTGCACGCTATTCTATGGAGCTGTGTCATTATTATCACAATTTTTCACAGCACGTGCTTAATCTATAAATTGGTTCATCTGAAATTTAAAATCAAATATTTCGTTTATGTGTGTATTTATACATAGGTATGTATGTATATGGGGAAAACATTAGTTCTAACTTTTATTATGTATTTTGCGAATTGCTTTACTTCCTGAGTAAAATTTTCTGAGAATTTTAACTTCCTGCTATTTCTGAAAAACAGATCAATCAAGATTTAATCTTCTTCTTGACAGAAAATATAATGTATTGTGCCCCTGAGCAATGCACAGACTTTGCTTACTTCAGTTTGACAAGCTGTCAACTAGTTCCACTCTGACTTAGCAGTTATAGGATATCCAGCTATAAAACAGGCACAGACCCCAATTTTCAGCACCCATTCAACCAACACAAGTATGGCAAAATTTATATGAACAATAAAAATAAACAAAGGAATATTAAGAGTTTTAAAAAACGTCAATATATATATAGAAGACGAGCGTGCAACGCCCCACTGCCATACAGCGGAAGTATGGGAAGCGGCATAACACTATATTGTACGGGAGGCGAGTTTAAGACACCCACGAACGTAGAGCGAGCTTAGAAGGTCCGGTGCCGGTGA
>JAOPUL010004099.1:35052577-35064640 GCA_027564515.1 Octopus rubescens
TAGCAAATAGTCTGCTATAAAATATCTACTAGAGACAAGAGCAGTATTTATATTTAGTGCCACACAAACATAGCTATTCTTTAAGAAAAGAAAATACTGCTAAAGCGACCTTTCCAGTTGGTTATTCAGTGTGTTCTACGCACTTGTTTGTATATTGCAAAGAGAAGTAAATTCCTGCCACAACTCAATTCAGAGACCACCATATCACATGATTTTGATCTTGTTAGATCAATCTTCAGTGATGGATACTCTTCATTGGTCATGTCAGTTGTCTCAACTCATTTGCAATATATGAAATTTCAGTGAAATACATCTACTGATTTTGCAATTAACAAATAGTCTGCTAAAAGATATCTACTAGAGACAAGAGCAGTATTTATACCGAAAGTTAATATCTAGTGCCACACTTTATTTTGTTTCACATGTGCTATGTCACAGCACATGGGTAAGTAGATTTCACACTGTCTGCATATATGTCCCAGACTAGCAATTCATTTCATTTTGAGGTGTGTCTAGTACATAGTACCAAAGAACTACAATAATACTGAAATATCGATATCTATCATTCTTGCTCACCTTGGGGTGAGTTGTCTCGCATGGTCTGGGACATTCAGTGTTCCTTAACATTCAGCATCATGTAAGGAGCTTTCCCTGGATGCGATGCTATCCCATAGAAAATTGGTGTATAAACAAAACACATACACTATGTATGTGCAACTTATAATACTTACATTATTAAAACTGCTTTTAATTCGAAATTTAATATATATATATATATATATATATAATTATAATAATAATGGTAGTCTCTTGAGTCTGAGAAAGACAATTGTGTTGCATGGTCAACATCTGTGCATGCTCATGTGACTTCTTAGGCCAAAGTCAGATGTGCAGATATGGTTGCAGGTTGGGCAAGGAACACCACTTGTTAGGCTTGGAGCAGACACCTTTCTGTGTGTCTCATGGCTTGCTCTGAAGTGCTGCAAACACCATTTTAATTGGAAGTTGTTTGCTGCTTTAGAACATAGGCTGTGCCACTTTATCCGGCCAACTGCAGTACACTCAAGATCATGGGGTTGGAATTTGGCCCACTTCAGGTTGAACATGAGGTTGTCTTTATAGCTCTTCCTTGGGCAACCATGGGCACGGCTGCCCCTCACCAGTTCTCCATCTACCAAGTTCATGGTTATAGTAAAAGACATACCCAAAGTGCCATGAAATAGAATTGAATCCCAAACTACAATGTTGTAAAGTGAACTTCTTAACCACAAGAATTATTCCTTAGGCATTGTACTTTGGGCAAGTTAACCAGATGAACTTTACCATTCTTCAAGCTTTACTCACTAAAGAATTAATCAACTTTACAGTGTCGGCTGTACAAAGCTATCTTCAGCTAGTTTGATTAGAGATTCAGAGTGTTTCATGGTCACATTAAGGCAATGACAGAATATGAAATACCATATTCTACTGCTTAACTTGTAGTCTGGTACAATATATACATGGCCAGCTGGAACATCATATGTATGTGTCGTTCATATTTATGTTTCTCTAAACACTAATTATTTACTATCAACATCTACTAAAATTCATGAGGGATCATTTTATGAACTTTCGTCTGACTCTGCATTCTCATTCAGACTTTATCTTTCTTTAATTTTGTTTCTTAATTTCCTATTTTTCTCTACTTTCTAGTTCTCTTTAGTGACATTTCTTCTATAGTTGGCAAATAGCTAAATAATAAATGCACTGAATTCAGTTCTGCACTCACCCATTGTTGTATTTGTTGCTTATACCGTGCCTCAGTGCAAGTACAAAATTTAAATAAAAAGAGTGGATTGACTTCTGTGCAAATGCTATCCACTACAAACAAATATTTGAATTTAATTCGACATATACCACATTGTGGAAAAAAAGAAAAACACAAAAGTTTCATTGAGCTGATGAGTGAGCCTCTACATAGTTGCTTGACCTGTTAGAAATGGCAGTCAAACCTCCCACAAATTACACCCTGTCAATAGAAAAGGACATAATGGATAATGCGGTTTAGCGTTCCCAGCACTTAGAAATAAAGAAAGGTTGGTCCTGCTGAAATGACTCTGATCACAGGTCAGCTCAGTCAGGGCTTATCTAGGGCTAAACAACAACCAATATAGTTGATGATAGCTGTAGACAGTACAAAAATCATTTTACACATTGTTACTTTCATGGTTGGCATTGTTATTCTGGTCCAAAAGGTTTTGCATTGCATGTAACATGTTAAGCACTCATGCATCATCTTCGTCACTGTGTGTGTATGTGTGTGTGTGTGTGTGTGTGTGTGTGTATGTTAGATCTGCTTGGTACAACAATATTTTGAGTACTTAATGTTAATTATAAAAGTTTTGCAAATTACTGTAGCTTGATTCTACAAGCAAACTAGTATTTTCCTCTAGTCCAGACATGTTTTCACTGGAGATTGCAAACAAACAGCTGTACTTAATGTCTGAGGTTTGTTTACAAGTAGTGTGCAATATCAATACAAGGATACTGTAACACACATACACACACCTGGCTTCCAGTTTCTGTTTACCAAATCCATCCACAATATATTGGTCAGCCCAGGGCTATAGCAAAAGGCACTTGTACAGGGTGTTGCTCCATGGGACTGAACCCAAAACCACATGGTTGCAAAGCTAACTTTTTAAACATGGAGTAGAGAAGCAAATTCCTTAACCAGACAGTTATGTCTGTCCCCCCTCCTTCTCTGTACTTAAAAATAAATATTAGTATGTAAAATGGTTATGTAGACTATATTACGACTTGTGCAGTGTATTGTCTTTCCATGACTGAATGACAAGAACATATTATATATGAGTGTATATAACTACATTTCATTCAATGCTGCTTAGTGGACCATTAATTAATATAAGTATGTACATATGTTTATAATTTATCCGTTTTACAAGTAACGGATCTCTTATTCTGCTCTACTTCAAAAGTATAGATAATATCAGAAAATGTCAGGTTTTTGGAGGGTTTTTACTCAGTGCTTTACATGTAAAGCAGCAGGATGTAAACGTACACATGCTTGAGCACATACATACACACATGCACACACACACACATATATATACAAAGCAGGCTTCCTTACAGTTTCTACATACCAATTTCACTCACAATTTGCTCAAAACAGAAATGGTGAAAAATTTTCAACATTGGACAGTGTAGTTTGTGATACCCAAAATATCAGGGTGATCACAGATGGAATGACTTTTATCGTAAATCTGATCAATCAGAGGTAACTTAAGGTTGAACATCAACAACAGTTAAAGGAACCTCGGCATAGTAATCAGTCTGTTAAAAATAGTAGTCAGTGTTCTCTCAAATGATGTACTATAACTCTCACATGGAAGAATACATTAGGGTATGTAGTCCCTGATATGCACAAAGACAGATGGTAACTTTTTATCAAAGGTCTACTCAAGCTAAAATTAACCAGCTAATTTTTTCCTAAATCACACATAGTACTGTCTTAAGAAGGTATAAACTTTGTTATATACAAAGACAGATGAGAAGCTTTCAACAGCACACATCCTACTATCTTGAAAAAGGAAGATCATATAAAAAAAACTCAATGTCAGTCACACACTCCAGTCTTTAGAAAAGAAAAGACACATTGATCACTGTAGTCCCTGATATACTAAAAGACAGGACAGTACATTACTAGAGTGTCTTTTATCTTAGGTCTTCTCTATCAATTAAAAACTGGGTGGGTCTAAACACTAACAAGTTAGAAAACATCTAACCAATAGCAGAACCTCTGAATGGTCCCTTCTGTCATCTTTACTCTGAAGAAACACTATATGAAATATTAGACTCTGTTTTATCTCATATTCACACACACACACACACATGTACATATTTACATAAATGTATGGGTGTGTGTATATATATATATATATATATAATTATATTCATGATGATGATGATATATAAACAAGAAAAATAGAACTCAAAATATGAGTATCAGAATATTTTATTATTAAGCAACAGAGTTACTCAAGGGCTGAGAGTTTGATAAGTGCCTACACACAAAACTCTCAGCCCTTGAGTAACTATGTTGCTTCTGCTAACATTAATAATATATATATATAGACAGATAAATTGGCTGCACCAGGCAACTGAGAACAAAATTAAATGCAAGGAAAAACAGTCACCAAACAGAAAAACAGTATGCATGTTCAATTGGACACATGTTAAAAGAAATGGTTCAAAACTGTCTTCAATCCTTATAGCAATTTCAATTTGAAAGAAAATATGTACAAGGATCAAGTGGCTGCCACTCATTCTGATCATCATGCCTATAACAGCAATAGTCGAAACCCTCATCTCCTTTGATCCTCAGCACTATGGAGCCTCTAGTTTTCCTCTGCCATCTGTGATGACACCTCAGAACCAACAGTTCAGGAGCTTCATATCAGGGGAGCTAAGAGACCCCACAATATTAGTGGTCACATGATAACATAGTTCTCCTGGGTTTTACTGGACACAAACAATTCTCTGCTTGTTACATAAAATTTGCACCTGAAGCTCTTATGCACCACTCATTTGATAGTGGACTCCATTACCTTGAACACCTCATTGATGACAGTCATTGACCTGTTAGTGTTGTTGTTCTTGGTGATGTCCTGCATCTGTTGGGTGGACTATAACCATCATGATGTTGGTTGACTGCTGAGAATGATTTTTTCTCTCGGCTGCAAATGACAAACTCCTACTAGAGTCCTCCAGCTTTTTCCCGACTGTGAACATGAAGTACTCAGTTGTATTCAAGAAGCTGGCAATCTCCAATTCCTCGTGATTGGTGGCTAGAGTCCCAAATACAGCATACCTTTTCATTTTCTGTTGTCAGAAGGAAATCTGCCGTAATGATGTTCTTGATACATCTTAATAAAAAAATTAAAACTGGGTGCATGCTGCATAATATTGTTAAGTTGGCTTTTATTTATCCTGCTAAAGTTTGCTCAGAAATACCCTGTGTGTGTGTGTGTGTGTATTAATGTTTGTTTTTATGTCAAGTTATATATAAAAACAATTTAACATTAAACGAAAGATTACTCAATACTTTTTAGTAGAGTACATATTTATTAACTTTGACAAGGAAAAGGTCAACAGTGACATGAAAATTTTGGCTTGCTTGGTGAGCAAGCTTAAACTTCAAAGTCACTATCAACCTATTCTGTATAAAAGTTTATATATATAGGTGTTAGTAATACAGTCGATCGTTTTAGTAGATCTCTCAAGAATAATTATTGCTACTCTTGAGTTAGTTTTTTTTTTAATGTAACTAAATATTTATCTCTGGTGAAAATTAAATTTTAATAATGTTATAATGTCAGGCTACCATAAAATCTTTGCATGAAATTCAATCACAAATAGTAAAATTCTGTTTTGGGCAATTTTATTATTTCATTTACAAATTCTTTGAAAAATATAATTCACCATTCTATTTCTCTGGAATGCTTTCTGGTTCCCCGTCTTGTATGTGAAGCACATATTGTGATATAACTTCTATGCACATTGATGAACCTCTTTTTTTAATTTTCAGCCTAAATAGTAAGTAATTAGTATTGTATCTAAAAATATTTCACGTTAATTCAATCAAAAACTTTATATCTATGTTTTGTTAAATTTAAATTTCATAGAAGTATTATTCTGCACATATTTGAATCTAGTCTCTGTCACATCAATAAAATATTTTCTGAATAATAAAATCTTGTTACTGGAGATGTATGTCAACTCAGTTGTTCTAATTTTAAGTAGTTTTCTGTAATTAATTACCTAGTTTAATTCAGAATACACATAAATACCAACCACTTAACTATTTTCTGTGCAGTGCCACATTAAAAGCACCCAGCACACACTGTAAAGTGGTTGGCATTAGGAAGGGCATCCGGCCATAGAAACCAAGCCAAATCAAACTGGAACCTGGTGCAGCTCTTCAACTTGACGGCTCTGGTTAAACCATCAAATCCATGCCAGCATGGGAAACAGACGTTAAAGGATGATGAAGATGATCCTCATCCCCTTTATTCACTTTTAACATTCCACTCTTAATGTTTGTATGACTTAAAGAGGTTCACAAACATTGCATGGAACTTTTCATTGATACGCTTAGCCTGCCAGAGCTCATGGAATTATATTTACCAAATTCTTATGATTAATTATCATTACATAAACCACATAATCTGAACATTTTTTATATCCAAACAAATTCAAGTACTTTTAAGTATTTTCCACTTAATTAGTTCTCTTGAAATTTAGAAGAAAAAGGTTGTATTCTTAGTTTTTGTCTAAGAGTTCTATTAGTTACTGCTTTACTCAGCTCAAGGCTTTGTTTTAGATGCAATTGTAAATTTTCAGTAAATATAATTTATATCATATTTTTGTAAAGTGCATTGAAACCATAACTTTCTATTTGCACTACTCTCATAAATCTAGGAATTTATGCTTAAATTATTAGATAAAAATAAATATATTTCATTTAATCATCAAGAAAGAAGTGTGATAGTGATTCAAATACCTGAAAATTTTATAAATGTATTTTATTTGAATTGTTTTCAAGTAATTTTGTTGAATAAGTTATAATTGCATATAGTTTAGAGTTATTGAAAAAAAAAATCAATATTTATAAATGAATGAGAAGTTTTGCTTTGGTACTCTGTTCAAATAATATACTAAGAACTTCAAATGTTGAAATTCAAGTAACTGATTTATATAATGATATCTTGTAAAATTATGATGGTTTTTAATCTTGATTTATTTATTCCTAAAAGGAATGCCTATTGGGCTTCTTAGAAGAAATATGTTTTCACAATCTATGTAACAAACAAATGATAATTGTCGTGTAATATAAGTTTTCCAATGGCTAAATCTTTTAGATTGTTTTTATATACATCAAATTGATTTTCAATTATATTTCTCACTGAACATATGTCTTTTCATATTTTTCATTTGATGTTTGTTGTTGTCTTTTTAGCATCCTGTAACATGGCAGCGATCTGCTAATGGACGCTATTACATTGGTCACATGATCTTGAAGAAAACAGTTCTTGAAGGAACTGGTTCCAGAGATTCTAGTGCAATTTTAGGTAAGAATTTAAACCTCTGTAAGTTTTAAATATTCTACTAATCTTTTCTGGGTATTAAAAGATAGTTTAAAATTTACATTTTCTTTAAAAGCATCTAAATTTCAGTGAAAATTTCATCATTTCTGTTCTTTTGATGGGGTTTTGCCATTTGGATTATAAGATAATAGAAATATTAGTCCTCTTTTTAAAGTATGTAGGATATTTAATACAACACATTATACAAGTATAGTAACTAGCACTACAAGATATTTTCTTTCAAGCTATTCTTTCAAACACAAAATTAGTATGAAATTTATATTTTATTAATATAATGGTTATAAGGAAAAATTTCCTTTAGTCTAAATTCAGTGTGGTGAGCAACATTTTTCCTTTGAAGTGTCATTTTATTATTTCTATCTCTTTAAAAATATAAGAGTTTGTAAAACATTTATTTGAAAGGCATATTGAAGTGCCTTCACTAATCTTATAGTTTAGTATTTTATTTATTTTACAATAGTTTTTTAATAGCCTTACTAATTTCCTAAATAAGAAATAAGCAAGTTTTATTTTTAATTTAATTTTTCACATAGTGTTTAACAGATATCTCTTTTATTTAGCCTGCAGTTTTCTCTTTTTATTTTATTAATAATTAAATGTTTTTTTTCCTAACCTTTTAATCTAAAATGTATACTTTATATCTATAGTATCTTTTTGTTTGTTTTTCTTCTTTACATTGATAAAAGGCTTAAAGTGCTTATATTTTCTTAATTCTTTATCATAATGAACTACTGAAAATGTTAATGAAAAAATATTACTTGATATTATAAAAGAGTATTAAAGCTGCAGTTATATTTTGTTACTTACAATATCAAATTGTACCTTCAACCTTCAGGAGTTGATAAGATAAGTGCTAATAAGACACTGGAATTAATTAAATTGACTATATTCTTTATGTTTTAAACATTAGCCTAGTTCTTCATCGAAAGAATCTATTATATTTTTAAAATTTCTTCAGAAACTTTGGACTAATATTTTCAGTCATATGAATACTGGCATGTATGCTTATTTAGTAACAGTTTATTATTAATATATACTATGTGTCACCTGATTGGTGCTCTATCAGAGAATTTTTGGAAACTTATAATTACACAATACAAAATATAAATCCAATTATAATAACATAAAAATATGAGGTTACTACTCTACTATTTCTATTTTGTACAATTTTAATACACTTCATTTGAGGAAACTTATCTCCACTAAACAATCAAATGGACTAGAGTATTTATGTATCTCATCATGGCCACAGGTTGACAAGTGAATGAGATATATATATATCCATTTGGATACCGGCCAGATATTCTGATATGGATTGTAGCTTCTCTATGGTTCCTCAATCTGTGAGAAATGGCAACCAAATCTCCATTGGAACAGATCCTACCATTAAAATAAAAGTAGGAGAGGATAAAGGTAGTCGATAAATGTAGCTCTAGGTACAATATATATAAAAAAGATGGAATGGCTATGGCTGGGATACCTTTTATCATAGGTCTGCTTAACAATTGCTTATCTGGGACTAAACAACACACACGCATGTATACATACATATACACAATAAACAAATATATCAGCTTAAAATTTTGCTGAAATTATTTTCTAAATGTGGGTGGAAAAATTTAAGCTAGTTACACATATTGTTTGAATTTATGACTCATGGCTTTTTGTTTTGTTTTTTACACTATTAATGCCATAAACATTAAATAGATAGTAAAGATATATATAATTGGTAAGATTTCAATTATGACACATGGCTCATTCAATCACTAATTTATCTCGCATGTTGAAAATACAATTAAAGAGGTTGCGTTTGTTTATATTTTATGAATTTTGGGGAGTGAATCGGAAGAGTTTCTTTGTAGGAATCAGTGTATAATCTCATTTCCAGGAAATAATTTTTTAAAATACAAACAAGAAAGTATGTATATGCTAAGAATTATCTCCCATCACCATTTACCAAAAAAATATAAAATACCTTAAAATTTCATTTGAGCTGTTTTGTCCACATTTAGTTTCAAGCCATCAATGAGTATTTGAAAATATTTCACCAGGAATTATCATATTATATATATTTATAATTTAGTATTTCAGCAAAGAAAAAAAAATAATAAACGATTTTTTTTTGTGTTTTAAAACCCATTGAATTAATGTTTATTTTTTTTATTTAGCAACACATTTATTTACATTATCAATACTACATTGTAATTGTTTATTTAGTAACATAGTAACTGAAGCATAAAATCCTACAATGTTTTATTGTCTTCACTTATGAAGTGCTTTGATTATTATTTTCAGGAATGAAAGGTTTAGATGTTTATATTGCATTAAATATATTCTTCTGGACACACTGCTGCTGACAGCCAGTAGGAGTTTATTGTTCAGTTAGTTACCAGTTCTCTATTGTAAACTTCATACACTTCTTTCCCACTACTATCCATTACATTCAAGGAAATAATCATGGGCTCATGTAAAGCCATTTCATTTATGTTAAATGATTACCCTGGATTATCATTTCCCTTGTATTCAACTGTATCACATCATTCATCTTTTTACAAATACATATATATTATGTATACATAGATATATTATATATATATATATATATACACACATAAATATACACATATATATATATGTGTGTGTATAGTTATGTATATATATATGTATGCATACATATATGTGTAACACATACACGTATAATACAGACATTAAACCTGTATCGCAATGAAGCCCCTTTTTTTAAATTTTTGTATACCTGCATTTATACCATCACCACCCATCCTCATTTTCATCATAACTGTTGCTTCAGGATATTAGACACGTGTGTGTTTGTTAGTTGTGTGTGTGTGTGTGTGTGTGTGTGTGTGTGTGTGTGTGTGTGTGTGTGTGTTTAAACAAATATATATTTTTTTGTTTGTATGTACATATGTATGTGTCTGTCTGAAGGGAGGAAGTAAATTAAATAAAAGAAAACAGCAAAACATCAGTAATTAGGAAACATTTATTTCAAACTATTATGTGCCTCAATTATATATTCCTGTGCATCATATATATATATATATATATTCCAGTTTGCTCTGCTATATCTACATTAATCAAATATTACATTAAAGCCAAAACTGAAAGAAAAGGAGGTATTTTAGCGTTATAGTTTAAAGAGGTTAAGTAATTTCTTTGGATATAATCTTAAAGGTTCTTAATTATCTTTTGTACTAATATTATTAATATTAGTTATATGACAAGTGCAGGGGAAACCTATAAATTTAGCAATTACTTTTATTTTTGGTTATAAAATTTAGAGAATCAGAAAGTGAGCTCACATGTTATTCATTTCTCCACATTGTTTCATTCATTCCTAAATATTATAACTGAGCTTATACAATTTTCTATTTTTATCAACCAACATTATTTTAATATTAACCTTCAGTTTTATCTTTATTAATTTTTCATCCATTTTTTTTTGTTCTTTCTTTTGTTGTGCTTTTTCTTTTGACTTTTAACTAAATCTACTTCTTTAAATAGTTTCGAAGTGTTTTTTAACATTTTCATTATTCTATCAAATATTTTCTTTGAAACAACACTGGCTGTAAAAAGCCTAGAAAATTTAGTACAATTAATATGTAATTAAAATATGTAAAGAAAAATCTAAAATCTAGTTTGGCTTCCAAAAATATTATCATGATATCTTATTTGGAGTATTATTATAATCTGGTTGCAATGTTACCAATTGTTTAGGTGTATGTCTCTAGTAGGTCCAATATTACGTTGCCTTACTTCATACAATATTTACATCATAGTAACTCATCATTCACTCACAATTTTTAAATTTGGTATCTTGATTGATTAGGTTTTCTAATTTTTTTTAAAAAAACACTATCAACTGCCTTCATTTAGCTGCTTGTCATCATATTGCCAACTTTATCCTTCGTTATAATTCTTAGAGATCATCAAAACATTGTTTTTACCTTTTTATTTTTAACAAAAAAGCAGTTGCTATCTCCTATTTATTTTATTATTATGCTTTTGTTTTGTTTTGTTTTGTTTTTCAACACATTTGCATGTGAAGATATTTGTAAATTCATACACATGTTAATAATAGTTGTAGTTTTAAATATTCTAACAGCTGGTATCCAGCTATGGGCTTCCTTGAGATTTGCCTTTTGCCACATACTTTACAAGGTTTTCAAATTTAGCATATGCAACAAATATTTGTATTTCATAAATTAATAAATAATTCTCATGAAAATATTTCTATAAAATAAATGTACTTCAAATTATTACATTTGGTCTATTTCCATTTTAATATGATATAGCTTCTTTTTTTATTTTAATTTCAATCTGAAAAGCTTGATGAAAATATTGCAACATTCCCACCTCTACCTTCCCCTCTTCCTTTCACCTCCTCCTGTTTTCTCTTTCGAATTTCTCATTTTTGTTTCATATTTTGAAGCAAGTTAACTGATTCCAGTTTTCAGGTATGTCATATTTTGTGTCCTTTTCCCCACATATTCTTCATAATGTACATTCAGTATCTTATTACGATGATACTTGATGCAGTTTGTTTCTATGGTTTGACTCATCATTGCAATAATTAGCATTTCAATCCAAGATTTTAGTCTGGTTATATATCTAATTTTTCAATTCTTCAAAACTTTCATTTGTCTTCCTCAGAAAAAGAAAAATCTTTTTGTTTTTAAGTTATCTCTATATACTTTATCTGCTTCCTTCTGATTTCTTTAGGTCCTACTTTCTCAATTTCTTTTTTCCTTCCTCTTTCAATAGTTGTCTAAACAATTCGTTACATAACATGCTACACAGATTTCCTCATTCCTGCACATTCATCCCCATCAATTATTTGTGTCCATCCTTTTACCTGAGGTATAAAAACATGATATAC
>JAOPUL010004099.1:35088028-35098845 GCA_027564515.1 Octopus rubescens
ATATATATATATATATATGCATATGTATATATTTGCGTGTATATAGTTTAACCTACCCTAGTAGGCTAAATGCACACCTGGGTACCAAACCAGAAATTTCCAAGTCCCTGTGCATATATACATCATGTAATTAGATGGCCATTGAGCTTCCTGAGTTAATCCACCCTTTGACAGCTAGTTTTTCATCCCACAGGGTGTCCAAGAACCACCATTCAAGCTTGGTGGTGTTCCTGGTTTAGTTACCAAATGCCTGACCATGCAACAGGTTGTACTGGGTTACATGTTACCAGTAGCACTCAAGAGTGACTTGATGTAATCTTCACATTCAACTACATCCATTTTCCATGATGACATAGATTGGATGTATGTATGTATGAAAACAAAATACATGTGGTCTGAAGATGCAGCACAAGGCTGAATAGAGGTGGGAAGTGAATGAAATTGAGGAAGTAAAGGACTAAAGCAGAGAAGGAAGTGAAATATCATATGAAAGTTCAACAGAACAATGTAAAACCTATTGCAAGAGGCACTCATCACTGCCACATCTGTGCTGCTTATGTGTAAGAGAACAAGCAAGCAATGGTATTAATGGAAATTGAGTTGCAGTCATCATATATATATATATATATATATGTATATGTGTGTGTGTGTTAAGGGTAAAGACCCCCTCAGTCACGAATGCCCATAAGATTGCACCTAGAAAGTTCCCCTCCAAGACCAGCAGTCATCCATGCATACCAGTCTCTCTCTCTCCATGCCACCGATGTTGTCCAAGGGAAAGACAAAGGCCGATACAGCTTGGCACAAATGGCGTTGCATCTCATTTCTACAGCTGAGTGAACTGGAGCAACATGAAATAAAGTGTCTTACTCAAGAACACAACACACAGGGTTCAGTTTCACTGTGTTGTACCTTGGGCAAGTGTCTTCTGCTATATTCCCTGTGCTGACTGGGACTTTGTGAGTGGATCTGAAGTAGATAGAAACCGAAAGAATCCCATCGTATATGTATGTGAAGTTGGGCCTATATTACATGCTTTAATACACTAAAATCATTGTTTCATGAATATGCACTGCTGAAATTGGGATGCATCTTTTATGCCATCAAATAGTGCGTGTGTGTGTGTGTGCATTTATGAGTATATACGCTTATATTTATGCATTTTAGATATAAATATGTATCTACATGTAGTGTGTTTGGGTGTGTTTATGTGTTTCTTTATATATATATACACACATACATATATAAACAAACATACCAATACACATTCTGTTGCCTTCAGAGCTGCATATTTCATCAGCTTTTTCTTTGATTCCAGTTATCTTTCTCATTTGCCAGAACTACTTCATTCATCATCCATCCCTAATTCTTTATATTGTCCCTCTCCACTTGCATTTCATACTGATCACCCATCTATACTGCCAAATTATTTCTCCTTCTCCACCACCTTACATCTTTCACTTTTCTGCCACTCTCATGCAACCTACCTACTCACATGTTATCTCCTTTTCTCTTGTTCTTCCCCTGTCTCCTATGTTATTACTGTTTTGTTTATCCCCACCCCCACCTTCTTTACTGTCAGTCATCACCTACTCTCCTCTATCTTTTTTCCCCCACACCATCTGATATGTATCATCAATCATTACTTCACCCTTGTCTACCATTCACTACTTCTACCGCTCATCCCTACCCAATTTCTACAGTCATCACCTATTCTTCTCTACCTTCCTTCAAACTTGTGTTTATTATCAGCCACTCCTCAACACTTGTTCTTCATTATATTTATCTTACCCATTACTCATTCCCCATCTGTAACCATCACCCAATCTCCCCATACATTCTTGCAACTTTTATGCTAACTCACACCTTGTCACTGCTCAGCTATATTCACCATTTTGTACCTTCAGGGTCCACCCTGATACTTCAGCATCGCTATTTTATCTCTCTTTCCATTTCCACTCCACCCATTCTTCTAGAATCTGAGTAGCCATATAGCCCCTCTACAGCAAGAAACATGTTCAGTTCTGGCCCCTTCTTTCATACTTTATCCTCTCACCTCCTACCATAAAGCCATTGCAATGGACCGGCATCACATTCTGGGGGGAAATATATGCGCCACAGAAATCGAGAAACCAGCCCTATGGGCCTATATAACTTGGGAAGGATCTTTATCCTTTTATCTTTTTATCCTATAAAGCCACCTCCCTTTACTGCAGCCCCATTCACTTGATGGGGGAACATAGGCTTCTGAGCTGCCGTGAAAAATGCACCCAATTCACTCTGTAAAGTGGTCGGCATTAAGAAGTGCATCCAGCTGTAGAAACCATACTGAAGTAAATATCACAGTAACTTGCCTTTCATGATGTATTTACATTAGATATACATCACACAAACACATATATATATATATACACACACACATATATGGTGTAAGTGGATTTGTGAGGTAACACTTTCTCTAGCTCTTGGTAGAATTCTTCCACTTTGTCCTCATATTTGTGAGACAGATCTGAATGATCTTCAGAGTAGCATTTCTTGAGAGACAAATGTTTAGTACTCTGATGCGTGATGAAGGCAGTTGACAAGAAACAATTTTTAAAGCCCATTCTTTGCTTACGATGAACTTTATACAACTTGTTGCTCTTGCAACTTCTGCTTTTCCCAGTCTCATGATACTTCCATCTGTCCATTTCACATTTATTTATTTCCTTTGATGTGTTTCACAGAGCCCATTAGATGGGTCATTCCCATTCTCCCTGCCAAAGACCTTCTGTTGTAGGTACATATGACAAGGGTTGTTATCCGATTCCTTGGCTGCCTATAGGTACCTGATATTCTTAGCCCCATATACCTCTTGCCTCACCTCTATACGCTGTTTACAAGGGTCATAGTCACCAGACTATCAAAACACCCCAATGACCAACAGCTAAGAGAGCAAGCAGGTTTCTGTAAGAACTATAGTACGATAGATCACATATTCACTCTAACACAGCTCATAGAACGAGCGAACCTGTACACGTTTCCTCTGTGTATATTGCTTCTGCTGATTACAAAAAGGTCCCCCGATAGCGTCGAAATGTTGAAATCTCTGGAAATGCAAGCTGTCAAGGTGCAATACATCAAACTGCTCAAATATGGGTGCACTCTGGGTGCACAACAGATATAGCTCTGCTATCACCACCAGTAAGGATCCTAATTGAGAAGGGTGTGAAGCATATCTAGAAATGGTCATCAAGTACATTGACTGGACAGGTAGTGTGAGCATCGATGGTGAGCAACTAACACACCTCTGGATCACAGATGACATTGTACTCATCACTGAAACCATGGACCAGTTGCAGAGCATGCTGACAGAGCTGAACACTCAGAGCTTAACAGTAGGTCTTAAAAGGAACCACACGAAAACAAAATATGCTCCACATGAAAACATATTTGAAGGTACTGTGAATAAAGATAGAGTGACCTAAGAATATTACACCAGACTTAGAAAAGTATGGCAGTCAGAACTCTCCACTTACAACAAAACAATACCCACAACCAGTGTTGATACCAACATTTGAGATACTTGCCAGTGCTACGTAGAAAGCACCCATACCAGTGTCACATAAATAGCACCATGCCAGCACCACATAATGAGCACCTATGTTGGTGTCACATAAAAAGCACCCATACCAGTGCCATGTAAAAGCACCCAGTACACTCAGTAAAGTGGTTGGCATTAGGAAGGGCATCCAACCATAGAAACCATGCCAAAACAGACAACTAGGGCCTGGTGCATGTCTCCGGCTTGACAGTTCCTGTCAAACCATCCAACCCATACCAGTATGGAAAACGGACATTAAATGATGATAATGAGGATTGACTGATCTGTAGAGGACATCCACTTCATAGAAATTAAAACCTGCTAGACCCTAACATCAACTGGCAACTTCCACAGAAACAGTGATATTGATAAAGAGAGATGAAGGAGGTATATGCTTCAGATCAGTGCGGACAACCTTTGAATGCCATGTAGTATCTCTCAGACAGTACCTGTTAAACAACAGCAGCAAAAATAAATACATAAACTTAGTGCTGAAAAGCTGAGAAGAGCAACCTATGTGTTGACAGTGAGTACTTTCTCCCATACAACACCAAAACAGCTGGCCAAACATAATTCCAAGAAAACCTGGATTTGGAGCACTCAGCACATCAAGAAAATACTATGCATGGGAATGTTTCCTGAAGACTTGAATAGGATAGTAATATCAACATGAAAAGCAGCTTTGCTTGGACTCATGACTTCTATAGCACATCACACTCAAAAAGCTACGTGTTTCTAGTCTAAGAACTGGAAATTACTACAAAATACTTCATGAACAAAAGTGACAGTAAAGCCCTTGAACGCCCAAGATGCAACTAAAAATGTCGATTATGTCACACTTCTGTGGAAGATATCATACATGTGATAAGCAGCTACCAAAAACTGTCACTAAGGTACTACCTCTCAATGTGACATGATGTTGGTGCTAAAATAATATGCAATGTCATCGGAAAAGAGACTGTCCTGGGATAAATATAGAGAACCTCACTGTTATTGAATACATACATAGACATCAACACAAGGAATATTAGTGGTACATTCCCAACCCTTGCATATAAATTAGAGTACCTTCATGGTGTGAGAGATAACTTCCTGCAAAGTGAGATTGTGGCTTGGGTGCAGATGGTAAGGAGTTTGTGTGTGTAGAGGAGGGGACAGAAAGAGGGAATGGGAGGGTCATCCAATCTTGATATTATGTATGGATATGTATGTGTGTATTTGTATGTAATAAGTTGGGTGTCGTAAACATTGTGGTCAGACTGTGGTGATGAGAAGCAGTCTGTCAGTATCCAAGCAAATATTTCCTTTCATATGGGCATGCTTGGAAGATTTTTGCTTTCGCAGTTTAGGTAGGTGTCCAACTGAATAGATTTCTTCAATACTCTCCACTTGACACTGTAATCCATGGTACTTTCCTTCAATGACCATACATGCTTAGCTAAGGCTGTGACATTTTTCCCACTCCTGGATATTAAAGGAGGACTTGCAGTTGTTAAATCTGATCTTGAAGGGATTTTCTGTTGCACCCATGTATTTCCGCACATCTGTCTGTCCACTGGAGTCCTTTGATATCAACCTTGTGTTGCATTTGCTGTTAATTGAACATGTGATGTTGCCCCTGCATGAGCCATGAGCATCTTGCCTCTGTCTCAGGTATGGACCTTGTTGAAAAGCAGGGTTTTGTTGATGTGCATGATAATGCCTATGTTCTCAGATCTATTCTCAGTGTAGCCCTAGCAAAATCCAGTGCTCTATATAACAAATCCTTCAACATAGATGGGTCAAGGAATTATACATATATAGTGATAGAAAGTAAGGATTGAAGAAATCCAAGCAAATACTTTAGTCAGCACTCTATGTGAAAAATCTGACTAACAGAATGTCAAATGAGGGAGATAGAAATTTGTATAGGTTAAATCCACAGGGAAATCCATACAAACAGTAAATATGAGGATATTCAACACTATATTGGTTGGTGCATTCATTGCAGAGTATAATAGCAATCAGACTAAAAAGTGAAGTCAATATTGTTACATATTGTTTCGAATGTCTAGAAGAACCGTCTCATTGCTATACATTGGTTTGTATGCATAATTTATCAATGAAATAGTTAACCCTCAACCATTCTCATCAGACCCTAAAGTTATTGTACTTTAAGCCAACTGCATCTCAATACCAATCAAAGCAGAATTACTATTTAATTTCATGGATGAATTTTTCTCTCCTAACTTATGCTTGAGCCAACAAGACAACGAAAATATTTTGGACCTGATATCAATAAACCACTCTAGCACCGTCCATAGTATTTCATTTAAAAAAACTCTTCTCTCTAACCATGATGTGGTATTCTGCAAGCGCCTTAACGTGGAACTGACATGGCAGATGATATTTTTCCAACTCAAGTGTTTTTATTGCTCTTAATTGTGGATGATGTTGGTGGTAGTATTTAAATTGGTTGAACTTTTTATATATTACATCTTTTGATTTTCCTGATGTTTTCTTTTTCTCTCTTGGGAGCCTACTTCTATTTGTACTAGTTCATTTCATTGGAGCATGTTTTGAACATGTACCAGTGACAATGTTTTCAAACCCCAACTATGCTACTTCAATATCAGAGGAAGTGTGAATGAAGGACCAGTCAATAAGTGACAGCTCTCTGCTTTGTGAAGATTGATGTTACTGAATGGGTTTGTTGGGGTGAAAGTGACTGGTTTGGCTTTGGCATGCTAGAAACTGATGTTATATATCTTGACTTCAGCAGAGTCAACCACCACATCCTATTCTTAAAACTGTCCAATATTGGAATCTGTAGTTAACTGCTGCACTAGATCAAGTATTTCCTGGTGAACAGAACCCAATAATTCATGATTGATGGAATCCACTCAAGCCCATTAAAAATCACTAGTGGTGTCCCCGATGGACTGTATTGGGCCCACTTCTCTTCATAGTCTCTGTAAATGACACCTCAAATGTTATCAAGTACAGTAAAGTAAAAATATTCGCAAATGACTTCAAGCTCCAAAATCTTATCAATAAAGAAGACTGAACAAAACTCCAGTCTGATCTGCATATTGTGAGTCAATAGGTGGACAGAAACAACATGCTGTTAAACAAGGGAAAATTTAAACTCATGCCCCTTGGAAAAGAGAATTCACTCAAACAACCATACTCTCTTCCTTCAGAAAAACCACTTATAGCATCCAATAATATCAGACTTAGAGGAGTAATTATTGACAATAATCTCAGCTGGAGTGCTCACATCAATAAAAAGAGTTGATATGGCTCACAAGATGAAGGTCTTGGATCCTCAGAACTTTCCAGTCCAGAGAGCCAGATGTCACTATTCCTCTTTTCTCCTGTTTTGTACAATCACACCTAGAATACTGATCCCACTTTGGTCTCCCCAGACCAAACAAGGCATTACAAGAACTGAGGCACCCCAGAAAGCAATCACAAAAAAAAAAAATAATAAATGACATGACTGATCTTGATTGTTGGGAACGTTTTAAAAATATTGAAACTCTGTTCTATCCAACGTAGCTGTATGTGCTACATAATTTGTACAATGTGGAGAATATACCACCAGCATTGCCCAAGTGACTTTAACATCAAGTTCACAATTTATCCAAGGCTGGGATTTGAAGCCATACTCTCCCAACTCATTTCAGGCTCACGATGCATAAATACATTGTGACACAATTACTTTTCCTTAATAGGCCCTTCTATATTTATTATCCCAAAACAAATCAAAGAAGGAAAAGGTCCCATCACCTTCAGATGATATCTGGATAAATTTCTTCAAGGGATAGACAAGCCACCTATATCTGGATACATCTCAGACAACAACAACAACTGACTGCTTAAATTGGCTGATACCATAAAACTTCACTTAAAATGATTTAACAGATTGTATCAGATGGTGCTATTAAGTTAGACTTGGCCTGAATCAATTTTGGCCAAAACAATTTTTACCCTTCCTAACACATTTACACTTTATAGAGTGTACTGGAGTAGTATCGAGGGAGGTGACTTTGTGCCAGGCGATGAGAGAGTAAAGTATGATAAAGGGACTGAAACTGGTGTCTTGCAGTAGAGGAGATACATGGTTACACCCGTTGGAAAAAGAGGGTGAAGATGTGTTGAGATGTAACCTCAAGTTACAGAGAAGTGAATGTAAGTGAAGTGGTTTTGAAGATCAGATTGGGTGAATGAGCAGGTAAGTTCACAAGAATGTGAAAGGAGAGTGGGGGTGTAGTGTGTGGTGAACATGGGTGAAGGAAGGGTTTTTTAGGAAGATGAGTTGTTGGGTGAGATTTGTCTGGTAGAGATTGTGTGCAGGGGCATAGACATAAATGATGTGCCTTTAACCCTTTCATGCACTGGATTGTTGTACAGCAACAAATTTAAACAATAGATTTATTTATAGTCATGTGACACCTTGGAACCAATTGACTTTGCTATTAATGTCAAGAGTGTAGAAAAAAGTTTTCAAAAATGTTGTTTTAGATTTTTCATATTTTCATATCAAGCATCTCTAAAAATATAAAACGATTTTTTTTCATTACTAAAGAAAATAATTTGTGCATGAAAGGGTTAAGGCCTCATTTTTACTTAAATGGACAGGTTTTCTCAAGCACAACAAAATGCCTGTCATCTGCTCAGTGAAGCTCAACATCTGAAGGTTGTTTTTCACCACTTAATCCCACAGCTTCCTGGGTCTTCATATTTAGCGACCAGCACTTCTTTATGCAGCTGTCCTCATCCGTACGCATCACATGACTATACCACTACAGTCTTCTCTCTCTACATCTGATGTCTCTTATGTCCAATTTTTCTCTCAACACATTTACACTTTGTCCTTTATGCACTCTGACATTGCACATCCAGCAGAGAATACTAGTTTCATTCTTTCAAGCATTTGCATGTCCTCTGCATTCACAGCCCACGTTTCACTACCTTGTAGCATTACTGTTCATACACAAGCATCATATAATCTGCCTTTCATTATGAGGGAGAGGTCCTATGTTAACAACAAGGGTAATAGTTCTCTGAATTTTCCCTAGCCAGTTCTTATTCTATATACATATATATATCATCATCATCATTATTTAATGTCTATGTTCATTACTGGCATTGGTTGGATGGTTTAACAGTATCTGATGGATCCAATGACTACTTTGTGCTCCCATGTCTTTTTTGGCACGTTTTTTTTTATGAATAGATGCTTTTCCTAAAACCAACCACTTAATAGTGCATAGTGGGTGCATTTTTTGTTGCAAGAACACTAGTGAGGTCGTCATGTTGATTGCAAGACTAAAATCACTTTTGAGTGAATGGGGCTATAGTAGGGAGGAAGGTGACATAATGCTAGATGAGTGGTTAAAGTCTCAGAGAAGGGGGTCAAAACAGAACTGGTTTCTTGGCATTTAGGAACTACATTGCTACTCATCCTATAAAACAGAAGTTGGGAGTGGCCATGGTGGGGCTAAAAAGATATACAAATAGTTATTCTCAAGTTTTGATGTGAATAGAAATGTGAGGGCACAGAACTGGAAATCTGGGTTGGTGGAGGTTGCAAGAATATGGGGTAGTGAGAGTTAGGCAGAGATGGCAAATGGGTAAGGAAGTGAATATAATGGGGAACAAGTGTTCAAAGATAAATGGTATCAAGGAAAAGTTGGTGAAGTATGCAGTTCTGCCTACATTTAGTTAAAGCCACAGAATATTACATTAGAGAGATGTTGTGTGGTGGGGATATCTTGAGGATGGAGAACGAAGAGGCCCAGTTGTGTATATATACATTGTACTTCTAGAATCTCATTTTCACCAGGATAGGCAATTCTTCTCATGAACTACATATTACCAGTCATCTCGGTCCTTTGTCATTTCCTTCATGAGGTTTAAGGCCCTGAGATCAGCCTTCACCACTTCATCCTATGTCTTCCTGAATCTCCCTCTTCCACAAGCTTCATCCACATTAAGTGATCAACACTTCTTTGTGCAACTGTCCTCATCCATACACATCATATTTTCATATCAATTCACTCTTTTTTTTTTTTTTGCACACTACATCTGATTCCTCTAATGTCCAGTTTTTCTCTCAACACATTTGTAGTTTTCCATTCATGATCACATGCATTGAACATCAAATGGAGCATTCTAGCTTCATTTCTATCCAGTCTTCTTAAGTCCTCTGCATTTGTACCAAGTAGCATCACAGTTCTTACACAAGCATCATACAACCTGACCTTCACTCTGAAGGAAAACCTTTGTTGCCTGCAGTGATAGTAGCTCTCTGAACTTTCTCCAACCTGTTCTTATGTTGGCTACTATGGTTTAAGAGTAACCACCTCCCTTGCTAATTACATCTCCAAGGTAACAAAAGATATCAACTACTTCTATGAGCCATCTGGGCATTTAAAAGAATCTATTTCTGCTCCAGTGCATCTGTCACATATAAAACATGTGTATGACATAGTATTGGAGTTTATACCTACTCCTTTTCTGTATATTGAGCAAGGCCCTTTCCCTAAAGATACCAATGTCCTATCTTCTTTCTTGCTAACTAAAACTTTAGTTTACCTTAAGTTTACTTTGAGGCCTCTTAATTCTAGGTTTAGCTTCCATGTTTGGAATTTCCTCTCTAATTCCACTAAAGATTCAGCTATGAGAACCCAGTCATCAGCATATAAGAATTCCTGTTGAAAGCCAGCCTTAAACTCCTCTGTGATGGTCTGTAGGACCATGATGAATAGGAAAGGACTATATTTGTCACTGAAATCATTGTTGACTCTCACTTTACTTACTGTGACTTTGTACACAGCTTTCACAGCTCTCACAAGCCATTTGTCTGCACCCGGTTTCCTCGATGACTACCAAATTACTGAATGTTGTACCTTATCAGAGGCCTTCTCCAAGTCAATGAAGTCCAGGAATAGTGGTTTACTCTTAGCTAAAGTATTTCTCCTACTGTTGCCTCACTAGGAAGATTGCATTTGTGGTGCATCTTCCAGACATGAAGACAGACTGTATCTTATCTAGGTCTAATCTATCATGGATCAGTTGTGCTAAGACTCTCTCCATGATTTTCATAACCTGAACTAGTAGTTTGATTCCTTTATAATTTCCTCCCTCTAAGGTATCTCCTTTGCCTTTGGGATGTTTGTGTATGCACATATATGTGGGTATGTGTGCGCGGGTATACGTGTATATGTGTGCATGTGTGGGGTGTATG
>JAOPUL010004099.1:35135604-35151954 GCA_027564515.1 Octopus rubescens
TATATATACACACATATATATATACACACACAGACATATGCACAGTACATATATGTATATCATCATCATCATTATCATCATTTAGCATCCATTTTCCATGCTGTCACGATTTGGACAGTTTGACAGGATTCAACAGGTCTGAAAACTGCATCATCTTCCAATGTCTGTTTTAGCATGGTTTCTACAGCTGAATGCTTTTCCTAATGCCAACCACTTTACAAAGTGTTCTGGGTGCTTTTTTCATGGTACCAGCACACTACATCTGATTCCACTGATGTTCAGTTTTTCTCTCAGAATATTGGTACTATGTCTTTCATGCACACTTACATTACACACCTAGCAGACCATGCTAGCTTTATTTTTTTCCAGTCTTCTCAAATAATCTGCATTCAAAGCCTGTGTGTCACTACCATGCAGTATTGCAGTTCTAACACAAGTGTCATACAATCTGCTCTTCCCTCTGAGGAAAAAGACCTCTGTTGCTAGCAGTGGTAGAAGCTTCCTGAACTTTTCCCAAACTGTTCTTACCTTGGCTTCTATGCTTTTAGAACAACCAGTTCCTCTGATACTTAAATTTCCTAGGTAACAAATGCTATCAGCTACTTCTATGAGCCATTCAAGCATTTAAGTTAATCTACTTCTGGTATGCTCATAGTACATACTGCTTCAGTGCAACTGTCATATATGACACTTACTTTCTCTGTTAGCCTGCCTGTAATTCCACTACCTCTCTTGTGTGTCCACTTTGTTAGATACATCATATGGAGTTTATACCTACTCCTTTTCTGTATAGCAAGCAAGGCCATTTCCCTAAAGATACCAATATTCTTTCCTACATACTAAAACCTTAGTCTTTGCCAAGTGTACCTAGAGGTCCTCAATTCTAGGTTTAGATTCCATGCCTAGAATTTCCTCCCTAATTCCCCTATAGATTCATCAGCTTGCACCCAGTATATTCTGAAGAAGGGTACATGCTCAACATGACATCCGGATGTAGAAATTATGCCAAAATTGAATGTATAAGTGAGAGACATTGTCCTCCATCCCATCTAGGAGGACAGTAACTCTGAATAAGAACTGACTGGGACCATGATGACTTATCCTAACTCATGCTGGCATGGAGGATGATCGAAAATTGATGATGATACATATATACCTGGATTAGGCAAATATGTATTATTGAGGCATTGTTTTTACAGCCAGATGCCCTTCCTGTTACTAACCCTTACCTGTTTTGTAAGGGAGTTTTCATTTCATTCATTTTTGAAAGCATAGAGCAACCATACAATTTGCTAATCTGGAAAAGTGTGTTGACACTATAAGCATAGCTCATTGCAGAATGTAAGTATTCATGCACACACACACTCATGTATATGATGGACTTTGTACAGTTTCTATGTACCACATCCATTCACAAGGCTTTGGTCAGCCTGGAGCTACAGTAAAAGACACTTGCCCAAGGTGCTGTGCATGTATATTTTTGTTTATATTTATTATATATTCAAATAATATGCTCTTTAGTTTGGACAATTAGTTTTATAGCAAGTCTTCTAATCAAATGTATGTATTAATCAATATACTGACCAAAAGTCATGCACCAAGATTATTTCAAAAACAATAATAACATAACATAAACAAAATATCAAATGTTTTGGTGCATGACTTTTGGCCCACCCCGTATACAGGACAGCTTTAATATGCATGAAGGATATATGAAGTTAATTTTGAGAATGAAATTTATTGAAAATTTTACTTTATATAATCTACAAACTTATATGTCTCTATCTTTATACATTGACAGTGAGAAAACTAAGAGACGCACAAAAACTATTCCCAACACAAATGACCCAACGTGGAACCAAACATTTGTCTATGTTGCTGGTAAAGAATCACACTTCAAACAAAGATTATTAGAAATTACAGTATGGGATTATGACAGACTTGGTGCGAGTGAATTTCTTGGAGAAGTATGTTGGTCTTTTAGTTTGCTATTTGTTTGTAGTGTTACAATTAAAATATGAATTGTTGGCAAGTTCTAGCAATTACTAAAAGTGAAAAATTTTAGCTAAATTATAGATTAAACAAAATATTTTTGTCAGTTGTGATATATAAATCCTTTACCTTTTACTTGTTTCAGTCATTGGACTGGCTATGCTGGGGCATCACCTTGACAGGTTTAGTTGAATAAATCACCCCCAGTATTTATTTTTAAATCTGGTACTTATTCTAGTGGTCTCTTTTACCAATCCACTAAGTTATGGGGATGTAAACAAGCCAACACCAATTATTAAGTGGTGGTAGAGGACAAACACATAAACACACATACATATACATACACACACATGCGCACAAACACATGCACACACATGAGGGGTTTCCACACACATGAGGGGTTTCCACACAATTTCCATCAACCAAATTCACTTATAAAGCATTGTTCAGCCCAAGGCTATAGTAGAAAACACTTGCCCAGAGTACTTCACAGTGGGACAGAATCTGACACCACATCATTGTAAAGTGGGCCTTTTAACTACACAGTCATGCCTGTGCCATAATAAAAAGTATAAATATTTGATAGTTTTTAAAATTTTCAATGACATTTTAGAATAAACATGTCACCTCTTTTAAATAAATGAATGAATTTTTAAAAAGATATTCTATTTTCTACAGGTAATAATTGATTTATCTCGAGCCAATTTTAAGGATGATCCTCTGTGGTATCCACTACGGCAGCAGGATGAATCTAATATTCAACTGCCCACATCTTCCTCACGCACAGTAAGTAAACAATTTTGTTATACAATCCTGGAAATAACAGGAAAGAATAATACGATGATGATGAAACTTTACTGAAAAGATTACTTTCTGTTTATCTACTCATTATTAATTATGCTTTGTCACTCATATCGTCATCATCTTCATCATTATCATCATCGTCTAGCATCCATTTCACCATGCTTACATGTAGGCGCATGGCTCAGTGGTTAGAGCGTTGGGCTTACAATCATGAGGTTGAGAGTTCGATTCCTGGACCAGGCTGTGTGTTGTGTTCTTGAGCAAAACACTTTATTTCATGTTGCTCTAGGTCACTCAGCTGTAGAAATGAGTTGCGACGTCACTGGTGCCAAGCTGTATCAGCCCTTGCTTTTCCTTTGACAATATCAGTGGCATGGAGAGGGGAGACTGGTATGCATGGGCAACTGCTGGTTTTCCACAAACAACTTTGCCTGGATTTGTACCTCAGAGGAGAACTTTCTAGGTGCAATCCCATGGTCATTGATGACTGACAGTGATCTTTACGTGTGTTAGACAGCATTTTTTAAGGCAGGTTTTCTACAGAGGATGTCCTTCCTGTCCCCAACCTTCACCTGATTTCAAGCCAAAAAATAAACCTGTTTTGAGAAGGAAATGTTAGTAAGTGATACTCTAAGCTTGTTGCCAAATAAAGGAATCAACATTTTGAATGACAAAAGAGTTTGCCTATAACTTCCAGAGACTGTTTTGTTGCTAGAGAATGGAAAAGATGGAGAAGTTTTGGTAATATTAAAAGAAGGTTATAATGAAGACAGTTGCAATTCCAAAAAAGGAATGTATCCAGAAAAAGTTCAACAAGGTTTACCTTGAAATTAATAATATTTGAATTTTGCTACTATTTGATATTATCAGATTCCCATTGTATAATATGACATTCTTTATTGATGAAGAAACTGGAACTAGAGATGAATGAGAGACCATATTTAGAGTGTTCTAAGTAAAGAGCTATGATGATAATCAATATTGAATGAATGCTTTAAGTTTGTTGCAGAATGACCCTCATGAAAAGGTGTTTCATCTGAAGTTTGGCATACTATCTTTGTCAAACTTGTTACTAATATCTTTCATTGGTATAAGGTCATGAATTGTAGTGTGTGCGTATGTCTTTAGTAATTGAATCAACTCCAGTTAGTATTTTGTCAATCCCAGAGGGATGAAAAGCATGTCAAATCTGACAGCATTTGAACTAAAAACATGCATGAATGGAGCTAAATTATGAAGCTGATTTTTTTCCCCGCACCACTATTGTTAAATATTTTATTAATATTATAAACATTTTATTAATATTTACCATACTTTTATCATGTCTCCAAAAAAAACATTATGATTTTACTAAAATTTTAATTCTTTTCTCAGAAAAGTAGCCATGATCCTGGTGATATTCAAAAGGTTCATCTTTCCCCACCTGTTGGCTCTCGGGGTTTCAGTGACAGTGACATGTCAGAATTTGATTATGATGACAGTTTTCAAACAGGTAAAATCTTAAATCATATTTATTCAAAATTTCTGACATCACTTAATGTATCATGTTCTCAAATATTTATAACTGGATGCAGCTATAATTGTACTGGCACTTGATATAGTTTAATGACTATTACTTTTTTCAAACCTTTTCGAAATTACTCTTATGAGCTGTATAATAACTAATACTTTGTTTTATTTTCTCTTTGCATCTCTCTGTAATCTTCTCTATATTATTCAGCATGCTGAACAAAATAATTTTGAAAAACTATTATCCTTAAAGTGTTCTATTCATTGATGAAGCTTAACTTATAAGTCACACTTGAATCTGTTGCGGTTAATATTTAAAAAATCCTCTTTCAGCTTATTGAAACTGTTGTTATAATGCAGCATCTACTGTGTAGTTGTATGTATTTTGCAGTCATTTTACTAAACTGTTCTTTGTTTTGTGTAATTTGAAATACACAATGATGTTTTGAGAAAAAATCTTGATTCTACAGAAATTCAAACCTTTCTCAACTCATTTTAAAAAAAGCATGTCATTTATTATATTTTTTATTTATGTATGTATTTTTGTATATTTTCATGCTGTTCAACATAATTGTTGCAAACATAAAAAAAAAATTTTTAAAGTAAATATATTTTGTGACTTAGATGCTAAAATCACTTCATAAAAAGTTATAGGCTTAACTAAAAATTATAATCCAGTGTTTACTTTATAGCCAACATGTTATAAAAGATAAAATCAGATTCATGGATATATAGGTGTGATAGAGCATCAATGATCATCATTGTCATTATCATCATCAGCTAACATCAAATTTTTTCATGTTGGTATAGGTTAAACACAGGTTAATATCAACATCTTACCTTAGATTAATGTCCTAAACCATTATTTAGTCAATGCTTTGCTTTTCAATTCTTCATGAGAACATGCATAAGCAAAACTAAACTCACCTGGAGCTAGAATTATTTTACGATACATGTTTGGTTATAAGGTGTGGTTTTCTTTTTCTCAAAAATTGTCTCTGAGAAAGATAGGTCATCTTATACTCAAATTCTTACAACAATGCTCATATTTAATAAAGATGCATATGAGCAGTTTTCAAGGACAAAATACATGCATTCAAACGTTATATATATTATGTGTAAATATTATTTATTTTAATTAAACATAAAGCTCATTCTTTTAGAAAAATAATAGAATCCACTGAAATGCGGTGAAATATAGTGCTTATTGTTTACCAACCTATGTGTTATAAAACGAAAAACTTGTGTTTGGGTATTAAAACTCTGGACCTAGACAGATAAGACTAACTGTTGTCAGGCATTTAGCATATAACTTTATTGTAAATGTTATGACTACTATTTCAAATTTCATATCACTTCGCATTAGCTGAGAATATTCAACTTTAACAGTTATTTGATCAGCATGGATTAAATTGGTTTGAATAATGATTTGTAATTAATTAATTCTCTCATCTATATTTTTATTCATCAAGATTGATTTAATTATATGTTTATGTAAAATGTTGATGAAATAATATCTTCTAAGTAGCCCAACCTATATACATATTCTTGAACTACAAACCAGTTTTTTTATGAAATAAGGATGTTGAGAACCTGTGATACAAATAATACTTAGAACTTCACTTGTGTGAAAAATTAACTTGTATGGAAATTATTAAGTGCAGTGTCGTTAGAAACAGAAAAGATAATGGGTTTAACAGCCTAGTTAATACTTTACTTTCATCCTCATTGTTTCTTTAGTTCTTCCTTCCACACTTATGTTGACTTACAACTGCTTACAACACATTTTCAGTGAAGATTCAACATCTATAGTACTCATATTGTTTAGCTGTTAAGTGAATCTCTATGGCACCATGTTTCTATAAATTCATCATTCATTATTTAATATTCAATTTCAATCATGTTTATATGTATTAGAAAGATCTACTCAACCACAGCTCTCATTGAGCATGAATAATGAAAAATAAAATAACTCATTGGAATATGAATAATATTCAATCATATGTGAGTTATGAGCAACAAGGAAAATAGTATAATAATGATAATAAAATGATATCCAGAGTCATAGGCAAAATATTTCATCACTATCAAACCATATACAATCATCTTGTATAATATCATTTGTGGCACATGATTTCTGTAAAATAATGGCTAAATTTACTTGCCTACATGTTTGATATAAATTAATACACTTTAAAAATATTACTGTTTCAGTTAAAAACATAACATTGAGGTTTGTTGGCTGTTTACATACCAACATACTGTTAACATGATTTTAAATGTTAACACTAACAATATTGATCTGGATAAGTAAGGTTCACAATTCTAGATAATTTTCTTTTTCTGAAAATATGTACCATTCCCAATTCATGGTTCAGTGATTTACATTAGAAATAGCTTCATATTATGAAGTATTTGCTTCAACAGTGCATACAATATATAAATATGCTTAACCTGTGACTATGCTTGCATATAAAATGAGTAAAAAAGCTGAAAATATGTGTTAAGTTTTAAAAATGGCTATTAACAGCTGCCAATCTATGTTTAAATTTAATAAAAATGATAAAACTGAAATAAACTTATGTAAGTACCTAAGAGAAAGAGTAGCATTTTTATGTGTGTGTAAACCAGTCATGGGCAACCTGTGGCCTACGGGATTCTGAATGGCACACCTACCAAAAAATTACCTTAAATTATTTAGTCATTTAGCCTGACAGATTTTGAGCTTCTCGAAAAGGGTTGCCCACGCCTAGCATAAACAATGTGTATCTACAGCCTCACAGTTGTGTTATTTCCCTTCTTGACATGAGTTAAATATATCTAACATTTTGCATCCTCACACTGGATTAAGGTAGGTCTGTACTCATTGGTAACAATTTGTGTATTGGAGCATGTAAAACTAAAGTAACCAATATTTGTATGTATATATATATATATATATTTATGCATGCCTATATTTGAGTATTACAGACATGTAACATGCGTATATTTCTCTAATACTATTCAATGATATTTTGTTTTTATCTTTTTCTATTATATTTCTCTTTGTAGTTCAATGATCTACAGGTTTTGTACTGATTAATTCTTTAGGTTCCTAAGTGTTTCAGTTTTATTAAATAACTAATTCTATCTAACTTGCTTATTTTAACTGCTATCTGCCCAGGTGCTGCTCTTTTAGAAAGGATGGGTGGAAGTAGCATCAGCTCTCTGAGTAGCGCCATCAGTGCAGCACACCTCAATGAGGATTATTCTGAGATTATGGATGGCAGGTGCAAATCTCGCAGAGATCGTGGGGTTGGATCACCAACTACCAGACGGCGCAGTGGGACAGGTAGATTCTATTAGTACCAATGGACTTCTTTCTTTCTTCTCTCACCTCTATTTTAATTTCTAATTCAATCAGATATATTTTATGAGGCAGAAGTGGTAGAGCGTCAAACAAAATACCTTGTGATATTTTGTTATGGCTCTTTACTTTCTAAGTTCTGAACACTCAGAGGTCAACTTTGCCTTTCATCCTTACAGGATTGATAAAATAAAGTACCAGTCTTGTACTGGGGTCAATTTAATCGACTATACCTTACCTTAAATTTTTGCTTCTTACCTATGTAAGAAATCAATAATTAACTATTGAATATATATTTTTTAATTTCACAGTATTTGTGTACATTATATATATGTATTGCAATTGCCAAGGTTGAGAGGAAAGTTAAGAATATCCATAAAATTGTTCTTCACATGAGTACTTATTCTCAATATAGTCTCTTTTACCTGGAATTGTTTATTTATTTAGTTACACTGTCAATGTTTTCAGAAAAAAAATCTTCCTAACCCTATGTCACCTTGCTGTGTTTCCTAATTTTATTTTTTACCCATTTAATGTAAATATCTGTATTTTATTTTGTTTGGTTATTAATCCCCACTTTTTTTTACATTTTCCTCCTATGTATTTATTTTCTTCCCATAAATTTCTTCCTTTTCATGTTATTCAGGTTGTTTACTGTCAGAGTTTTTACACAATTTTTTTTTTTTGTAGGTTGCTAAATTACTTTCTACTGGCAAAATAAATTTAATTTTATCAAATTTCTTTTGCATGCTTATCATTTGCATTTTACACATTTAAAGCTTTTGATTTTAAATATTTTTATTATATGTAAAACAAAAACATTTTTTTTTTTTCTTAAACTTAAAGGGTGGTTCCATAGTGACTTTTTACTGTAGATTTCAATGACAAATTATTTTTTCATTTATCCCTGAAAATTTTACTGTGTAGACATGGCCTGGGCCAATACTGGCCGAAACATATCAAAGTTATCAAAGTTATATCATAGTGATTTTTTGACGTTAGTACATGGCTACAAATCTTTGGAAGGATACAATCAGCTAGATGCCTCTCCCCCTATACCAACCAGTACTTATTTTAACAGTCTAAAAATATTAAAGACAAGCAGCATTGACCTTGTCAGGAATAAAACTCAAGTATAAAGAAACGTGCTTAAATACCTCAAAGTATTGTATCTAGTATCTACCAATTCTATGATCCCATGGATAGATAGATGGATGGATTTATTTATTTATTTGTTTTAGTAAATACAAAACCAAAATGAAGATTAATTGAATAAATATTTCAAAGTAAAAGTATTTTACACTATAATAAAATAAAATAATAATTAAGGCTCAAGTTTTTAAAAGTGTGTTTGCATAATCATATATTCAACTGTAATGAATTGATACTATTGTAAGGAATATCAACATTTTTATTAAAATTAAATATATCAGATAAAAAAATTTATTAAATAATGTAAGCAAAACAAGATGTTAATTTAGAATGTATTTATAATATTTTACTATTTATTTAAGTACAGTCAGTCATACTTAATTGCACAGCCTTGGTTATTAAAATTACCATGCAATTAAATGAATTCACATAGTTGGCAATAAATTATGGTTTCACTATATCATCATTAGTATTACATGTGTATAGATTATATTATAAGAATAGCACATTGTCGGGAGTTTTTTTACTTACAGAGCATTTTGTGTAGAGATAATTGGCTAATGTTCCATTCAGTTCAGTCTCTATTTTTCATTATAGATATGTATCAGCATGATAATTTGTTTGACTTATTCTTTTTAATAATTTTTTAAATTCTATTTGATATTCTTCTATTACCCAAACAAAAACAGATTAATGTCTTGATAATGACTGCCACATTATTTTCCTCAAGTTCAAACTATTTTATTGATATGTATTGACAGGGCCAATCACTTTACTAACTTCCAATGAGGTTTTACAATACCCTTTGATGTTTTTCAATTACCCAAGCTAACTAGATTCATACATCTTGATAACAACTTTCACACACTTTGAATAACTCAATAAAAATTAGGGTTATGCAAGTTAAGAAAAAATAAATTAAGTCTGGCAGGTTAAGAAAATATTTCAGTTAGTTACAGTCTTTAATAAGTAGAGAAAAATCCAAAATAGCTTGATTTTAAACTATCTTTTTACAAGTTTTATCTACAATGAAAATTTATTTATTGAAGAAACTTATTACAATAAAATTACATCAGAATCTGAACTTCAGATTCATTGAAATATTTACAAAACAAAAATTGAATACATTTGATTCTTATGATATCACTTGGTTATAAACCATGATGTCCCAACTACTGTCATTTTAACTGATTGAGAAAATGAAAACTCTTAGAATTATTTTATTCATATTAACTCTTAACTTCTCGTATGACGCAGTATCACAAAAGACTACATCAGTCAGCCAATGCTGAAATGCATGATATTGTACTAACCTTGTTTACATTCATGTTGAAGGACGTGAGGAACTCTAACATTACCGAAAAAGCTCTAACCCCTTCCTTTATCATTCATTTCTGTTCATTACAGTATTGGGCGACTTTGGCAATTTTTGACAGGAAGTTAAGCATTAAATCAAAGGTTCAATTCTATGCTACTTTTTACTCAAAATCAGAGAAAAACTTATATAATTAAATCAAATTGATTTTTTTCCCATAGATTTGATGCTAAATGAAAGGTTATTCAATTAACCAAGTTATGCAATTTAGTGGAATTGTCTATATGTTATTGCTTTTGGAGCAACTTGAATTTGAATCTTCTTTATTTTAGTTTTTAGACTATTTTCATCATATTCCAGCAATAATGTCACCCTAGCATCTTTTTAAATGTTCTGCTTTTATATGTTTTGATGAAATATTATGTCATATTCATCACACAACTTCTAACATTGAATATGCAGAAATTGAACCTTTTATGACATGTTGCACCTAATAAGTTCAATTGCACCAACTCATTGTAGTGTTGAACATTTTTTTTAATCCCAAAAATATTTACCACTAAACCTTGTGAATTATTCCTAGCAGCTATCCCAACTCTTTCTTATGTGGTTAGGGTGTTGAACTCATGGTCAAAAGATTGTGGTTTCGATTCCTGGACTGGGTGATGCATTGTGTTTTTGAGTGAAACACTTCATTTCCATTTCTCCAGTCCACTCAGATGGCAAAAAGGAGTAATCCTGCGACAGACTGGCGTCCCATCCAGGGGAGATATATGTCCCACAGAAACTGGGAAACTGTCCCTATGAGTCTATATTGACTCAGGAAGGATCTAGCCTAACTCTTTCTAGATTAGATGGCAGTGATTATTTATTTGTTTAATTTGGAATCCTACAATGATTCTTATGTTTATCGGACACTGAAATGCATCTCCAAATTAATTAGACTTAAAATTTTGTCTGATGCTCACTCAATTTGTTAAGAAAAGGGGACAGAAACTAACTAGTTTATCCTTATTTAATATTTTTTTAACCTAAATATTACCACAATATATGATGGTCTCTTCTCTTTGTATAAGAGGACTTCCTATGATTGTCACATTCAAAAATATAGCAGCAATACTACATAAGGCATGCCAACTCTATTCCCAAGAAAATAAGTAACTTTACTGGAAACAAAATAGATGTAAAATTTAGCATTTATCATCATTTGGCCCATTATTTCAATGCTAAAATAACATAATACTAAAATAAGTTTCTTCCTTCTATCATTCAAAATATATTCACAAGAAATATAACAAAATTCAATTGTAAAATATAATCTATCATAATTGAGATGAAAAGAATAAAAATATCTTCTTGCATTTTATCAAACGCAGATACTTTGCCCTAAACAAATCTCAGCAAAAACAATATTACTGGGCAACTCACAAAATATATATACTATACTCGTGTGTGTGCGTATTTATGCATATGTATTTGTGTGTATACATGTATGTATGTATGTATGTATGTATGTATGTATGTATGTATGTATGTATGTATGTAGATAGATAAGTTAAATTTTATAAGTCATGATACATTTTGTTAATAAAATTTTAAAACTGAGAAATATAAACAAAAATTCTCATTTTGAAAGATTTTAATAAAAACAACTAAAAGTCTTCAAATTCAGTTACTGTTTAATCTCAATTCACATATTTGTTTTTGTTTCCTAATCGACACAGATTACAATATTTAGGAGATTTTTACCAATATTACATCAATTAATTTGCAACCATAGTCTAAAAATGAGTTCTTATGCCATTTAAAGACATACAAAATGTTTATGTTGTTTTTATGATATTTTGCAATTTTTATGCAAATATGTCACAATACATCGATCTTGTACAACTAGATTTAATATAATTCCTACTGTTTCAACCACTTTTCTTTAGTATTCCTGAACTGAGGCTTCAAATTCACCAGATATGAAAATTTCTGTCCATGAACACAATCGTACAATTTTTGTCACTTTTTATAAAATTACGATTAATTTAAATAGGATTTCCATTCAGCCAGATACTTCCTAAGCAAAACTTGCTGCATCTTTTGCATGAAATTGAATTTATATGATGAAATCATCTCTATTTTTTATTCACTTTAAAAAATAACCTTCAGAATTATGTTGCTTGAATAGCATTTTGAACTTCTTTTATGAGTCTTGCACAATATTTCCTTATTCCTTTTATGGTATTCCAGCCTTTTTATCAAAATACACACCCACATTCACTCACACAGGTTACAATTTGTTACCAGAAGCTGTTATCATCGCTTGCTTGCAAAGACAAAATACTTCATTTCAGTGGTTAAGAAATGCAAATGAAGTAAAATGCCTATTTCTAGAAATCAAAATTGAGTTGTAAATTCAGTTCACTAGAACCTTAACTCAACAACCTTGTCCTTGCCAATATTGACTATAAACATCATTGATATTTGACTTAACCTGGGGTGTATTCTCATCTGAGCACAAGCACTGCATGTTAAAGTGCCTGTTCAGAAGCAAGGTATACCTGCAGCAAAGTATCTTTATTTGCACCTAGTTATTCTTGTGTTTACCTATGTGCTATAAATATGATCACCATTGACAAACAGCTAAACAACAAGAAATCTAACAGTACTCATTCCACTTTTCATCTCACACACATCAGATCCACCCTATTTTCTCTTTCGGTTCTTTTAACTCTGCCTTCCTCTTTAGATCCAACAAAATCTGACATTTCTTGCATGTAACTGCATATAAGAAAGCTATCTGCAGAACCGTCACACTCCTGTTTTTTTCATCAATTTCGATTTGTTTCTTTCCAGCTGTTTCTTTGCAATGTAATCTGTAATTCCCACTTTCTATATTCCCAGACCTTTCCCATCTTTCTCAGATCTCTTTTCATACCTTTCAAAATTGCTATCATCATCATCATCATCATCATAACCTACTATTAGAACTTTCCTCTTCTGCAACTTAGATGTCATATTTATCACTTTAATCTCTAGCACTACCTTTATATTCAGCCCAAGAACCCAGGATGGTTAATTACCATCCTAACTGCACCTCCATAAACTGCATTGACTGTAAACAATTTAGCATGTAAATTTAATGTTAACTCCATTTAATCAGAGTGCAGTGTAAATTATCATTTCAGTGAACATCTTGAAGTTATAAACAATGTTTTGGAACTGTCTAAGCCAGTGGACCAACTCTTCATTTTGTCATTTTGTCAATTTGTCAATTTGTCACACTAATTCAACAACCACAGTTCAGTTTGTGACATCATCTTATTTTATTAATCTTAATTTACCTATGCAGGAAAAAATTTTCATTTGTACTCTTTAATTTTCTTCACCTGAAGGCTTTTGTCTTTTCTTTAATATAACTCTCTTACTCCTATTTTTTCTCTTATTTTTTTTTCTCTAGTATCTCATTTTCATCTTTAATTTATATCTTAATTTTTAAGTTTTCTAAATTTAGCACTTTACTATTTTTCATCCTTTCGATTTATCTCTACTTTGTCTGCCCTAACTTTCCTTTCCTATTTTACTATTTTTATCATGCCTCTTGTGACTACATATTGATCTCTCGCCCATTTCATGCATTATCTCTTCCTACCCTTCTCTTTATTCCCCAATCTCACCCATCTCTCTTGATATATATTTTTCCTGCTCTCCTCCTCTGTCATCTTTCATGATTCCTCCCAACTATATTACTTCCCCTTTAAAGATTCTTTTTTCTCATTCTCCAAAAACATTAGAATCCTTTTCTCTTCACAAAATACTAACTTATCCATTTTTATGAACTTTATTGTACTGATTATGCCCATGCAGACAATCCCTAGCAACATCAAATTCTAGTGTTTTACTTATCAGTATTTCATTCTGACTAACACTCACTGAATGATAAAAACAAGGGATTTTTTTTCAAGGGATCAGCTATATGCTTGTCCCCTTTCAGGATAAAAGTAGAATAATGGAACTTGTAAAAAAATGTTTAAATCTATAAAATAAATACTTCCAACCTTTACTTTAAATTAGGTCTGAAGAAGACAAACTGACCAATCTTTACTCCCAGAAAGTTTGTTACTGTTTAACTTTATGATTCTTTTTTAAGACTTTGGGGGTATTGACAGAAATCTAAAACAAGAATTATTGCTATTATTTATAATGTTTTCCTTCAGCAATCAATACTTACCAATATGTTTATTTTTTTTCTTAAAAGAGCAAAACCAATTAGAAAACTGAAAATTGTATTTGTTTTATTTCATTGTAGTGTTTGTTGTTCTACCAAACTGTTATTGTATTATTTGTGCATGCTTGCATGGATTATTTGTGCATTTAATTGTAATTTCCTTCAAATTCACCCATGTGGCTTAAATTAATTAACATCATCTAATTTCTTTGACTATTCCACCTGAATGTTACCTGTTTTTTATTATTATCTTTATGTAGTTATTGCCAGAGATGAACTTGATGATCACCGCAAACATAGCCATCCTGAAGGAGGATCCCTTGTTGTTCCCGAGAAAGGAACACGACAGAGATCTCGGTCACCGGTTGAAGATATGAATCATGGATCCTCTCGGACTACTCGATCTCCAGCCCGTCACCAAGTGCCTGAGACATTGTCAAGGTCATTATCTCCCCATAGTTCCAGGTTTGTTTGTGGCAACACATAAAAAACAAATGGATAAGCTTTTAAATATATTTGAGTGCTTTAATCTTACCTTGATAATTTATTATCTATATGTATATGACTTCCATTGCTGAACTAAAACCTTTTAAAAATATTTCTAACGTTTCTAAATGATGAGAAGCTAACTACAACTCTATCTTTAGTCTATAACTTTAGATATGTAAAAAAAATAGTTTTGTTTTGCAGTTCTAGTTAATAGCTTATTTCAATAGAAAAATGTACTGCTAATTTAATGATCACTTGTCATTTTTTTTATTGACTTCTTAATTAGATATTTGATTATTTTTCATTTCTCTAGAAAACATTTTAAAACTTTAATATGGATATCTTTTATTTCCTATTGTGTAAATTTCATTTTGCAATAATGAATGACTCTAATTTACCTCATAGACAAAATCGTGGTATGTCCCCTATTCGCGTGCTACCTACCACATCACGGTCTGCTGGAGGCACACCTTCAAGTACACCTTCTCCAAAGAAACGACAGTTACCTTCAATACCAATTGAAGCACAGATTGCCAGTAGAGATCGAGGTGAGTATCTAGTGCAAGTAATATTTTCAGTATACAATGTTTATAGTTTCTAAAGCTTTTTTTCCTATTTTATCTCAATCATAGTGTATGGCACTGTTCATTTGTAAGCTCTTTTGTTGGGTATCACACAACTGCATGCTCTTTAACCTTCTATTTGAGCTGGTTTAGGGGATTATTCAGTATGCTTGCAGATAAATCCCTCACATTTGCAACACAATTTGCTTTCAATTCAGCATAAAAATGATAAAACCTCTCTCAAACATACTTTTTCACAGATACACACCCACTCTCAATGCAATGTGTACAAGTTGCCAAGTAAAAGTTATACAATCGTTCAGCCCAACAAAATAACTAAACCTTACCCTGTATCTGCTATCATCCTCATATAGTGCATCTTTTAGTTAGCTCCTATTTTCACTAAAAATTTCTCTAAAGATACCTATCCCAACTTTTAGAAACACATGACAGCTTCTCATATCTCTTAGTCAATAGAAATAGTTATAAACAACCACTGCCTTTCCTCATTATTGATCTCTAATATGGCTTTTGTAGAGACACATCAGCCAGAGAACTACTACTTGACATTACACACCTGTAACTTTCCTTCTTGAGAAGTTTGATAATGCAATATCATTGCCCTTGATAACGGAATAGATTTCAACTATGTCTTGTACAAGAATCTTTTAGCAAAGTGGTTCCTCTATTCCTTGGAACAAATGCTTCCTGTCACATTATACCATCAAAGCATTCATCAATAAACTCTCTCTAAACTACATAACTTATAATCTAAATGTCTCAAGGTTCAGCCTTGTATTCCACATTCTCCCTTCAATATCATTTGTCCTTGCACAAATCAAATTTGTATCTTCTCCTAACTGACCTTTTCTCATATACCTTCCCCACCAACCCATCCACCACCACCACTCTCTCTCTCTCTCTCTCTCTCTCTCTCTCTCTCTCTCTCTCTCTCTCTCAAAAA
>JAOPUL010004099.1:35160560-35171529 GCA_027564515.1 Octopus rubescens
ACACACACACACACACACACACACACACACACACACACACACACACACACACACACACACACACACACATTTACAAATACATATCTAATTTCCAATTTGTGTTTATTCTAATGTGGTTTAGCCATTATATATTATATTATTAGATCATTTCGAATTACTTAAACAACACAATGTTAATAGTAGGACTACTGAAGTTAGAGTTCGGCAATTTGTCTCCGTTTAATAATCGATTCATTCATCTCTTAGCACATTGTACGTAAGTACATTCGTATTACACACGCTCACATATATGATTATGATTATTATGCACACAGAGACACAAGTCTTTGTATACAAGTACATATTCATACCTCCGATTGATTCAGAATATGACCAGCAAGGCTGAGTGGGGGGATTTTAAGTACATTGCAAAATATGTGGTAATAAGATATAATTAGACAAAAGAATGTTATAATTTGAAGGTAGATAATGTTGATAAACCATTGGTATTTATATTACATTTACATTTGTTTCGCTGCAAGTAATCTACCACATAACATACTATGTTTTTGGTTCATGAGCAGTGTAGGAGTAAGTAGTCTGAATGTTGTGTTGAAATTGTGTAGAAATGGTTTAGTCGTAAAAAGGAGTTAAGGTAGGGTAGCATGAAAAGATATTTCATTAAAGGTTTAATATCCTTTCTACAATAGGCACAAGGCCTGAAATTTTGTGTGAAGAGATTAGTCGATGACGTCGATCCCAGTGGCCCACTTGTAATTATTTTATTATAGCCTGAAATGCTAAAATGCAAAGTCGACCTCGTTGGAATTTGAACACAGAACATAGAGTTGGAAAAAAATGTCACTTTGCATTTTCATCCAGCGTGGTAAGGATTCTGCCAGCTCGATGCCTTCGGATACAGCGTTAATATGAATGCAAATGACATTACAATATAATAATCATAAGCTATGTGATTGAAAATTTGGTGCAATATTAAGATTTAAAAATTACTCAGTTGAAGGAATGGAACCAAACTTAAAGGATTTATTTCCAAACAGCAACTGATTATTAAGAGCTTTACATTGGAATTTGCGACATTTTAATGTTAGATGGGTATACGGCGATGACCTTCAAAAATTGTTAGCACGTCGGGCAAAAGCCCAAGCATCATTTCGTTCGTATTTACATTCTGAGTTTAAATTCCGCCGACGTCAACTTTGCCTTTTGATCATTTCCGAGTAGATAAAATAAGCACCAGTTGAACCCTAGTGTAAAACCAATTTGACTTACCCTCATCCGGAATTGCTGGCCTTGTGCCAAAATTTGCAACCTATATTAGAAGGGTATCTCAGTTTAATATATAAAATGTGTATTTTATAATAACGATGTGGTATATATAATGTAAGGACGTCACATAAATGGACGTAGTGTAAGAACACTAGATATAGTACAATATTTTCCAAGTGAGAAACTCACGAATGGAGTTAAAGTGTAAAACAGGATAATACATCACCAGCGGCAGACAACCACCACCACTACCATCTCCTGGGTGAGCATACGACGTGGTTTCAGTCTCCTTAGACCTCGTCAGTACTGATTACCGATGGCATGAAATAGCAGCTATTGTCACGCTACGTCCAATTTAAGTGACGTCCTTATATTATGTATATTTTTACTGCCTCCGTCACTCTCTCTATATTTTATATTACGCCTTCTGGCTTTAAGCGACACCAGTGACTTTATTGTCACTGGTTTTCTATATATATCATTAGATTGACAATGGCTGCTGTTTCCGGCCATCAGTAACCAGTACTGATGAGGTCTAGGGAGACTGAAACCACGTGGTATGCTGGTACAGGAGGTGGTGGTGGCAATGTTTGTCTGCCTCTGGCGATGTATTATCGTGTGTTTTACACTTTGATTCCATTTGTGAGTTTCTACTTGGAAAATATTACAATATATTTAGTGTTCTTATGCTACGTCCATTTTATGTGACATCCTTTCATTATGCATATATATATATATATATATATATATATATATACACACACACACATACATGCACACACACATACAGACAAACACATTATATGTGTGTGTGTGTATATTCACACAAACACACATACATGTATGTACATAGATACATACACCTTGATCTGTGCATGTGTGCATGCTTATTCACAATGTACTGATTTGAAAACGTGTGGCAGAAATAAAATAAGGGATATTAAATACATGTTATGGAGTAATATATTTTAAGGTTGACTATTGTTTCAATATGGCCCTTTCTCAGGGTTTTGCTCTGATTGGCTGACATTTAACATCAGTAATAAATCCATTACCATTCCTTAAAAAAGTTCTTCTTTGAAATGTCATCTGAAGACATCTGAGAAACTGAGAAGTGGGCATAATGGAACAGTGTTTCAATCTTAATTATATACCTTATCTTTTATCTTTTACCTTTCACTTGTTTCAGTCATTAGACTGTGGCCATGCTGGGGTACTGCCTTGAATGGTTTATTCACACTTATTTTTAAGTCTGATATTTATTCTATCAGACTCTTTTGCTGAACCACTAAGTGATAAGGATGTAAACAAACCATCACAGGTTGCCAAGTGGTAGTGGGGGACAAAGGCACACACACCTACATACAAATATATGCCAGGCTTCCATATAATTTCCTTCTACCAAATTCACTCACAAGGCATTGGTTAGCCCAGGGCTATAGTAGAAGACACTTGCTCAATGTGCTGCACAGTAGGACTGAACCTAAAATTATATGGTTTCAAAGTGAGCTTCTTAACCACAGTCACATAAAAAGCACCCAGTACACTCTGTAAAATAGTTGGCATTAGGAAGGGCATCCAGCTGTAGAAACCAAGGCAATAGAGCCTAGTGCAGTTCTCTGGCTTGCTAGCTCCTGTCAAGCCATTCAATCCATGCCAGCCTGGAAACTGGATGTTAATTGATTATGATGATGATTACGTATATATGTGTGTATGTTATGAATATTATATTTATAATTTCAAATACCAGTCTTGCTACACATGAAAGATCACATATCTGGAGACTAAATCAAGGTGTTCATATGCATGTGGTCCCATCAGCCCCACCTGAGCTTTCCTGTATGTTCAAAGATTTGCTCATCTACTAGTGGATTGAAAATCCATTTTGGTTTAATGCACAAGGGCAGAACCAGGCTTGATGACATTGACCAAATTCCTTGCTATATTTGTTATAAAACATTTTTCAAATAACGTCAGGGCTAGGTAGTCCTCTAAAGGCTCACAGCAGAAAAGTTGATGAACCTGAGACAGGAAAATGACTGCAATAAAGAGATGGTTATGCTCAAAATTGAGCTGATGACTACAACATATATATATGTACATATGTATACTGCTAAGTACACAACTGTGAGATGCTAACAATTTAATCTTGTGATAGAGGACAATACCTCTTGTAATTACTGATTAGGTAGTTATCAATTTCCCCCATCCTGTTTGAAAACACTATCTCTTTCTTCAACACTTGGTTGTCTAGCAAAACTTTTTGATTGCATGATCTTTGATATTTCTACTATTTTATCCTGAGAGATATATTGTTTTGGAATAAAGCATGGTAAAAGCTACAAAGCTGTTAATTCAACTAATAGTGTTGTGGTTTAAAATACAGGATTATAAAATTCTAAATGACAGCTTCAAATTTAGATTCATCCTAAATAACAAAGTTTAAAGACATTCTGAACTGGTCTATGTTAATACCTACTTAGAACTATAGCTACAACTGAATATGTGAGTCAAGAAATGTTTTAGTAAAACAATACTCAAAGTTACAGTTATAGATTTACTTCTAAATATCATATGTGACCTTTCCACATTGCTTATTGCCCTCATACTTAAGGTATTGAGATATTATAAAGACGGAGTGTTTTGGAAGTATGGGGAGGATTTTATTCTCTTCACTGATTACTGAAATAAGGTTAATCCCTTTACAGAGGAAATATTATGATTGACTTCAATTTAATCTGGTTAACTGACTTTTCAAATATAATATAAGAGTATTGGCTCTTCTCCATTTTTATTTATAATCTTAATAGCAGAGGGAACAATGTGTGGGAGAAGTAATCAAACTGTCTAAGAAAGAGCATTTCCTAATAATTCAAAGTAACTCTTTATTCTTTTATTGTTAATGCATGCAGAATCCATCCTTTCACACTCTTCCAAGTTGCTATCAACTTATCAATGTCTGCTTGAAAGGAAGCAAAACTACTTCCAGTTCTTGCACTGGTTTTGATTCTGAGATTAGAAGTATGTTTGAGTATTAATATATGTAACTTGTTAATCACTTAGGGGATGATGGTGCAATATCTGAAATTTATTTTCTAAAATATAAAAAAAATAGGGGCTTGCAACATTCCCAGGAAAGGAAATATAATGAATATAAACTCTGAAAATAATTTCTTTTACATTAATATTTTGAGTATTAAGTTCAATATTAAGTTTCTATGGTTAAATATTTTTAATGAAGTTAACTTGCTGGGACCTAAGTTATTGTCTTTACAAATAAAAGTAACTAGAATCTGAAGTGCAAGTTTACTAGTGGGAGTATTTACTATAATTAGAACTAATTTTCTTTTTAATTATTTTTTTTTCCTTTTAATGAATTAATCAGAGGAAGAAGGACAGTGCCTATGACCTGAGCATGGGAAGAAGATAAAAAATTATCCTCAAAGCTGGCCTAAATACTCACAGCAGAGTGAATTTTGCTAATGGCAGTCAAGGGCCAGGGGTTGTTAAACTGTATGACAAATTAAGTCCACCACGCCAAAACACGGATATTCCCTCTGATATGTTTACATACAGTTTCCATCACCTAAATTGCATTCATAAGACTTTGGTCAATGCAGTAGTATTGAACATGAGGTGTCATGCAGTAGTATTGAACATGATCCCATGTTGATGCAAAGTGAACTTTTGAATTACACAGCTATACTTATGTCTACTTTTTATTCTAAACAAGTCTCAAAATATTACTACCTTTATATCACCTATGATGCAACAAACTACAAGAGTAATTCAATTCTACCTTAATTCTGTTTTTGTTTTTTTCTTTAGCCTTATTAATTTGAAATTAAAACTGATAAAGTGTACATTCAATGCAAGAGTCAAAGAAATGAGGAAGAAATGGTTACATATATTATATAAAATTCAATATTTCAAACTAATTTAGAATACTAAAATTGAAAAAAGTATGTTGGTGATTAGTTGAAATTGTACACGTATAGGCTTGAATATTGTTTAACTCTTGAATAGAATCATTATTGGACTTAGTCTATTCCTTTGGAAAAAGGAAAGAAAAAGATTTGCTTGTCATTTTTGAATATTCTGACTTCAATTCTAATGTAGCTTCCAAAAGGTTTTCTATTTTCTTTCTTTTTTCCTTTCATAGATAGTGTTGTATCAAATATTATGAAATAATGGGTATTTTTTAAATTCTGTTTTATTAATTCAAATTAGAACATTAATATATATTCTATAGACATTTTGCTTATTGTAACCAAGGAAATTTAATATTCAACTTATACTAGATTAACAATCTGCCTATCTAAATCAAAACTACACTGTCCTTTCTCAGTGTGCAAACATTAAAATTAGATACTTAATGTAGATTCTTCAATAAACAAATAAAGATGTGTTAGCAGCAGATAAATGGTTGTAATAAAGTAAAAAGGTTTGTAGTTATATCTGCTAAAGCAGACCCAAAAGTTTTCAATCTAGTTTTAGACCTTTTTTTTTTTTTTCTATTTGCAAATTTATCTACATATAAATGCACATAGACTGATTTCTCCAATCTCTATGGTGCTTTCTTTGCAACACTGCCTTCCCAGAGTTTTGCTTCAGCAGAGCAACCAGCCAGCCAGCCAGCCAGCCAACCAGCCAGCCAACCAGCCTGCCTGTTGCTTGCTAGAATTCTAGCATTTGCTGTCACTCTTACTTCTGCTGTCATTGCCACTCTTACTGTTGCTGCCACTTTTGCCATTCCTCAAATAGCTCTTAGTTTCCTTATTCTGTTTCTCTAACCTAACCTCTTCTTTCCATTCCTTCCCTCCAATCCACCAAAATGATGTCTCCTGAAGATTTCAACTAAAGACTTGAGACCACTTATGCTGCTACTGGCTTACACAATTGGCTTGAAGTCATAGACCAAAATTTGATCTTGTTCATTGCATTACTTATTATTAACCAAATATATATATATATTTCAATCAAAGTTCTTCTCCATTTCTTCCCTTCAAATTAAAATCAGTGATATATTTACCTTGAAAACCTGTCATCCTACATATATATATTATGTTAGCAAAGACACTTTCAATGATGATGAATCTTTATCATCTATATCATTTGAAATGATTTCCTAACACAGTGTTAGAGAACTGCAGTTTATAATATTCAGTGTTTTCATATTTACTTTATAATAATAAATGGGCTGACAAACCTTCATGAGTTATACTGGGGTGCATTGTGAATGGTCAGTATTTGTTTTATGTCTCCAAAAATGTAAAGTGTGCAGAGCTCAATGCTAAGCTTTTCATACCTAAATCACTGGATTCATTTAAGTTCCTACTCTTTTTTGGGCCACAGATTGAAATCATTGAAGTTTTTAAAAAGATGTCATCAAGGTAACATCTATAAGTTGTAATCCAAATGATTTCCATGACTGATTTATTGGAGCAGGAGTTGTAGAGTGCCAAAATTGATGTCATACACAATTTTGATATGCACCTTGCTTTTATGAATTCAATTCCTGCCAGTAGTAACTTTTTTTTGTCCTTTCAAAGTTGATAAAACAAGTTGTAGTAATAAACTAGAATTACATATATTTATCTCCCTTACAAAATTAATCTTGTACTTTAGAAAGAAATTGATTTTATTGATCTCATTTAAGTTTCATTTATAAGTTAGTTGAGATTTGAATATATGACTCAACTCTAAACTGTAGTTTATAACTGAAGGAACATTTGACATGGAGAAGATAACCTTAAACTACCAAGAGTTAACTTGAACAATTTTTTATTCTTTTTTTGGTCGCCTTCATTCAGTCATAGTGTACTCCCCTATAGCAGCTATATCATAACCTATACCTGCTACTACTTCTACCGATATTTGCATTCACTGCTACTAGTGCTACTCTTTTTACTTCAATCTACCCTGGGTTTCTTGTCCAGCTGGTTATCAGCAAATCTTTATCTTCCTACTCCTACATCTCTGCTACCTCGTCGTGATGACCATTTCGGTCAGTTTGATGGCTCGGAATATTTATGTAGATCTTACCAAAAGCAGCAGCCAAGTGATTGTTTTCAGCTATTGTCAAGTGGTTCGTCACCAGTGATTCGATGTTGTAACATCACTAACTCCATTGGTTGTTCTTTGCCTACTCATCACAACTGTAAGTATGGAGCAGCGTGCGTGCAAGCGTTTATAGGCCCCCTTTTCCAAGTGTCATAATAACATTTTTGCCACTCATTGATCATATTAGGTGAAGTATCATTTGCTCTGTTGAGCTCTGGGAAAATAATAATACTTATTATTAAAAACAGTTACTTATGTTTATAAATGGTTAGGAAACCTGCTTAAAATATTTAGCTAACTGATGCTGAGAACCCTAATCATAAAACATTATTTTATCATCACATTATTCTGTCTTATTTTATTAATTTCTTTCAACTTATCACCATTAACATATTTCATTGTTATTAACACAAATTGATTCAAGGGTGATTCAAATTTGAGCTGGGTTTTGTTCAGAAGTAGTCTTAGAAGGGTTGGGTTAGTGTGTCTGTGTGTGTGTTACCCAACACAAGAAACTAAAGTAGTCCCATAAGTATATAATAAAAAATATAACTAGAATTTGAGGACATTAGTTGGTCAATTATAGTTAAAACAGTAAAATCAAACATCGAGTTATGTTAGTTTACCATCTGAAGAGGAAATATCTAGCATTTCAGATGGAACTCTTCATCACAGAATAGAGGATTCTATCCAAAACATTCCTTAGAGCAAACTAGCAACCATAATTATTTATTTATAATTTTTTCATTTTACTATATGATTATAAATTGATTTTTACAAAAATTGGTATTCTCTTTAAAACCAATATGCTTATTGAATACTTTATCTGAACAGTCAAAAGAAATTTAAAAAACAATCAAAATTATTTTTAAATGACAGAATCATTTAGAAAAATCTTTATAACTTGTTAGGTTTTCTTTAAATTAATACTATAGACATTGACCTGTGGAATAAAGAAATCCCTTACTTGAAAAATAAATATAGGTTGATAACAGGAAGAGGATCTGACTGTAAAATCCTGCCTCAGTTCCCATCCAAACCGATGCTAGCTTGGAAAAACAGACGTTAAACAAACAACTAAACATGCAAATGACTAGAATAATAATTTAAGGTATTTCACAATAAAATGTAGGATAACAAACTTGAACTTCATGAAATGTTTCAAACAATTACACTAGACTATGTCATTCCTCTTAAGAATTTCCTTCGTTTCTTTTGTATTTTCACTTAATAATTTTATTCTATTTTTTATGAAATATAACATTAAATAAAGGAACATATTATTTACTTACTAAATAAGCTCAGTTTATTCTGTTAAGTCAAATTACTATCAATATGTTAACCAATTCTTTAATACAATATTTTTGTTTTAAGTAATAAATAAGTTATGATAATTTTCTTAAGTTTAAAATATGCAGTGCTTTCTTTTTATCCAACCATAAAAACTCAGGGAAAATGTCTTACTCTATTTAACTATTTAACTTGTTAATTTGGTAAAACACCTGCTTAAATATTTATATAAAATGTATAGAATATTATTATTGTAATTATGTACATTAAAAATAAAATCACGTTAAAATTTCTGTTGTCTTAGTAAGTCTAAGCTCATAATTTACATTTGGTTTAATACATGTTTGCTATATTATCAGATTAGAGACATGTTCTTTACCATTATTAAAAAGAAAATTTACGTTCTGAGTTCAAATGCCGCCGGGGTCAACTTTGCCTTTCATCTTTTGGGGTTAATAAAATAAGTACCAGTTCAGTACTGGGATCGATTTAATCGACTATCCCCATCCCCGAAAATTTCAGGCCTTTGTGCCCAGTATAGAAAGGATTATTAAAAAGAAAATTAAAATTCCTGACTGTTGTTTTAGATATATCTGAGTTTAACTCTTGTGGCACAAACACAAATAATTGAATGGTTTGGATTATACTTGAGACAGATATAACTAACATTTGCACTTCAACATTAAGTATTATTATCTGTTCCTATATATACAAACATTAGAACTTGAAGATTCATTTAACTTATGACAATATTAAAAGAAAAAAATATATTGAAATAAGATGAAAAGTGAACCAATTTTCTAAATTTAAATTATAAATTTAAAGTTATAATTAATGCTATATAGTTAATCCTCAAACAAAAAATTAATAACAGTAGTTATATAAGTAAAATATGAATTGAATAATAACTACACTTGATTCCACTAATATCATATTTAGCCTGTATCGTTACTTGATTTATTATCATTATCATCACTTTTATCACCATCATCATCATCACCATCATTATCTTCTAAGCAAAAAAAAAAGTACCTGATGCTGTTTAGAAAGTTTAAGAAAGGCAAATTTCAGATACTCATCTAATTCATGCTGCCATGTGAAAATAGTTATTAAATAATCAAGGTTTGTGTACATAAATGGAAATACAGTGTCAGTAGAGGTATACTAGACTGACTGTATGAATGTGAAATACAACAGTTGATAGTAGTTAAGAGAGAGAGTTACTTTGAGGGATATTTTAAGTTGCTTGCAACAAATAGAAATAGACTATGTGCATGTATGGAGTAGACTAAAAAAATAAATATGTTATGCTTACAATTAGTTTAGGGAAGTGGTGTAGGCAACATTAAATATAAAAACCGAGAGCAAATAAGGAAGCCTGTACATGGTTGGTTATCTTGCCAAAAATAGCAGTCAGGTCTCCCTCAAATTATACTTACCATCTTAAAAAGGAAAAACACATTGGGAATGTAGTCCTATATATACAAAAAGATGGAATGGTCATAGATGGAATGCTTTTGATTGTAGATTTGCTAAATTAGACTTGACCTATCACTAAACAACAACTAAAATTTAATTTTGAATATACGTGTCAAAGCTTTTCATTAAATAGATTATGCACATGCAGAGGCACAAACATACATACATGTACATATTAGTATACATAAGTATATATTTAAATTATGTGTCTGTATGTACATGTGTGCATATATATTTGTGCATATGTGTGCGCATACACTTATGTGTGTCTGCACATTGATCATCAATGATTGAACTTATACTTACTCTAGAATAGAGAAATTAAACACAATGTTCCAGTATGTTGCCAATTAACCTATTAGAAACAGTAACCAAATCTCCCCCAAATAACACTCTTATGAAAGAATGCATTGAATAATGTAGTTGTATATATAGTATATCCTAATAAGATGGAATAGTCATGGCTGGAGTACCTTTGATCATAAATCTGTTTGATCAAGGCTAAACTGGTGTTAAATTATATAGGCATGGTTGTGTGGTAAAAAACTTGCTTCCCAACCACACAGTTCTGGGTTCAGTCCCACTGTGTTGCACCTTGAGCAAGTGTCTTCTGCTATAGCCTCGGGCCGACCACAGCCTTGTGAGTGGATTTGGTAGACAGAAACTAAAAGAAGCCTGTCGTATATGTATATATATATATATGCCGGTGACACATTAAAGGCATCCGGTACACTCTCTGGAATGGTTTGTGTAAGGAAGGGCATCTAGCCATAGAAACCAAGCCAAAAACGAACTGGAGTCTGGTGCAGCTCCCTGCCTTGCCAGTTTCCAGTCAAACCCTCTAACCCATGCCAGCATGGAAAACAGATGC
>JAOPUL010004099.1:35178925-35189342 GCA_027564515.1 Octopus rubescens
CCGTACAGCACTGAGTTCTTCTTCCTCAGTGTATACTGATTAATGTTCAGAGCCACCCTCAGCATTCTCGTGTAGCATCCATCCACCATCTGAGTGAGTTTCTTGGTCAGCGTCCAAGTCTCAGACCCGTACAGCAGCAAAGACTCCACTGTAGCAATGAAGAGACGGATCTTCAGGTCTCTGCGAAGGTCTGACTTCCACACCGATTTGCTGTCTGCAAATATCAACTAACCAAGCCTACACCCACCAATTGTGACACTACTTCCACAACGTTTTGTCATTATAAAAGCATAAAAATATTTTTAAAGTTTCATAAACATAAAAGGCATTCATTCTACTTGATTTTATAGTTAAGAGGAATTAGTATAATGAAGAGAGCCAAACAATTTTAAATTAATCAAAATTACATCCATAGTGAAGAGAAAAAGAATTTAAAGTGAAAGTTGCTCAGTATTTTAGATAGATGTATATCTTTAATGTAATATTCATACAGAATCAGTGCAACAAGGCTACCTTTGTCAATCATTTATTTCCTATTTTAATTTGATAGCTTTTTTACATTTCTCTACCATCAAGAGAAACTCACTGACAATGTATGGCAATATCATTCAAATTTAGCAATATTTTCTCTAATTGTTATTCTCTATATTTTTTGTAGAATGTGGTTGCCTCCAAGCCACTATGGTGACTTTGTGGAAGGTTTGGGCCCTTCACAACTTGTTGGGAGACAGGTACTTGGGGCTCCATGTCTGGGAGAAATTCAGCTTGGCCTTTATGACCGAAAAGGCCACTTAGAAGTTGAAGTAATTAGAGCTCGTGGCCTAATGGCTAAGCCTGGTGCCAAAGTTTTACCTGGTAAGTTTGTTTGCTTTTGTGTTTTGTTTTCTCTTTGTAAATATATTTTTGTTTATATACACTGTAAATGTGGATGGTATGGGAAGCGAGAGTCGAAAGTCCAGTGCCAGTGGCACGTTAAAAGCACCCAGCACACACTGTAAATGTGATTGGCGGTAGGAAGGGCATCCAGCTGTAGAAACCAAGCCAAATCAGACAGGAGCATGGTGCTAGCCCCAGCTTACCAGCTCCAGTCAAACCATCCAACCCATGCTTGCATGGAAAACGGACGTTAAAGGATGATGATGATGATCTTGTAATGTTAATCTTTCTTTTTTTTTTCTGTTTCACATAGCTCCTAGAAATATTCTGGAAAAAATAATTAAAATATGAGTCTCCAACTCTTAATTAATCTATTTTTATTGCTAAGAGATTTGGAGTTTTCTCCCCTGTTTATCTTAGAGTTTTAATATTGATTAATGTTCTGGTATTCGGGCAGAGTCTTCATTAATTAAAGTTGTCTTGCTCACCACAATATGTTAGTGCTTACTTTACTATTAAATATACAGTTTGGCATTTTCCTCCAAGTTAACAAGACTTTTGTTATTACTTTCAATTGACAACACATTTAACAAGATTTTTGTTACTACTTTCAATTGACAACACATTTTGTTTCTTTCAAAATAGTTTATTAAATTAATTTTTATCCAATAATTTATAAACATATTTCATACATAAATAATTTTCTAGAAACTGCAATTAGTGTTAGAGTAGGTTATCAGTGAGTCTCATGAACTTTCATTGCTGGTTATGATTCCTTCATTTCATTTGTATTACTAAAACTTGAGACATAACTGTCTCAATTTCCATTAAAATCAGTATGGCTGCTCACTCATTGTTAGATACCTTTGATCTCAAAAATTCAAGCAATTGACTTTATTTATAATATTTGTGTTTGCGGAAAATATATATATTTTTCTAACAACTGGCAACTCAGTTAAACAATGCTTTGCTGATGAGATCTAATAATACAGAAACATATTCACAGTTGTCACTGTACTGCCAAAGATCAGGCTCACTCTCCACTACATTGTATATTTAATTCATTTTTAATAATTTAAATCTCATGGTTTTCTCCCTTGCTTTTTCAGTCATTACTATAAAGATTGTTTCTCATCCTTATATCTGTAAATTAAATTAATTAAAATTCCTTGGCTCACTACATTAGATATGTAAGCAGCTATTTATATTAAATCTGTGCCTTGTATGACCTCCATTAATCAATGTTGACCATGCATCTGCACGTGTATATGCAGACCTGTGATAAAGATTTTAAGGAAGACTAGCAGTTGCTCATGCATACAGGTCTCCTCTCTCTATGCCACTGCTTTGGCCTGATACAGCTTGATATCTGTCACCACAGGCATTGCTGTCAGAATGCAAATCACTGAATCAGAATCTGCAAGGCATCTCACTCAACTCTCTAACAATTCCACCATTCTGACACCCTGGATTGATACCTTTCTTTTATTGACCCCATAAGGATGAAAGGCAAAGTTGACTTCAGTTGGATTTGAACTCAAAGTACAGAGAGTCAACACAAATGCTGTGAGGCATTTTAGCCAACATTCTAATGACTCTGCCAATTCACAGCCTTTGTCACTTGTACATCTGATCAGTTGACCAATGTGATGAGTGACAAACATTTTATTTTTATTTTTGTTTGTTTTTTTGTAGTGGGAAACAAGTGTTTTAATGAGGACTTTATTATTTGTCTTATTTTCCTCTGGTTAACAGCTTAACACCAATAAAGTCATCTTGCTATAAATCCTGGATCTAATAATTATATAGATTGCATTACTATAGTATATACACTGTTTTTAACTTTCTTAGAGAAATTAAAAAACAAAAAATCCTGTGAAATATCCATGCAGCTTAATTTAACTCTTTCAGTGTGTAATTTAACTCTTCAGAGCTTAACGTAACCCTTTCAGTGCAAAATTAAATTTCATGGTTATTCCAATAATGATGCTTAATCTCTACCATAAAATAGAATTGGTATTTTCCGCAAGTCACATTGCTTCAATAAACTTGACATATTTCAACAGAAAATAGTTTCAGACATGACATTCCTCAAAAGGCAGATTGGTATGTAAACTGCTTTCTGCAGTTAAGGGTAATGAATATTTGAATGGATATATCTGCTTTCTGCAGTAAAAGGGTTAAGATCTGAATTGTAACCTAATTTTTTACCAATTACCATATTTGATGGTGTATAAAATGCACAGTTTTCAAAAATAGAAATCACCCTGGGTCTTATATACAAAGTCGAACCTCCCATCAGCTTTAATACACTAAAAACTTTCTTTCCTGAATATGTGCTGCTGAAATTGGGATGTATCTAATACACTCATGTGTCTTCTATGCCATCTAATAGAATATAAGTATTTCTAATTTGAAAACACTTATTGTTGTATATTAACAGACTCAGATAAGAAATAAACAATCAAGTATGAGGATGGAAAGATAAATCTAGTGTAAAACTCAAATAAATTACAAAGTTTCATTTTTATACAAAACATTTTGTAGTATTGAATGAAGATGTTTAAATGATGAATGTAGCCTATTCATGTGGAAATGTATAGTTAAGTGGTGGGTAGCATACTTGATGTAGTGAGCAAAAAAAAATGAATATATACAAATTACACCTGTAAGAGAAAGAAAGCTCATCAGTATTAGTGATAATTCTTATCCAGAAAGGTAAGGGAGACAACTTTAAAATCCAGTGAGAGTCTGAATTTTGGTGACTACATTGACTTAATAAACTTTTTCAGTGAAACATAAGTCTTGTAGCTACATAATTCGTTGCTGAGCAAAAATATTTCTTAATTAGAATTAGATTTTTAAATGTAAGGTACATGGATAAGGATTTAAATCATTTCTGTTAAACCATTAAAGTGAGAGAAATTCTGTATTTTCACGGATTGGGATAAAATTAACGATTTTCACTTTTTTTTTTTTATATATATAACTCTTGATAATGGCAACCTAATAAATTCATGTGTCTGTTTCAGCTCCCTATGTGAAAGTCTATTTAATCAAGGCCAAACATACAGTAGAGAAGCAGAAGACCACTATTGCAAGGAGGACATTAGATCCTCTATATCAGCAACAATTAGTTTTTAATGAAGCTTACCAAGGAAGGGTTTTGCAGGTTAGAACTTTCATTTGTCCTTTTCCTTGAATCTGAACTCTCATAAATTTTGAATTCTCATTTACATATATTGTTCTGCTTTCACTCATTTTTAAAAAATAATTTTCTCTTTACCAGCAATTAATATTTCCAATTTTAGATATTCCATGAGCAAGTAACTGAAAATTTCTATTTAAAAAATGCTAAGAATCACTTTTGTTTTTGTAAATTATCTGTAAATTTAAGCCTCTTCATTAAACTGCTGAACCCCATTAGATTTAGATAACAAGCATAAGAGACACAATAACTCTAATTTTAGAGGTTGATTTATTAATCATATAATCAGGAAATGTGCAGCATTTGGAGCATCAGTCTGCATGCATGACAAACATATCACATCTCCTTTTCCACAGTTACATAGTTAACAGAAAGAAGAGTATCTAATTGTTAAAAAGAAATTGATGTAAAACTAACAGTAAAAAACTGAATCTGGATTAATTAAAATCTAAAATGGTGTGATTATATCAAAAGATCAGATAATGGAAAGTAAGAGAACACCAATTAATAACCATTGCCCCACTGAAGGACATCTTCCCTTTTATCATTCCAGGGTTGATAAAATAACGTACCAGTCAAATACTGAGTCATTTGAATAATACTGTTGTCTCCCAGTTTTCTTCAAGTAGGAGACTATGGCTCAGAATCCTAAACCAGTCTCTTTAATGATGCTTGCGCATTAAGAGTACCCTAGAGTGCAAACCCCTACAGCGATAATATTCTTGTGAAGTACAGCAGGCCTAGATATTTTTAAATTTGCAAGACGTGTCTGTGTGTCCAATGAGAGTGTAAGTTGTAGGTAACAAAAGAACAATCCACTACTAATTGAGAAAATTAGACTTCATAGAATAAGACTGAGAATTATTAGAGAAATAAACACATTAACATTATGAAATGTTTAGATATATATTGTATGTTATAGTTTACATATATATTGTATATTATAGTTTTATATAATGCATTTACTAATATATCATCAACATTTGCCATGTAAAAGCCCTCGTACCAGTGGCACATTAAAAGCACCCAGCACACACTGTAAAGTGGTTGGCATTAGGAAGAGCATCCAGCCATAGAAACCAAACCAAATCAGACTAGAACCTGTTGCAACTCTCTAGCTTGCCAGCTCCGGTCAAACTGTCCAACCCATGCATGGAAAACAGATGTTAAAGAATGATGATGATTATCATTATGTTATATCTGCATTTCCATTTTTGCATAGGTTAAATTAGTCTTCTCCCACATACCATCCCAACACTTCCATTGTCATCTTCTTTGTGAGATTTAAAATTTTGATAACAGCTTTCACTTTTTCTGCCTATGTCTTCCTCAGTTTTTCTTTTCCACTGTTTCTTTCCATGTAGATCTCCTGGCACTTCTTTAACCAACTGCCACTATCCATTTACATGATAACCTCTCTTGTACACTACATCAATTCCTCTTAATACCCACTTTTCTCTCAGCTCATCTGTGCACACTAGCATAGACATTCAGTGAAGCATGTTTGTTTCAATTCTTTGTAATCTTCATACATCCTCTGCATTCAATGCCCATATCTCACTAACATGCGTTATTGCAGTTTGTACACTAGCATCATACAATCTATCCTTCACGAGTGCAATACATTTGCTTAAATACATTTCACTCTTTTGTCAGCAAGTCTTTGTAAACATAAATTACTAATTATTCTTATTTTTGCTTGCAAATAACTTTATTGATATCAAATAATGTTAAATTGTATGCTGCATTTTGCCAAATTTGTTTTTTTTTTAAATCAGAAAAAAATTTTATACAAATAACCAAAATTGACCTATGCACAAATAATGATTTTTACTTAGATTTCATGCTAATTGGTTTAGTGTTTTGAAAGGTTATCAATTAACCAAGATTATGCAATTACTTGGTGTCAAATACATGTTTATTGAATTATTATGTATGTGGCTGAGTGTTCCACAGACACTTGTACATTTATAGTCCTTTGACAAAATTAGTGTAACATAGTGTGTGAAAATACTGGTTGTTTGAATTACAAGTACAAAACATCCAACAGGTTTCAATGCAGTTATTGTCTACCCAATTTTACTCACAAGGGCTGGGTTGACTTGAAGCTATGGTAGAAGACACTTGTTCAAGGTTCTGCACATTGAAGTCAAAACCTAGACCTGATGATTACAAAGTGAATTTCATCAACATTCAGTTATATCTGTGCATATATACATACATACAGCCATTTCACTACAAATCTTTAAATATTTTCTGACATTTAAATTATTGCTATTTGTCAAATACTAGATTTTAAAATATTGGGTTCAAATTTTAGCACAAGGCCAGCAATTTCAGAGGAGGGGTAAGTCTATCACATTGACCCCAGTGTCCAACTGGTACTTATTTTATTGACCCTGAAAGGATGAAAAGCAAAGTCGACATCGGCAGAATTTGAACCCAAAACGTAAAGACAGACAAAATGCCACTAAGCATTTTTCCTGGCATGCTAACAATTCTGCCAGCTCACCACCTTAAAAAAATTATTTCAACAGCATTCATTGCAAAATATTACTAAAGGTCTTGTGGGTGTCTGTTATTTAACTGAGTTACATATGCATATCTTGTTTTTCTAATTTTTGTTTATGTTGAGGTGAGACAGAATTTTCTGAAAGTTTATTTATATATAAAATTGAAGTGCTTAAATTATCATTGAATAACTGACGATATCTTTCTTTTCTCTAGGTTACTGTGTGGGGAGACTACAGTCGAACAGATAGGAAAGTATTCATGGGAGTTGCACAAATAGTATTGGATGAACTAGATTTATCAAACATTGTGATTGGCTGGTACAAATTATTTCCAACATCATCATTAGTAGGACATCATTCTGGACCATCCTCTGCATCATCACCTCATACGAGGAAAAGTTCAGCATCTTCATTAGAAACCCTTAGTACTGCCACATCTTGGACTCAGTGAATCCCAAAAATACTATACATATGGACAAGTATGTTTGTGTGGGAATAACATACAAAGTTATTCAAAATGTGCATATAGATTCATGATTGATTGATGTTTTATATATATATATATATACATATATATATATATACGTAAGACTTGTTTCTTTCAAAGAATTCATTTTTTTTTCTTGCCTACTTTGATTAGGAAACATTAAATTCATAATTGTTAAAGATATGATATGGCTACCACCAAATGTCTTATATTTAAGCTAAATTCTACATGCCACCAAGTGTATGTGCTGAAACATTACGGATCAATGTTGCATGTCAAAAGAACATTAATTACTGCAATTAGAGAAATTAATTCCAAATTTACTATACATTTTATTGTATGAAAATTCTTTCATTCTTGAATTATTGATCTTTGTAATTCTTGTTGAAATTTTGGACCAATGTTTTTCTTATTCAAAAGTGATTTGAGATCATTTTTTTTCCTAGTAAATAATCCTAACTTTTTTTTTTCGCATAAAATTGTAAAGGTGATTCAAACCATCGTTTTCATTTTTGATTACTATTATTGTTAGAATAATTCCTAAAGAACGTCTATTTCATAATTAAATGGATTTAAAATGTCAAGTTCATTCTTCAGCTATTTCATATTTGAAGAACATTTTGCCCTCTAATATGCTATAGTGTAACTAATATGTATGATTTACAATAGATAACAAGTTCTACAGAAAATAGTTATTGTTGGTAAAACTATAACTAAGTGAATTTTTATCATATCTCACACACATGCATAATAATTTGCAAATCACATTTGAGAATACTAAACTAATTTAGCAAGATAAAATATAAAATGTTTAATCTTCATAAAGAATAAACTTAAATCAAGAGGACATTGTTAATTGGCTTTAATTGGCTAGAGTAATATGAAACCTGTTATTCCAGCCTGCAACATATTATACAGTAGTACCTACACATTATTACTATCTACATATATGTCAGATATGCTGACTTTTAATAAGAAAAGCTCACTGTCATAGCTTGTGAGGGATCACTGCAAATAAAGCATTTATTGAATTTTCAGTGAAGAGTATGTTGGAATGAGTTTTAAATACCTTCTCTAGATGCAAAGGATGACTTGAATTTAGTCTAACAAAACATTTGCTAATTTATGGTGCCCTCACGACTTGAAGAAAGTGAACATATCTATTCTTATTTACAGCTTAGCAGTCTGGACATGCAAAAGTGGATAGTACCCAGTGTCGTGGATAGTTAAGGAAGGTGCACAGCTGCTGAGACTCCAAGCAGAAGTGAAATGTGCAGTATTTACGAGACTGTTCCTTCTTTTACCATTCATGATCATATTGTGTATATAGACATATTTACATTCATCATAACCTATAGTGTTGGCTAAAAATCTATAGATATGTTCTATAGTACATTTTAGCAATGAAATGAGATACTGTTAACCCATCAGTAATTGAATATTGTGAATGCATGTTTGTGTGTGCGGAGAACAGCTTTACTTTTAAGTATGTATTATTGAATACAGGACTATGGCTCTAGTTTTAGCCTTTTTTTTCTGTATTTCCTTATTTGTCCTTTATATTTTTTTGTTAACAAAACATTTGCTGGGTCCATCAGTTTTGAAGTTTTCCTGGTCATTTCATCTGAATGAGGACAATGGAAACGATTTTAATAGTGGTGGTCGTTATTGTTGTTTTATTGTAGACAGGAGTTATGAGAATGTTGTTGTCACTTTCTTATTTATTTGTTATCAGTGGATTTTAAAAAGAAATTTCACATTGTCAATAACAAATGATTCCTGTCTGCAGTAAAATGGCATTAATAATCTCTACTTAAATCAGTTTCTGGAGGATAAGACCAAGATCTTAAAAGTCTGGTAGACCTTGGAAGTATATTGTCCCTAAGGAAGGGATTAATAAGGAAAGAGGAATATTTCTAAATAAAATGTTACAAACAAGGCATAGTCATGTGCGTATATTTATGTTCATATATGCGTGTATATATATATATATATATAATACAGCCAGTTTACTCTGTAAAGCGGTTGAGAATAGGAAGGACATTCAACCATAAAAAAAACATGCCAAAAATGAAACATACAAATTAGATATGATCCCCAGTTTGTCTAACAGAAAAGTAACTCCAAATAAGAACTAACTTGGTTAGGGACGACCTGTCCACTTCATGCCAGCATGGAAAAGAGATGTAAAAATGATGATGACTTAAACTGGCTTACGTAAGAAGCTAGTAGCTTATTAAAAATGATCCTCTTTAATGAGCATGTGTTTATAAGATGTTTAAATCACTTTATTTATTGTCTAACAATGACTAGGTAAAACTATACCTATTTTCTGCATGCATTGAAATTAAGTTCTGTTTTAGTTAAAATTGAAGAAATATGAAGCTCATTTAGGGTAGTAAAAGTATTTTTTTTTTATATATTTAGTTTCTACTGGCCCAGTTCTTAGATTTCAGAAATGACACCTACTACTAACTTTTTTTATTTAGTATCGTCAAGATTTATACAAATCTTAAAAACAGAAATAGAGAAAATTCCTTAAAATCTAATTAGCTGCTATTCTATTTAAAATTATTAAGAGTTGATACCATTTGTGCCTAAATTTCTCTTCATTTGTGTTCATTCTACATTTCGCCTCCTTTCATTAGAAAAGGTCTCAGTGATGAGATAGAATTCCTAATACATTATTGGGGGGGGGGTGCATTTTTAGTATTACAATTATTTAGGAACTTGCTATAGTAGTTCTTGTTTACTCTTAGGTCTGCCAATTGAGCAGACCTATAATGAAAGACATTCAAGCCATGACCATCACGTCTTAGTAGTTTTTGTTTTGTTTTGTTTTTCCCAGACACATTTTGGTCAACATTATACAGTAGGCCATATTTTTAGAGAGTAGAAAGCGTGTTTGAGTGATATTTAGCTGCTATATCTAGAAGTTCAAATGACCACATACAGGCTCCTTTTTTTTTTTTTTTTTTGTATTATTATAATAGTAGCATTTGTGGTAATAGCATAAAAAATAACATTACTGAAATGGATTTCTGTAAGTAGTAAGGAAAATATCATTCAGGTGGATAGATAATATATATATTTTGTAATACATATATGTTTATTTATATATACATAAACATATATATGTAAAACACACACACACACACACACACACACACATATATATATATATATATATATATATATATATGCTGCAGAACTCATGTTCTGTAGAGTGGACAGATATGTTTATTATATCAAAAAATGACTGTTTCGACAATCAATGAAATGTGAGTAGATTTGTTATATTATGTATAATTATATAGATACATATTGCATATA
>JAOPUL010004099.1:35269807-35283124 GCA_027564515.1 Octopus rubescens
GTCTGCGAACTAAGGGAAAAGCTAGGCATAAGAGGAATTAAGTGCAGTGTGCAAGAGAGAAGACTGCGGTGGTATATATATATATATATCCATAACCAAAACACATGGTTTTTCATTCCCTGGTGTTCTCTTGAATGATACTCTTGTAACTTTTAATTTGTTTTGAAGTTGTATATGTTAGACAATACAATGACTTTTACTTATCTTTCAGCTATTCATAAACATTCCTATCAATCCAGATCGCTTTGTCAACATTTGCATTAATAGCCGTTTTTATTTAGGTACAAGGTCAAGTAGTTTTGAGTGGAAGGAGTTAGTTGAATACATTGACCTCTTAATACTTGATTGATACTTTATTTTATTGTCTCCAAAAGGATGAAAAATAAAGTTGATGTCAGCAGGATTTGAACTCAAAAAGTAAAAGAGCCAGAAGAAAAATCACAAGACACTAATGATTCAGTCAATCCAACACTAACCAAAACATAGTCAAAAATTTCTTATTCAGATTTGATAAGCCTTTGTCAATGTTACTACCATTAGGTAAACTTTCAAATTAATTTTTAATTTACTTTTACCACAGAAGATAAATACTGTTAATAAACAGAAATGAACATAAAAAGGAAAATAAGAATCCTAACCACCAGGTTATCATACAGAATATTATGAAGAGGGTTACAGATTTCAATCATAAAATATTTTGGCCTTAAACATATTACTATCATATCTCACTCTATATTCTATTTAGTCACTGTCAACAATTTCAAAAACAGTCTTTTTTACAAATTTACAAGTGTTTCTTAAAAAAACAAAAATTATGATTACTCAGAAATAAAAGAACTAGAAACAAGGAATTAAGAAACAGAACGCAGATCATAAGATCTTAACAAATATGTTTAAAAAGATCTAATGCAATTTCACTGATAAAAAAAATAGGCTTGCTCAATTCAGATTGACTTGGGGCAAAGCAAAAATATGAACTTTGAAAAAGACTTTCATGCAAAAACAGCTCAATCTTTTTACTGTCAATTTAATTTAACAAAGAAATTATACTAATTAGATCTACACAAATTAAGACTACTCGCCTAATAACTTTGTTACTGATAAAGTGAGAAAGAAAAAAGAGACAGACAGACAGACAGAGAAGAGTGTGTGTGTGTGTGTTATAAAAATGCAGTGTTAGAAATACTTATAATTATCACGCCAAGTCTGAGGCTTTTGAATTCACATGTACCACAGAGAGAGAGAGAGAGAGAGAGAGAGAGAGAGAGAGAGAGATCTGAGGTTACTTAACCCGAGAGAAATAGCAGCTAAATCCTCTTCAAATTACACATTATCTTAAAAAGGAAGGCATACTGAATAATGTAGTCTGGAGCACATTATGCACAAAATAAAAATGAGGGGAGGAGCATAGTTAAAATGCTTTTTATCATAGGATTACTCAATCAGGACCAACTTGAAACTGAACAACAGCTATAATGCTCACACATAGCCTCAGATATAAACCTAAACTCAAATTAGATATTATCCTACAATTTTACACAAAAGACAGTTTCTACAATTGTGTTTTGGGATTATAAATCACATCTAATTATTATTAATAATATGATGGTAATTGATAAGATAAGGTTTTTACATATGCATATAAAAATCATATAAATATATATGAAGGCACATTGGAAGAAACATCAGTCTTCTATTTTCCTGTTTATGTTTGAATTTTAATACACACATACTGATGTATACATACATATTCACACAAGAGAAAAAGAACTTAGAGATATCAAGACTTATTAAGAAATACTTTTTTGCCAATACTTAAATAATCAAGAGTCACAATCTAAGTACATTATAAAATGTGTGTGTTTGCTAATTCTATTTAAGAGTATACTTCTAGACTTTCTATAAAACAATCTTGAGGTTATGATGGAGTGGACATGCAGGTCTAAAAAAAATGCAAAAGGATAGCAATTTCACCTTGGTATGGAGGTTCATCCAGTTTTAATTTTTAAAAAAGGATTGTTTTAGAGTATAGCTAGAAATATTTTGTTGTATAGAATTGCTTTTCTAGTGTTATATTAAGATTGATATAGGTTGTTAAACAGAAGAGAATACAAACATATTATACCCAAATATTACAATTCAAAATAGTGTGCATGTGTGTGTGAGTGAGTATTAACTACATAGGGTTTCAAAAATAAGACTGCACTTATAAAAGTTGAAATATTTCAAAGGTTAAAATGGCTTTTTTTGTTATGCACACATACACACACACACACACATAGAATGAATGAAGAGCTTTGTTTGCCCTTCAAATGACATGATGTCTACCTTGAAGCTAATGTATCCCTGTGTAAAGGATCTTCCCTGTCGGCAGCAATTGCTGCATTAATGTCACATGGGCCTGTTGTAGGCTGTTCTGGCATGGCACAGTGGCCTGACTCAGCAGGTGCACCAGCAGATTGTTGTGGCTGTTGCTGCTGCTGTGGTGGTGACGGTTGTTGCTGCTGCTGCTGCTGCTGCTGTTGGTACTCCCGCATCTGCTGCTGCTGGTGATGCTCCCGCTGTTGGTGGTGGTGAAGGTGGTGGTGATGCTCCCGCTGCTGTTGTTGGTGGTGGTGCTCCCGCTGCTGTTGATGGTAGTGATGGTGGCCTCTCCTGTTAGAAGTAGGCTCAATGCAGTCACCAGCTGCAGCAGCACCTGCAGCTGAAATGCCTGAATGAGCAGGCAATGGCTGCATAATACTGTCACCACTTGGAGAGGAGGCAGCTGCTTTGCCAACTGCTGCAGCTTCCACTTCTTTATTGCAGTCTGTACTTGCCAATGTCGGGTGCAAAAGAGGGGGAGGGAAGTTAACATCAGCACAGGTCATCAGCTCATCCACAGATGCTGCAGATGCTGAAATATTAAGAAAAGAAAACCATTGCTATTACAATAGCTAGTATTAAATGTAAACAAAAAGAATTTGCATAAAATTTAAATAACTAACAGTTATAACTAAGTTGCAAGCAAATATCATAAGATAGTGCAACTCACATTGTAAGTCACAGCACTGTAAAATTGACAATAGTATTTCATAAGATTATAGGCTGATATCCACTACCTGTGAATATAGTTTAGTGGAAGTGGGGAGCTTTAGCCAATCTGAGTTTTGTGGGGTTTCTTTTTCAATTGCTTTGGTCTAAAGGGGCAAGATATATGCATGTGTACCTCTACAGGCTCTCCAAGATCAGTGAGATTGATGTATTTAATATTCCTCTTGAACAATCAGTAACAGACAAGACGTGTGCAAGGAGAGAATTCTAGTAGTCCAACAGTCTGTGGAGAGAGAACTCTTGGGTATGAGTGTGGGGCCTGGATGATGAATACAATATAAGTGGCAAGTGAGTTGGGAGTTCCACATTAAATGTGACATGAGGTCAGCCAGCCACAATAAGCAGAGGCCACAGTAGAAGTAGAAAAGACAAAAAGAGGAGACAATAAGTCTGTGGGGTCAGAAGTAGGAGTGTGATAGTGAGCAACTTCACAATCAGTCAAGTGGCTTTTCTATGAATATGGTCTAAGATGTCTGCATACAACAGCACCATCCATTGACAGTCTTACCTGAACTTTGTAGAGAGTTGGTAGAAGTTGGGTGCTAAAGTATTTTTTGGTTCTGAGAGGGAAGGCCATTTTTTTGTTATAGTCTTTCCTATATTGAGATGTGCATTTGCCAGGAGAGATCCCCAGTCTTAACGAGGCCTATTCTTTGTAGTAACTTGATGTTTATATTTAGGAAAGGTGAGGTACAATATTTTCTTGAAATATCTTGGCACTGTGGAAGGAGACAAGATTGGTGTGAACCCACTGAAGATGTTTCGAAGTATATGTTAATGGAGTGAGCATAAATTTAGTGTGAAGGGTATAGGTTGCAAGTGATGATATTTGGGTGCAGAAGGTCATAGGCGAAGATTGGCATCATCTGCATAGGAGTGGGTGTCAGAGGTGATATTAATGTAATTGATGTATAAAAAGTGAATCTTAGAGCACAACAGAGTTAATATTTTCTAGGCTTGAGAGAGCCCCTTCAGCATGTGTTGACAGTATGATGCCCATAGATGGGCAGTTTTGTCAGGAGATTTGTGTGCCAAACATGATCGAAAGCCATGTTGATGTTAAGGTCACTATAACCGCTTTCACCAAATTTCTTGAGGTTGAGAGCCTACTGGTAAATGACACTGGAGAGCATTCTTCAATAGAACTGACTTTATGAAAGATGTACTAGTGGTCACTAAGAGGAGAGAATGATCAAGGGGTTAGAGAAGATTATTGTTAATGGCTGTCTATCACCTTTGAGATAGATATTGAAATTGTATGCAATACTTTGATAGTTGGCAGTTTGAGAAGGGTTGCCCTGAGAAATGGGACAAATTGTAGCACATTTCCAGAGATCAGGGTATATCCCTGTAGACAGAGAGACTGAAGTGTTTGGTGAGTGGCATGCATTGTTTGGGACATTGTCAGGTCCAGTGACCTTGTTGGTTCAAAGCAAGTGGAGTTGCTTTTGCACTTGGCATGTGGCTTGGTAGAGTGGAAAGGGATAGTTATGTAAGAGATTTTTCTAGTGTGAGTGAGCAGTGTAGAGTCAAATACAAAGTAGGCAACAAATGTGGAGGCTTCCTCCACTCAAGTACTTCTTACAGAACTCTCATGAATATCTGAATATCAAGTCTTCTCAAATAACCCAGTGTATTATTTGACAAAGCATTAAACAAAAACCTAAGTGTTAAAATATCAGAGAAGTGTCAGAACTTACCAGGTGAATGTTCAGTGTTGTTATTGCTAACTATGGTGTTATGGTTATTGTCCACTTGTCCAAGCTCTGTATCCAAGTGAGGTTCACTTGAACCAGCACCTGCAGATGTTCTTGGCTGCAGTGGTTTCATTGGATCGAAACAGTCTGGTAATGGTACCATGTAGAAGTCGCTGTCACTTTGACTCAATTCATCATCACTCAGGGTATCAAGTGATTCTACATCAGCTTCCAAATCTAAAGAATTTTTTAAAAATAAATTCCATTTTACATTTTTATATCTTTAAAACTAAAAGACAAACATCCTTCAGAGTAAAAAGAAAATTTATAAAAATAAATTTTTATATTTCAGAGTTGTACTTTGTCTGCAAGTGACTTGTTTTGAGATTGCATGGTGACAGTTACATTATGATGAAAGTCATGACAACCATTTGAAACACACACACACACACACACACACACACACCTTCCTATTTACTTTTGCTTTATTTCTTGATAGTACTGTACACTATAAAATGTCAAAGTTTTATTGTGTATCTATGAACTGATCACTGACAATCCCTCTGCATAAACATATACAGAATGACCATGTAGTTAAGAAGCATCATGATTCTGTGTTCAATCCCATTATGCAACACACCTTCTGCAAGTGTTTCCTATTACAAACATTGGAATTAAAAACCAATACTTTTTGAGCAGAATTTGATTGATAGAAATTATGCAAAAGATGTCTGTGTGTGTGTGTGTGTGTGTTTACACTGGCATTGTATTTATGTTACATAACTTTATATCCTGTAACTATATGGTTAGACAAAGATTAATAAAATAAGTAGTACCCAGCTGAAATAAATAGTTGGGTTAACATGATTAACTAAACCCTTGAACCACCACTAACATACATATGTATGCGCAAGCATGAGTGTATGTGTGTGCGCATATATATATATATATATCATCATCATCCTCCTTTAACGTCTGTTTTTCCATGCAGGCATGGGTTAGACGGTTTTGGCTGGAAACTGGCAAGCTGGGGAGCTGCACCAGACTCCATATATATATACATATGCACACACACACACGCATATATATATGAGGATAGGTATATATATTACCGTCCAACCCATGCCAGCATGGAAACGGACGTTAAAGGATGATGATGATGATGATGATGATGATAACAGGATTCCACGCAGTTTGCAGATACAACATTTCATGCAAGAGGCATCAGTCAATTTGAGGCTTTAGTGGAAGACACTTTCTCAAGATGCCATCAATTGAGATTGAACACAGAAACATGTGATTGCAAATCGATCGGCATACACTGAACCATGTGGTTGGAAAGTGATCTTCCTAACCATTCAACCTTGTCTACCCCATACGTTCCTTCTTTAAATTCATCGGTAACAGTCCAATGATTAAAAGCACTAAATAAGGACTAAATAAGTGGAAGAATATAATGCAATAATACTTACTTTTGAAGTTTACTGTAATAGACTTAGCTTTTTTGCATGAGATTTGGTAAAAAACTGTATTGGTACCATTAGATGTTAAATGTTCTGAATCAATGCCATTGTTAATGCATTTAAATGCTTGGATGGTTCCAACTTCTTTTAATATTCGACCTGAAGGTATTATCTTTATAGTTTTGGTATCTGAAGTAAATACATTGGAAGTATAAACTGTATTTGAAGACATATAAGATACAACCCAATTTCAGCAACACATATTCAGGAAAAAAAGGTTTTTAGTACATTAAAGCATGCTTTAAAGAAAAAATCCCCCAAGGTCCTATATAGGACTCAGCATGATTTTTTTTTTTGAGACATTTGTTTTTGAAATAGACAGTGCATCCTACACACACACACACACACACACACACACACACACACACACACACACATGCGTGCGCACCATACTTGATGGCATAATTGATGCGGTTGTGTGACGTTTGTGATGAACCCACCAGTGGCACATGTGGAAGTTAACGTGTTAAACAAGGCACACTTCTTTAGAGTTGATCATGGCTGATCTGCCTTTCGTCATAGACCTGTTCAACCAGGATTGACCCATGGTTAAACAACAACAACAACAACAACAATCTTTTGTACTTTTACTTTTTGTAGTTTAGTTTCACAACCTCCTGAGCCACACCTGTATCTCTCACCATCACTTGCTGTCACCCCTACTCCTTCTCCAACCATCTCCCCTCATTCTTTTGAAATTTACACCCCTCCATATACTCACTGCTCCTGCTCACTCCCTCAGTCCAATCCTCTGTATCCCTTCACTTATATCCCCCCCCTGTACTTTTAGGGTAAGTCCCAACACATTTCCACCACCACCACCACCTCTCACTCTCTCTCTCTCTCTCTCTTTTCCAACTGGAGTGACCACGTACCTTCTCTACAGCAAGACACCTATCTCCATCCTTCTATTATGACATTGTTTTGCAAGTTTCTTGGTGACCCTGCCAGTGCTGGTGCCATGTGGAAAGCACCTAGTGCACTCTGTAAAGTGGTTGGCATTAAGAAGGGCATCCAGTCATAGAAACCATGCCAAAACAAACATTGGAGCTTGGTGCAGTCCTCTGGCTTGCCAGTTCCTGTCAAACTGTCCAACCCATGCAAGCATGGAAAACAGATGTTAAAAGATGATGATGGTGATGATGATGACAATATGTGTGTGTGTGTGTGTGTGTGTGAGAGTGTGAGTCTGTGTTTCTTTTATCTTTTACTTGTTTCAGTCATTAGACTGCAGCCATGCTGGGGCACCACCTTGAAGAGTTTTTAGTCGAATGAATCGACCCTGGTACTTATTTTATTTTTTTTAAAGCCTGGTACTTATTCTATCGGTTTCATTTGCTGAACTGCTAAGTTACAAAGATGTAAACACACTAACACTGGTTGTCAAGCGGTGATGGTGAGATACACACACACACACACACACACACATGCATATATATGTATATATACAACGGGCTTTTTTCAGTTTCCGTCTAACAAATCCACCCGAGGCTATAGTAAAAGACACTTGCCTAAGGTGCCATGCAGTGGGACTGAACCCAGAACCACATAGTTGGAAAGCAAGCTTCTTACCACACAGTCACGTGATGTTTGTAAACAAGCATCACTGTCAATTAAGTAATGTTGTTCGTGTCCAATCTTTTCCATGAAAATATGTCTAACCCTTGGAGAATATTACCATACTTGGAAACAGGTGAGAATTGGTGACAGGAAGGGCATCTGGATGTAGAAAATCTGCCTTAACAAATTCTGTCTGACCCATGCAAGTGTGCAGAAGTGGACATTAAATGATGATGATGATTATTATTTCAAATATATGCACAACAGATTAGACAGTTGGAAAAAATTCCTACCATCGGGTTACAACAAGTAACCTTAGATGCCAAGAACCTTCCTAAGTATCCTAGCTGTCCCTAATAACATTGTTTTCTGGAGCTGCACTAAACTAGATTTCATGCCTATTTCCTTTATCCATCTGTTCACATCTTTAGGGATAGTTCCCAATGCCCCTATAACTACGGGGATACATTTTCCCCACACTTTCCATAACCTCTGTAACTCAATAGCTAGGTCCTGGTACATTGGTATTTTCTCTATATCTCTTATATTGATTTTCTCATCATTTGGGACAGTAAAGTCATTTATCTGGCACATTCTATTCTCTTTGTCTAATACTACTAAATCAGGCCTTCTAGCTTCTATTACTCTGTCAGTCTGAAAGTTAAAATCCCACAACATCTTATATTTTTTTACTTTCTAGCACTTTACTAGGTTCACGTTCAAACCATTTATCAATATGATCAAATCCTAACTTTCTAAATAACCCCCAATGGTTTATTCTTCCTAGGTTGTCATGTCTTTCTTTGTATTCTTTCTGTGTCAGCTACATTCACTTACTATAGGAATAACACTTTCCTCTCTTGATTTACATAACCTATATTGGGAATCTACCTGGATTTTTGTCTACCTTGGCTTTTATCCAATTAATCCTCAATGTTTTATCTTGTGCTGCAACTAGCACACTTTTGGCTCCCTTTTCAGTCTTCCTTTCTGCAACCATGTCTTACTATTACTATTTCCTGAAGCTATCTTTAGGAATTTACCATCCAAAGCCTTCCCTTGCCAGCTATATAGTCTTTCTTCTTTTTTCTGGTTTTTAACTTCATTTGGTTTTCTGGTTTCCCTATGTCCTACTATTATTCTAGCAGCTCTTAATAAACATTCTTCACTATTACATTCATAGGAGGCTATATCTACTCTAGCTAACTCCACGCAGTCGTTTACTGATATTAACCCTCTACCACCTTCCATTCTAGGTAAGTATAATCTTGCTACTCCTGCTCTTGAGTGAAGTCTTCTATTCATATTGAATTCCTTCCTAGTTCTGTCTAGATTTTCAAATTCAGATTTTGTCCAATTTACAAAAGCTGTTGAATATCTAAGTAACGATTCTTCCCAAATATTTACAACCTTCACTAGATTCAGACCATTTAGCTTTGACTTCATTAGCTTCTTCACTCTTCTGATGTATTCCTTCTCAATTTTCGCTTTCATTTCTACAGTTAGCACTCTGTTAGATTCTAATATTCCTAGATACTTATAACTCTCTCCTTCTTTCAGTGAGTTTAATATCTGTTCATCTCGTAATTTGATGCCTTCACTGCTGACTACCTGTCTCTTATTTATTGCGCACTTATCTATGCCAAATTCCATACCTATACATTTGCTGAAGACTCTTACAGTTTATATTAAGGAATCTCTTTTTTATTCTTACTAAAACGCTTAAGATCATCCATATAGAGCAAATGGTTAATTTTTCCTTTACTAACTTTAAACCGATACCCTGCCTTTGCCTTTCTTAATACTAAACTGAGGGGGATTAAGTATAACACAGATATTAAAGGAGATAACAATCCTCCTTGGAAAATTCCTAACTTTTCCTAAGGTTGTGTCACCTGAGTAGAGATCTAATTTCCATTTCATCTTTCTATAGCTAATTAATTCTCTTACGTTGTCTGCAATACTCAGACATTCACCTATCCATAAGTGGGGAATCGTGTCGTAGGCTTTCTTATAATCTATCCCTGATATTGCTAAATGTTTCTTTCTAGATTTCTCTTCTTTTAAAACTGCTTTGTCTATGTATAATAGATCATGCGTTCCTCTAGCCTTCTTCCTGCAACCTTTCTGTTCTTCTAGCAGTAAATTCTGGCTGTCAAGGCACTCATAAATGCTTTCTAGGTGCATTCCTGTTAACTGCTTCCACACTTATGGTGTAAGCAAGTGATTGGTCTATAATTACTAGTTATATTGCCCTTGCTTCTGTCTTTCATTAGGAGTATTGTTTTCCATCTCGTCATCCAATCTGGTATTACTCCTCCATTCAGGCTATCCTGAAGTTGTTCCCTCAGTCTCCCATGTAAGCTACTAAATTTCTTTAACCAATACCCTTGAACTTAATCTGGTCCTGGGCCCTTCCAATTCGAAATTTTTCGTAACACTACTCATTAATGCACAAGTTAGTTTTAGGTCTGGCTGCTTCTCCCTAATTATTTCTTCCCTTACTTTCTTTCTCCATTATGATTGACTAGCTTATCCTAAATATTACTCCAGAACCTTCTAACTTCTGCATTAGGTTTTTCATCTTCTGAACTATCTTCTGCACTATTTATTTGGCTATAAAATCTCTGGTCTGTCTCAAACAATCTATTCTATTAATACTGATCTATTCTTTTCTGATATCTGGAAAGCTTACCTGCTATTGCTATGATACATTATTTCAACTCTTCCATGATTATCCCAAATCCTTTCTCTTTGACTCTAAGTAATTTTTCTCAAGAGAAGATTTAAATTTTGTGTTTCCTAACTTGTTTCCAGGATTCTATTCTACCCAGATCTTGTCTTAAAGTCTTCACATTATTTTCTAATCTTCTTCTTTACATTTGCTCTTTCCTACTCTTTCCTTGATGAATACCTAATATTTTAGTAACTACTCCTCCTGCATAGATCAATGAATTAGTGTCACCTATATTTTTAGTATCTATCCTACTGATAACAGAATCTACTTTCCTAGTCATGTCTAGAAACTTCTTTCTATTGGCATCTTTTAATGCTGGTTATCTTTTTCTTTCTACTCATTGCTTCTTGCAACTCATCTAAAATCTTCTGATCTTCCTCACTTAAGTCACTGGTGCCAGTTCTCCCTTCCCGATCGGTAGTGCTATTTTTTTTCCCCTTTAGGTTCTTCTTTGGTTTGGACAGTATCTCATATGTCGTTGTTTGGCTTTTCTATTGCTTGGTCTTTCTTTTCCAGTTCTCTTGCGATCTCGTCCACCTCCAATTCTGTCATCCACTTTCCTCTCCTAATAGCAGTAGCCTGGTCTACTAGTCTCTGCTCTGTCACTTTAAACACACCATTTGTTGTACTCTAATGTCTGACTGTTATAATCGTCCGCTCCGTATAGCAGTATACTAGTTATACAAGTAAAGAAACACGACTATCTATGACTGACGTTGCCGACCTCTGTCTTCATTCGACTTTCTATGTCACCGTCTTATAACCCTGGCATATACCAGCTTGTCACACGGGAGGAGTGTTCCAATATTATTATTATCCCCATAACATCTCTCCTTTTAACTTTTTTTTCTTTTCAGAGAGTGAAATTTTATTTCTTTTATTAACAATAATTTTCATATCACCCCCACCTCCCTTTTTTGAGTTTTTTTTTTTTTTCAGTTACAAATTTAATATTTACAAATACATTTTCACCAATTTTGGAATATCTTCAGAGTTTCTGAGCAAACTTGTCTGGTGTATTCTAAATTCCGTCATTATTTTACTTGTTTTCCTATCTAGTTTGGTTAGTTCATTTAGTATCCAATTAAAAATATTGTAATTGTAACTTATAACTGGGACAGCTAAGGTATTGATGCCTATTATCTCGTTTTTCGCATTGAGCTCTGTTTTAAGTATTAATCTGACTCGTCTATAGTATTTCTTCCTTATCTTGTCTTACATTTATGTGTGTTGTATCGTATCTATTTCATTGATTCCTAGATATTTGTATGTCTGGGTTTGGTCTAATTCTTTTATTTCATTTTCTTTATCTCGTATGATATCGTTACTCTTAACTAGTTTCCTCTTTTCAAGGTTGCTTTGGCACATTTACATTTTTCTAAGCCGAATTTCATGTTTATTTCTTTGGTAAATCCATACACTGCTTGTAATAATGTTTCCAGTTGTTTATCATTGGCAGAACACAGTTTTAGATCATTCATATACAAGAAATGGTTGATTGTTTTACCGTAGGATTTGTATCCACATCCAGTTCTGTTTAGCATGTCAGTTAAAGGTGTTAATACCAGACAGAAAAGGAGTGGAGAGAGCGAGTCTCCTTGAAATATTCCTGTTCTAATGGGGATGGCTTTACTTTTTATGATTCCCTGATTTGTCTGGAGCTGCAGCATTGTTTGCCATTTATTCATGACATGTTTTATATATCCTATTATTGTTGGTGCTACCTTGTTCATGGCTAGTGTTTCCGGGATCCATGTGTGTCAAGAACCTTTCGGTAATCTTCGGTTAAGGCTTTATTGATCAATAACTGAGTTTTACAGCTATATGAGCCTTTGCAGCATCCCTTCTGTGCTTTTGGGAACAAATTGTGTCCTTCCAGATGTCTGCCCATTCTCTGCGATATTATTGTAGTTAAGGATTTATAAATCGTAGGGAGATATGTTATGGGTCCGTAGTTTGGTGAGTTTGCCTTGTTAGTGGATTTGGGAATTAGGATGGTTTTTCCCTTCTGTGAGACATTCAGGTGTTGTCTTTGGTTCTACTAGCGCATCATTGAATTTTTCGGCCAGCCTCTTATGTATCTCCATTAAATATTTGAACCAGAAATTGGGGATCTTGTGCCTGGGTGCCTTCCAGTTGCTTAGGTTTTGCAATGTCTGGGTGACCTCTTTATTTGCTGTTTTTGTTGTTTTAATATATCTTTTCTGGGTTGTTCCTTCACCGACCATACCTCTCTCCAAAAGACTTCCACTTCTTCTGCTGTTGGTCCTGCTTTGATCTCTATTTTTACGAAGATCTTGGTAACACCGTTTTGGATTGGAGATGAACTGTTTGTTTTATTCAAAGAATCGTTGGCGTCTCTCATACCGGCAAATTCTTTGTGCTTTGGCGAGAATATCTTGCTTTAGCTGTTCTTTTACCTCAGTTATACCTAATTTGGTTATTTTGTATTTTTGTAGTATTTTTCGTTCTTTCTTGTTGTTTAGTAGTGTTGTTTGTCTACTAATTTTATTAAGGATTGACAGATCTTTTCTTTTATTTTCTATTTTTTCTGGATATTATTTTTCCATTGCGTTGTTTAGGTTGTGATAATCCTATTTGGATGGATTTGAGGGAGTATCCAATTTCTTTTGTGGCTACAGTGGCTGCTGCATATATCATTTCATTTAATCTGGTCATATTGACATTAGTTTCTGTTGCGATTAGT
>JAOPUL010004099.1:35310659-35325471 GCA_027564515.1 Octopus rubescens
ATATATATATACAATTATTATAATGTTAAACAAGGCTATCAATTGATTAAAAAGAAATCTAGATTTTACTAACTTTGGATCTGATAACTGCACCAGTTTCCTCATCTCTTGTTAAGACAGTATTATTCTCACAGTTCATATCTACAATTCCAGGTTGGCTTGTTCTGAAAAATAAGTATATCATTTGTTACCATTTCAATCATTTACCAGCATATAGATAAATCAAAATATAACTTTACTGAACAATTTTCAAAAAATAATAATAGCTTTTGGTAGTTGTGATCTATCTTGTTAGAGCTGTGATGGAATAGAGTATTTAGTATTATTGATTTTACAGAATTTTCAAATCTTATGCACAAACAACAATCTTTTTTTTTTTAGTCTGACTTTGTTTTGGTAATTTTATTCAGAACAATTTCCAAAGTCTAAGACCTGTTCTTCAGAAAACAATAAACTAATTTTTTCCTCTTCACCCTGCATATTTGCTTTTGATACAGTTAATAGATAATGTACCAACAATAAGGTAGGAGAATCTTTACATACTCTCAAGTAGCTTACTTTTCTGATATTGATTGATTTTCCTAAAATTATTATCAGTTTAACATACATTTTCCTATGTTGATATTATCTAGATTTGTATTTTGCTATAGACAAGTTTGCCCAATTCCTTCTCCAGTATCATATTTTGAGAGAATGAACTGAATATATTTATGAAACCATGCACACTAGAAAAATTGTTTTCTCAAGCATTAGAGACTTTCACAATGTAGTTTGTCTGTTATATTTAACAATAAATGCTTTACTAGCTGGGCTGTCATGTGTGAAGGAGTAAAGGACACTTATTGACAGTTAAGAAGGGAGAACACCATAACAAAAATGAACTGAAGGAGAGAAGGAAAAATAGAGCTGCAGATGGAAAAGTAAATAGAGATGGCAACATGAAAATGGACATTACAAAAAATACCTCTTTCAGCAGGATCGATTACTAGCCATTCTTAAAAACAGCTGAAACTATCATATCTGATGACATAAAAGATGCATTAGTATACTAGACGCACTCCAATTTCAGCAGTGCATATTCAAGAAAACATGTTTTTAGTGCATAAAAGCATGTAATATAGGCTCAATCTTGCATATAGGACCTGGGGTAATATTTTTGAGACATTGTTTTGGAAAAAAGAGCACCTTATATGCCATCAAATACAGTACTTTGTTCTTCAAATTCGTCAATATCTCTGCATTAATCAATCAAAAAGTAATCCATTCTGTTTTAAAATGTTAAATAAAATCTTATGCATTTGCTATTTAATTTTAGGTTCAAATAAATTCACTTACTGTGTAGAGGAGTCCTTGCCAGCAAAAGGATTATTTGCAGAGTCTACAAAATCCACTTCAATGTCTTCTTGCAAGACACTGGAATTAATCAGTAATTCAAGGTCATCATTATTTCTTTTGGCAGTCTACAGAGATATAAAAACAAATGTCACATGACCAAACATAACTTGTACTTAAACTGTTACACATTAGTATTTTCTATTAAATATGAAACTAGATATCAAGTGCATATAAGAAAATATATCAAGTATATTACAATTATCAAATATGCTAGTCAATTGGATATGATACATGGATCTTTCCATGATCCTTTGCAAGGAATAATTACAAGAGTATATCCAAAATGAGAATTCAAGAATGGAGCAGAGTGAATAATGTGAATGCAGAATACTGAAAGCACAAGTTCCACTGGGCTGAACATGTCGCAAAGTGAACAGACAACAGATGGACCCATGCAGTTGCTGAGTGGTATCCAAGAGATCAGGAAAGGTCACTCAAAACGACTCCACAATGATGGGAAGACGATTGAGTTAAATGAATTTTGCCAAGATGGAAAAGAATGGTGCAATCAAGAAACAATTGGAAGTGCATTGTGACCAGTGGTGTATAACAACATCTGATAGTCTGGTCAATACAGTGATTAATCTTATATGATATGGGAAGAGAATGCTGCTAAGTTAGAAGGAAAGGTAGAGCCCATAACCTTTTTCAGGACCTCTGAGACTGGTGGGAGGGAAAGAGGAAGATATCCTCAACCAGGGACCTGGCCCAAACACTTGCAGCAGAGTGGATTACTTTGCTAAAGGCACCCAAGGGCCAGGGGTGGAGTTAAAAGAAGTTTACATTACTGCATTAGCTAGACTGGGGGATGGCAGAATTGGCTGAATGTACAAAATGTTTAATACATTCAGTCATATTCTTTCATATACTGTGTTCAAACTCCACCAAAGATATGAGCTTTCCCTTTTATCTTTTTGGTCTCGAAGTACCAGTCAAGTGGTAGGGATCAATTATATTGACTGCAGTCTCCCATTCAAATTATGACTATGTGCTAATGTTAGAAATTATTATTATTATTATGCAATTCTCAAAAAAATTTGGCAGGAACCATTTTACATTGATACTATTTAATTAAACAAAAATCAAAATATTTAAAATTAGAATTCATATTTCAATTTACTAATGGTAACTAAAAACCAAATATTGAGTCGATTGTAAACATTATTAAACTTGATTCCAATAGTACATAGCAAAATTTGTTATTTTTAACAATAATTCAAAACTACTTATTAAGAGTAATTTTTTACAAGAAAAAATGTAATACATACTGTGAAAGCTTCAAAGAGTTCTTCAGGGCTGCTTACTATAATCTGAAATTAAAAAGTTTTACTTTTTTTGATAAAACATTTTTAATATTTCACAACAAAAAAACAAACAACAAATGTCTTTAAAGAGAAAAACGGCAGAGGACATATGACATTTTAAATATCTGAGAGGAAATGAATAACCCAAAATATTCTAATTGTATTTTTAACACTCCAAAGAGCAACACAAACAAGCTAATTATATCAGAACTGTTGAAACAAAGTCAACAACAGAGGAATTAGACAAAGTAAAAACAATAAATAAACTTTAGATATATGCAATATCATAAATGATTTTAAGGATTGGCTTCAATTCAGTTGTTTAATCTCATAATTTAAAAATATCAATTATATAAATAAATTCAGGTTATGCTTATTTGTTCACATTGTTTTGAATTAATCGTGCATTGAGCCATAACTTCACGATTTCAATGATGTGGTTGTTTCTTTTTAGAGAATGACATTGTAGGATAGGTGTGAGAGGCTGCATCTTGCTGGTTTGAACATAAAACAGATAGAATATTTGGGCCGGATAAGGCCAGTCTGAATGCTAAAGGGTTAAACAAATATTTTTTTTAATTTCTTTTAAAAATTAACCCAATATATATTTTTTTTTTAATTTCAGAATATCAAATTCAAATTTTTAAAGCCAAAATACTTCTAGATACATTAATCTCATCCTGAGGTACATTAATTTATTAATCTATATATATTCTTGAAGCAAGCCACTATCTCCTTTCTAGCACAAAAATAGTGAATCTACAGATCAACCAGTTATCTTGAAATAGAAAGGAAAAAGGACAAAATGAACGTTTTTATATTTTTATTCTTCATTTGCATGTGATGTCTCTAATGATTAGTAAATATTGGTATTGCTCTTTTCTCAAAAAAAAGAAAAAAAGGCCAAGATGTTAATGCTCCTTGTGGAATGAAATGAACTTTCCAACTATTCATTTTTCCTCCTCAGTAAATATATAAGAAATAAAACAAAGGACTGTTTGCCCAGCACTGGCTAATTAAGCAAAGCATAGCTTAACAATGTTCCTTTATTGATGGTACAGTTAGCCAGTAGTAAACAAGACTAAATGCTTGACAGCATGAACTACAGTACTTCATTATAGTGAGTTCAATTTAGTCTGAAATCAAATCTGCATTCCAGGTCTTTTGTGTTAAAATAACTAGCAATAGATTTTAGGCCTAATCACTCAAATGATGACCTCTACAAAGGCCAAAATATTACATCCTCCACACCTTAGAGCAAGTGAATTTATCAAACTATGAATCTATGGATTAATTGTTGCTGATAAAAACCATATTGGCCAAAGGGGCGGGGGGATCGCATTATATATTTTACAATACCTTCTTTACAAAGAGGGCCTCGTGCCTCAAAGAAATGAAATCATTACTATAACCTCAATAAAGATCACTCATTAAGCACTACCATAGATCAGATTTAACCTGTTAGAATTTTTTAATAAATAGTAAACAACAAATTAGCTCTCAAAACAGTAAATAGAATAGAATTAACCAATTACTCTTTCTTGTTGGAAGAATAATATCAGAAACCATCTCATCTGGCTAACTAAGAGTAAAATAAGATTTATAACAAAATATATAGCATGAAATTTATTTCTACTAAAAGTAGTTTTATTCATTTATTTTCTAAAATTAAAGGCATGATGGCTGATTAAAGTGTAGGATTACTGATTATATAGTTGTAAGTTCAAATTTAACTATTCTCGTTGCATTGTGCTCCTGAGCAAGGCTCCTAACTCTGCTTCTCCCTACTTAAAAGTTTAAGTGATTAGGTAAAATAGATATCCAGCTGTGAAACCAAGTTTACCAGAGACTTGCTCTCCTCCATCATATATCAGTCATCTTTTACCCATAAGCTGCTCATATATGGTTTACTCTCTCCTCTCTCAAATCAGGAATTTCCTGTCAGACCATTTCATCACTCCAACCCACATTCTATCGTCGTTGGTATATCAGAAAGTGTAGTTATGCTTTTCACACACTCATCCTACATTACATAACTGACCTTAGTGCTATTTCTAACTACATACACACACTCCTTAAAGATGATACCACTCTTTACTCTTCAAACTTCAGCACATGTAATCTAAATACCATCCACACACAACCTAGGCACTTCCATGAACAGAGCCCTTAAAAATATCCTCCAATAAGGTCACAACTACTTAGTCCCTTTCAACAGCAAAAAAAAACAACAAAAAAAACATTACTATACATATCAAGAAAACAATCATACACAAAATCAGTTACAGCATTCAAGACATATTATCCATTTTAAAAAACACAAACACTTAATTTCACTTAAACATTTATCATTTGATATTTATTAGCAACAAAGGCAGTATTAGTACCGAGAGGTAATATTTATTCCCACTTAAATGTGGATGTTCTGTTAGAACCAACTTTACTGCAGTAGTTACCATGAGAAAATCTCTCTTTCTCTGAGAAAAGCCAATATGAGAGATTTTCTCATGGTCACTACCGCAGTAAAGTTTGTTCTAACAGAACATCCACATTTAAGTGGGAATAAATATTACCTCTCATTATCATTTGGTGTCAAAATAGTTGCTGCATCAACTGGATCTGGTCACAGACGTGATTCCACTGCATCTAGCTTGTGGTGAGGTTGTTGGCTAATATATATAGGTTCTTGTACACTTTGTTTTTCTATATAGATCAGTCGTTCTATATAGAAAAACAGTCATTTATGTTGGGTGCTCATAGTTGATCAGTTAACTTGGTATTTGGTTGTAATTCACATACCCTCTCTTCTTTCGTTCCTTCTCTTTTCCTTTGGCATTGTATACAGTGAGTCAGAAGATCAATGACCTCAAAGAAGTGAAACTACCAGAGAACAGTGATAATAGGAAGCTGCAACACACATGACAGTACATCTTTCTATGATCACTCAACTAAAATAATATCCAAAGTTGATACAAATGCTAAGCCCTAACAATTTCTCAAGGCAACCGTAAGTATACAACATTGTCAACATTGCATCTCAAAATATTCGACTTCCTCTTCAAAACCAGAAAATATATCAGCTCTGATCAGTTTTAGGTCCTCCATAAAGCTCAAAAATCCACTTTTAAATATCCAGGAAGGTTCTTATGCTACACACACACACACACACTCCTAAATTACATCAAAAGAAATGACTCTTCAACCAGTGCCATACAAGAACCAGCCAAAACCCAGGATTTAGTAGACAGTGCAAAAGTTCTCAAGGGACAGCTGTGGCTATGAAGTTTGTTTCACAAGTACGTTGAGCCTGGTTCAGTCCCAGTGTGAGGCACATTAGGCAAGTATCTCCTACTATAGGCTCAGGCTGACCAGTGATATGTGAGTGGAACTGATAGATGGAAATTTGAGAAGCTCATGCGTGTGTGATGTGATAGCATGCATGCATGCCTGTGTGGGAATGTTGTTTCCACAAGTCTTCATTAACATTACCCGAGCATAAAAAAAAAGAAGAAATAGCACTTTTAAGTAGAAGTCTCGGTTTCAGCATCTTCATTGTTTCATGAGAGGTGAAAATACCTTAGTTGGAAAACGTAAGGGTTGATGACAGAAAGAGCCTCTGGCTGGAGAAAAATCTGCATCAGCAAGTTTCATTTAACCCATGCCAACATGGAAAAATGGACAAACAATTATATATATGATTTTGCTGTTAAAGCTACTTAACTAACTCAAAGGCCAAGAGTTCTATGCAGCATGTAAAAAGGATACAGTACACACTGTAAAGTGGTTGGCATTAGGAAGGGCATAAAACCATAGAAACCATGCCAAAGCTGACAATGAAGTTCGACACAGTCCTGTGGCTCACTGGATCCTGTCAACCTGTTCAACCCATGCCAGCACAGAAAGCATGTTAAATGATGGTATTGATAATGACTTTCTTATGTATATTGGTTAAAACATTGGTGAGATGAGAGTAAAAACGAAGTCCTTTGAAATATTTGTTCTTTACCAAGTTACAGGGAGCCCATTGTCAGAAATGCAGTGATTTGCCCATTAGAAACTGTAACCAATGGCACTTGTTCACCAACTGTGATAATTATCAAGCTCTAAGTAAGAATGAAATACAACAATGAATGTCACCCATTTGAATCCAGATAAGATGGCATTAAATAGATTCTACCTATTAGGTGTACACAGCCACCTACTTTACTATTTGTTCCTATTTTTACATTGGATAATTTCTAAAAACAACTAATCCTTTATCTTATTTCAGTCAATGGACAGCGACCATGCTGGGCACTGCCTTGAAAGGTTTTAGTTGAACAGATCAACCCCAGTACTTATTTTTTTTTAAAGTCTTTTGCTTAACCTTTTGTCGATCTGTTAAGTTATGGAGACATAAACAAACCAACACCAGTTGTCAAGTGGTAGGGGATGGGATAAACAGACACACACACACACACCCATATTTATACACACAACAAACATTTACCAAATTCACTCACAAAGGCATTAATCGGCCCAGGGCTATTGTAGACGACACTTGTCCAAGGTGCCAAGCAGTCAGACTGAACCCAAAACCACATGGTTGTAAAGCAAGCTTCTTAATCACACAGCCATGCTTGTGTCTATAATATCATCCACTAAATACAGACTAGAAAATGATAATCGATGTTAATATACTTTCTGGTGTTTCCACCATAACTTTTTATTTTACATCAGAAAATGTAGACTTACCATATCTCCATCTTCATCAAGATACTTGATTTCGACTTTTCCAAAATTGTAGGCAGTTTTTATCTGTTTGAAAAAGAAAGATAATCAAATTATATAATCAATAAATTTTATATCACTAGTCAAAAAAATACTGAAATAATTATGTGTAGTTTCATTTGAACATTGTCTAATTAACAATTTTGATTCTGATTCTTGTTTAGCCCAAGTCAATGACACTTGTAATCAACAGGTGTGACCATGCAGCTTTTTGTTTTTTCAAAGTACAACACCACATTATCAAATTTGAGTTCAGCTGCAACTCATGACCTACTATTAAATAATCTAATACCTTATCCAATCACTCCTAATAAACTGAGGTGATAAAAATAGAGCCAGCTTTACAAAGCAAATTACATGAGGGTCTTCTTATTTACTGTATCAGCATTCAGCAACAGCATATGAACTATGCTTTAAAGAAACTTCCAACAGCTCTCAACTTGAGAGGCTTACAATATTCAAGTAGATAAAATACACAACCCCTTAACTGAAAAGTTATTAGCTTATCTTCAAATTGCTTATATTGTGTTGTATGGTGCTTTATACAGAACAATCCGGGGCTCAGAGTAGGGCAAATGAAAAGAGAATAGAATCATTTGATATTGTGACAGTGTTGAACACAAAGAAGATTGATGTGTACTTTTGATGGTTTTGTTTTGTTGAGACAATTAATACCTCTTATTCATCATTTTCATATATTATCTAAGTCATTTTACCATATATGGCATAACTATAATTGAAGAAACATGAGGAAGAGATTACAAGACGTTACATATTATTATGAACAGGAATTTGGAAAAAGAAAATCCAATAACCAAAATGTAAAAAGATTTAACTAAATAATACAAAAAAAAATGTAATATAAACAATGACGCTACATAAATGATCAAAAGACCATACATTTTAAGATATGAGACTTGTTGCTTCTCTTGTTTCTGCTTAGCCCTAACTAGACAATTATCAAAGAGAGAGGCCATTTTAAAAACAGTTTGATTTGAGGGGAATTTAGCTGCTATTTTAAAGATTTATATACTGAAAGCAACATAACCTGCTTGACCTAAATTATTTATAACTGCTGGCAGGGACAGACAGTCACCTTTAAATTTCTTCTTCAATCAGAAATGATGGCAAAGAATGTAAACAAGCCAACTAGTTATTAATTATATATATATATATACACCAATGAATAAGTTAATGTAACTCCAGACTGCTTTAAATACATTTTTCTCCCCCAAAAGCATCATCTAATTGCACAATTGAGTCTTCTAACAAATGAACCTCAAGGATAATACTAAAGGCATTGTTTTATGTACTACAAATTCTGCCAGTGATTCTGTAATCATTTCCCTCTTCAGAGCATGCCACCACTGTTTGTTGTTGGTCAATTACTGCACCATGTAGATATACAAATTTGTAGTCTGTATAGCCAATATATTGAAGAGGTGATACCCTACACTATCCATCTGAAAACCTAATAAATATTCCATCTAGACAAAACCTGTGCAACATAACAGGGTTGCTCTATACCCAGTGATGTATTCAGAAATTCCTACCTCAGGTTTATGAGGTTTGTACATCCCTATCTCAAATCAGCTAACCCTACACTATCCCAGCATGCATCTAAAATGATATTCCAGTTCCTCACTAATACTCAAGAGCAAGATGTTACCAAGAATGCTTCTAAATACCTGAAGGGATCCAACCATTCTTCCATGATCAAGGAATAGACAGCCATTAATCTGAAGGTACATTGCCCTTGCTATTTATCACATCTAGCAGTTCAAATGGTTAATGCTACCAAATGTGTGGCACTTGAGCCTTCTACATTCTACTATAACATTCACTTAGATGCCATCTGGGAGGCCTATTTGGTTTGGATTAGGGGTTGAACCTGAATCAGAACTTCTACTTCAATTCTGAACCAGTTTTCCCTTGTTTTTCTTTTCTTCACATTCCAATTATGTCATATCCCTCTAAATTAATGTATTCCATTAGATTTTCAATTCTGGAAGTTCATATGCCTTCATCATTTACTAGGCTATGTACGTAGGAATAAGAGTAAATTTTTCACTTTTCCACAAGACGTCTGAGTTTTTCAGAGGAATCTTATTTCTACAGTGTCATTATGCCTACTTAAGTGATGAAGTTAATAACATTCGATATGTTTCTAGATCTAGGCATGTATAGTTCTTTCCACTTGACAGCTCTTAACTGATACACACTCATGTTGCTGTTCTCTTGACCAACTTCTTCAAGAGTTCAGAGAACAGCTAATGCAGCCTGCCAATCATCTCTCCAAATGAGTTTTTGGGTCTCTCTCAGGTTTAGCTGCTTCTGTTCCAAAGGGACCTACTCAATTTCTCTAGCTCTTGCAAGGAGCTGGATGTGAAGCACTCTGACAACAGTGATAGTAGCAAGCAAACAAAACTATTGCTTTTGATGATGGTAGTTGACAGAATAGTTAGTGTCAGTAGAGAGAACAGTGTCACAAGTCATCAATCATCATCATAGTGGTAGCAATAAGAGCTGCTGTTTCTGCTAATTTGCTTGGATTATATTTGATAATGATAGTAAAGTTGTCATCTTCATTGTCAGTAGTCTTGAAAACATTGTTGGTGCTGACTGTTTTCAGCAGTGGAAAATTTTCTTTAGTGACTAAAGAAGAGCAGAGGAGAAACTTCAACTCTTCTTTCTCCGTGTCATTACTTTCTTCTTTTCTTTTTCAAGAAAAAAATAAAACATTCACAAGGTTGGACAGTTGTTTGGGAATAAAACTTCCTCTTGTGTATGATATTCTTTTACTAGTTTCAATCACTGCATTGTGGTCATGCAAGGAACCTTGACATTCAAGGGTTTTAGTCAATCATATCAACCCCACTATTTCCTTCAGTCTGGTACTTATTTTCTCAATTTCTATTTATCAAATAGCTAAGTTAATTTTTTTTACATAAAGAGAACTCAATACACCAGTAAACAGACACACACAGGATGGGCTTCTTCTAGCTACCAAATTTCATTCACACGACATTACTCAACATAAGGTGCAATGCAGTGGGATTAAATTTAGAATCCTGTGGTGGCAAAGCAAGCTTCTTAACACAGCTATACCAGAAAGACAGACAAGCAGATAGGGTAAGCAAACAGACAGATATAGCGCTAATCTCTTTTTTATTAAGTGTTATAACCATATCTCTAATGAAATGCTCAATGTGTTTCAATTAATTTGAAAACACTCAAAAATATAAAAGGATTTAATAAAGTCTTTTATTAAATGATATTAAATTTGTGTCTGGAACATAAAAGATTCTTACATAAAATTATAAAAAGGTTTTAATTTAAACATAAACACTTTAAAACTCAGAGGAAGGGAGCCAGTATTCATTCATGGCTTTGAAGCTTTCAAGACTGAAGATAGGAAAGGGATAAAGAAATCATGATTCATGAGTTGCTGAAAAAAGAAGCAGCACATTAAGTTATCCTTAAACTGGTGACCTGCTGCAAAAGGTACCCAAAGATCAGGTAGTGGTGTTAGGGTCAGACTAGGTGTATAAATGAAACACAATTGCTGTCCAACGACCTTCTCCACAGGTCTAGCCAATTACATAGCTTGGCTCAACTCAAAGCTATGGTACAATACACTTCCACAAGGTACTATGCAGTGAGATCAAACCTAGAATCACCTGACTATGATGTCAGCTGTACCACATAGCCAAAATTGCAGTTATTTTCTCAGCAAAACAATGTGATTTAAGCAAAAACTGATAAAAGATAACGAGCTTGAGACCAGTCTTCTCATTATCTACACTGTTTTCTGAGAAATCAGGATTATGTTTCAGACTTGTTTCACAACAAAACAGTGTTTAAAACAGTCTTCCCACAGTTTAGTAAGAATTAAGTAAATTGAATTTAGAATATAAAATCACATAATTAACTACCACATAAGATTTCATCTGGAACTCTACTAATTCTCCCATGTCATCAACCTGTTAACTCTCTTGATACCAACCCACCGGAAACTACTCCTGGTTTAGTGATACAAACTTCCTGTTTTAAAGTGATCTAAATTTAGTTTAGAAAAGAAATATAAGAATTAAGTAAATAGAGAACAAACAAAATAATTGGAATATTATTCATTAGACCAAGAAAGGGCAGCAGAATTTAAGGTATTCTTACTCATTTCCCTCTATATGGAAAGATCAGGATGATTAGGCAAGTTTATATAGTTGATTTTTTTAAAAATTTTAATTATTGCAGGATACTAATTAAAATATAGTGCAGAAAAGTTTTGAAAGTTATTGTTGCTTAGTTCCAAATCAGCCCTAACTAAGCAAACTTACTGTCAAAAGCATTCCAACCATGAGCGGAAGGAACTGCACACCTAGAATTATATTATCTAATGTGTCCCTCCATTTCTCAAGATGGTAGGTCATGATTTGAGAGAAATTTGGCTGTTATTTCTAGCTAACCAATGCAGAAGACCAGAGATGATCAATGAAATATAAAAACAGCACATTTCAATATTGAACCAGGTTTGAAAGGTCTTAGCAAGTTTGAATTTGGTCATCAAATAAGTAGTTTTTTCTTGGATTTCAATCTAATACATTGTTTAACCTCAGAATTGAATAGATGTAAATCAAATGCATTCCAGCCATGATTATCCTATCTTTTTAGACAGATCTAGGAATACATTAATTTGTTTTCCTTTTTAAAGATAGGAGGATGTTATTTGATGGAGATTTAAATACTATTTCTAATAGTTTGAGCAACTACATAAATGTTGGTTCATGTCCAATTCAAGTGAGTGTGGTGGGTGCAATTTCTTTCCTTTTTGTCTATAATCCATTTGCATCTGTTTGGGGTACCACATCCCAAAGGCTCTCCACCCATTCTGCTTTCTGTATAGGAACACTGTTCAAGTTAACTTGTTTTCCCTATGACCACCCTATGATTGTTTTCTAATCATTTTATTTTTTGAACAAAACAATCTCAAAAAGTTACATACTTATATAAAAATTCCCCCTCCTCGTGTTTGCAGTTTGTTTTCCTTTGTTAAAAATAAAAGCAATACATCATAAATCTTTTTACCTAAAAAAAATGCTAGTTACTTTTGTAATGAATCCTTAAACAAAATCCTGATTTAAAACAATTTTTAAAAACACTTAACATCCTCTTAAAACAGTTTGAAAAATAACTTTCAAACACAGTAGTATCTATTTTTAGAGGAAAGCTGTCTGAAGTTGCATATATCTGTTATGTCTAAAGACAACATTCTGAAGAAGGATTTGAAGCAATGACTTGCTAATTATCAAGGTTCTAAGTACTTTGAGTACATTTCATTAATATTGATTCAAAATACAGTATATCCACTTGATCTCAAATACTCAACAAAGTCACAAAACATTGATAATTATAAATAATTAACCAGTAGTTAGGTTACAATTAATCGTAGACTAATGTATCAATGGTATTAGACATAACAAAGCTAATAACTTCTTTTCCTTCCAGTACAGTAATGCTAACAGAATATTTAGAGTAGAGATATTTAAATCCATTATATATATATATATATAGGTGTGCTGATGCAAACAAGAAAAATAGATCTCAAAATATGAGTATCAGAATATTTTATTATTAATGTTAGCAGAAGCAACAGAGTTACTCAAGGGCCGGGAGTTTCATGCATAGGCACTTATCAAGCTGGTTGCAGGTTGATGTATTCTTCAAATATATAGCTGGGTAGCCCTCAATAGGAGTCAAAATGTCATGTGGACAGTACATATTATCCAAATAGATCATCCGTTGTCCGTTAAAACTTTCAATAAGCAAATATAGAAATAAAAACATACAGGAAAAAGAAAAAGGAAATTATATGTGCATCTCATCACACACACAGACACAAAAAGAGAGAAATTCGCACTTATATATATGAGAGAACATGTGAAACATGCACATATACAAGGGGGACACACACACACGAATACATACACTCGCAAGTATTCATATGTGCGCACACACATATACACACAAGCGCACATTCATGCATACATACACAAACGCGTACACACACTCACATAAACACACACATGCACGCATATGTACATATTCATACACATATATACATGCTCAAACATGTGTGTGTGTGTGTGTGTGTGTGTGTGTGTGTGTGTGTGTATGTGTATATAGATATATAACCAGATCATATATCCAAAGAAGAAGCACACTAATATATTAGAGCAGAAATATCTTTAATAAAATTCGTTATATCGATCACAGAATAACCATAGGTTTCGCGTCTCAATGGACGTCTCTTCAGATTCAAACTTGTATGTAACGAAACTCAGCGAATAAATGTTTCTTAACAACCATCTCGAAATAATGACGTCGAGACAAAAGGGAAATAGAGAGAGTAGAAATGCAGTCTCCAGCTAGCCACGAGCCGTCAACTGACCATCAACAAGTCCGATCGGATTCTGCAGTTCCAGGCTACACACAATGTTCTTTAATTAAGTACAAGGCTAATAATTTTGAGCGGATGAGCTAGCCAATATAACCGACTCCTATATTTAACAAATATTTAATTTTATCGACCCGGAGAGATGAAAGCAATGTTGATGTTGGCGGGATTTGAACGCAAAGCATTGAAAAAAAAACCCGGGAAGAAATACCTCCAAGCCTTTTTATCCGACGCTTTAATGATTCCACTAATCCACTGCTCTTTACACGCATTCATAATGGTTTCTGATTAAAGGCATTTTTAAGGTGGGATGGGTAGTCGATGTCATTGGCCTAGTACTTGACTGGTACTTTATTTTATCGACCCCGAAAGGAAGAACGGCAAAACTGATTTCGGCGAGATTTGAAACCAGAATGTAAAGAGCCGGAGTAAAAACTGCAAAGCATTTTAACCGACGCTTTAACGATTCCACCAACCCACTTCCTTTTACATACATTCAGCATAACAAGAAAAATATAGTCTTTTATGGAATCTGTTACATTGTTTCTTTTATAGACAGACACACTAACTCTCCTCTTGAACTTCACACGAACAGTTTCTCATGCAGTAGCAGTTTTGTGGGATGGACGAGACAGCCACCCCGGGCGACGCTTTTATGGGGGCGACACCTTTTGGCCTGCGTATAAGCTTTTGTGGGCTTGGGAGTGTTTTTGTCCGGGATGTGGGGAGGGGGCTACAGACTCAAGGTCTGTCCCGGGCGTTACACACTCTAGCTGCGTTACTGGTCTCATGTAGTCATTATTCATATGAACGAAATGCCGCCGGGGTCGACTTTGCCTTTCATCCTTCCGGGGTCGATAAAGTGAGTACCAGTTACGAACTGGGTCGA
>JAOPUL010004099.1:35325571-35335978 GCA_027564515.1 Octopus rubescens
GTATGTATGTATGTATGTATGTATGTATGTATGTATGTATGTATGTATGTATGTATGTATGTATGTATGTATAGAGCAGCCCAAAATTCAAGCTACTATTTAATAAATATATTTGTATGTATTAAATGGTAGAGTGAATTTTAGACCACACACAGGCAAATGGCTGGATGAATTCTGAGAACTTTCAGAACAAGGGACCAGGAAACTATGCTGGTTCATTGGAGAACATTTGTACTCCGCCATATGGACTACTGCTCTCAACTGTGGTTACCACACAGTGTCAAATTAGTACCTGAACTTGAGGTAGTTCAGCAGTGCTACACTAGGAAAATTGTGTCAATAGAACAGCTGAGCTACTGGAAGAAATGGAAAGAATTATGACTCTACTCCCTGGAGCAAAGACAAGAGAGATCTGTGGTGATATACATATGGAAGATCCTAGAGGGGTTGGCACCAAACTTTGACATCAAGAGTTATACCAGTCTCTGAACTGGGCGTCACTGCACTGTTACATAGGTCCCACCCATCCCACCTAGAGTGAGGACCAGGTACTGCAATAGCTTGGGATTTAAACCCCACAGCTATTTAATATCTTTCCCAAAAATCTGAGAGATCTACATGGAGTGGGGGTACATGTTTTCAAGAAACAACTTGACTACCTGCTGTCCAAGGTCTCAGATGAACCTGTGCTGGATCTATAACTTGTATTAGATCGTGAACTATGTGTGTGCATGTGCATATATTTATATATCTTTTCTTTTATATGTTTCAGTCATTAGATTGCGGCCATGCTGAGGTTCCGTGTTGAAGAATTTTTAGTCGAATGAATCGACTCCAGTACTTTTTTTTAAAGCCTGGTACTTATTTTATCGATCTCTTTTGATGAACCACTAAGTTATGGGGACGTAAACACATCAACACCAGTTTTCAAGTAGTGGTAGGGGACAAATGCTGACACAAAGACACACACATACACACATATATCCTCATCATCCTCCTTTAACGTACATTTTCCATGCTGGCATGGGTTGGACGGTTTGTCCGGAGCTGGCAAGCCGGAGGGGGGGGGTGCAGCAGGTTCCAGTCTGATTTGGCTTGGTTTCTACGGCTGGATAGTGTGTACTGGGTGCTTTTAACGTGCCACCAACTTGGCGCTAGTGCTTACATGTGGCACCATCACGAGTGCCTAGCACTGGCACACAGGCGATTGTTAGTCAGACAGACGAGACATATAAACTGAGGACAGACGGACATAAGGCCTGGGGCCCTAACCGGACATGTAGACCAGGGACAGACAGACATATAGACAGAGGACAGACACTGGGGAGAGGCAGACACATAGACCGGAGACAGACGGATGGACATATAGGCCAGGAGTCGCCTGACAAAAACCAGTGACAGATGGACATATAGACTGAGGACAGATGGACATATAGACCAGGGCATGTGTGCCCACACCTTGGAGAACAGATAACAGATATACATACATAGCCCGGTGGCCCATGCACATGCACCCAGACCACCTTCATAGAGTGGCAGCCCAGGCGCATAAATCCCCTTTGCAAGATCGTCTGCATAGAGCAGTTCCCAAGGGCTGCCCGTCTTGAATTCCTCTGTTATGGCCTGGAGGACAGCAATGAAGAGTAATGGGCTGAGGACTGACCCCTGGTGCACCCCTACCTGTACACTGAATTCCTCGCTGTACCCGTGATTAACCCTCACCTTACTGACAGCTCCCCTATACATAGCCTGTACTGCTCTCACCAGCCATTCGTCTACTCCTAGCCTCCTTAGAGCCCACCAGATAACACAGCGAGGCACTCTATCAAAGGCTTTCTCTAGGTCAACAAATGCCATGAATAGAGGTTTGTCCTTGACTAGGTACTTCTCTTGTAGTTGCCTGATTATGAATATGGCATCTGTAGTGCTTCTCCCTGGTTTCAAATTAGTGGGGGGTTTCATTTATAAAGACCAACTTAAATGGTAAATATAATTATCCCTGGATTGTTCTAGAAAAAATTATATATATAGATATATATAAATATAGTGCCGACCTGAAATGAAACACAGCTGCAAGAAACAAACTACTCCAAACAGTGCTTTCTTTCTTTCAGTTTTAATTTAAAGCAGCTGTGTGATTAGGTATTTTTTCCTTGACTGATGGCTCCAAAATACCAATTCAAAAAGCACCAATTTTGTTTGCTCTGTATCTTAAGATAATCATGTCAGACTATCCAGTTGAAAAACTGGTAATCACTTCAACATGAACTTCGACAAAGAAATTCAGCTTCAAAATCTCATAAAAATCATGGAGGAGATATTGTGACCATTAAACATGTATGTACTATAATAATCACTTTTAGTTTATTATTATCAAGTAATATATACTGTCTGTTATCAAAATCTTTCATTGTCCACACAACTTCTTCACTGACACTGCCAACATTGTTCTTAACAGCTACAATGACTATGCAAATAGAAGAGTTTTAATCCCAACATAGAATTAGATCAAATTTCTTGCCAGACAAATGCAACTCAAGAATAATTACCTTTTATTCAGAAGAAACAGTTTATTCATAAAAATATTATGGAGCAGCCTGTTGATTTTACCCTAGCACAATCCAAACTAAAAATTTATCTGGTCAACTGCTAGCTAACATGTAAATTTAGTACCATATATTGCAAAACCAGTAAATGATTTTCTATGCAATACAAATATATCTTAATTTCTTCTGACTAGACATATAGCTACTTATTTAAAAAGGACATGAAATAAAATGAAACTCGAGATGTTCATGCTTTTCTCAAGGACATTAACCCTGAACATTAATCTGACATGAATTTGATTAGAAATTGAAGTTATACAATAAATCCAATGGATGTTGGGTAATGACTGAAAGAGTACAATCATGAATACAAGTGGCCAAAATGAGATTTCTCTAAAGGATCTTGGGATTAATGTTATTTGACAGGATGCATAGTTTAGAGATCAGTGTCTCTCCAGGTCAAGCTGCTACTTCTCCACATTGAGAGATCACAAGTCCAACACAAATTAGAATGTCACAGGAAAGAATTGCAAGAGGATTCTTCAAGCTAAGCCAACTGGCAGAAAGCCTAGGGGTAGACCAAGAACGAGTTTGGGTAATATCCATAGTCTCAGTTGGTCTCACTTTGGAACTATCCGGTAAATGTATGGATAGATGGAGAACACATACCATAGAAATAGCCAATACAGTATTTTTCTTATACTTTAATTACTTTTGTTAACAAGTACTCTCAGAAACCTAGTCAAACCAGGGATCTCATCAAAGGCTGATGAGACCTGCTACTGGTACCATGTAAACCAGTACTACCCATTTCATAGTCAAGTGGTTAGCAACTAAACTAGCTGTCCCACTTTAGTAGCTTGCTACTCTTGTGAGGAGGATGTTTGGATACCCAGCAGGACTAAAAACAAGACCTGTCAAAAGATGGATGAGTTCCTTGTGGGCCAATGGCCATCCAATTGGGAAAGGCAATGGAAAAATATCCCAATATTTCTACTTCATCATATGGAAAAACTCACGCTTAATCATGAAAACATTTGCTGTAGTATCATCAACATGCTGCAAAAGTATATGATACATGACGGTGACGACTCACAGAAAAACTATATATGTCTTAAGATGATAGGGTGTAATTTGTCTTCAATTCTTAACAGGACAAACAACCACAGAAGCTTCTTCATTTGGAGGGAAGAGAGGCAGACAAAGACTGACAGATAAATATTGTTTTAATTGAGAGCCGTTGCTTGCATAGGCAATACTTTTTACAGCTGAATGTTCTTCCCATTGTTAACAACTCCAATATTGGTTTCTTTAAAAGTATTCATCCAATTTTTCAGTGAATTATGTTCTAATTAAGCTTAACATTGTTGAACGATTAACGAATCTGCAACCGGGTATTAGTACATATACAACTTAGTATTTAGGGAAAATGAATTGCACTGTTAGAAATGATGTTTTTTATTATAATCAAACACTAAATCTTGGTTAGAAGTGTAGCTTAGAAAGAAAGTCTTAAAAATATATTTACTACTTTGTGTTTTTTCCTTTGAAAACTTATTATTGTAAATTAGAACTGAATAGACCAGAGAAATAGTATTTAGTATATATAGCAGGCAAGGGTGGGTGATTAACCTTCTGCACGCTTAAGCACCTTACGTCGCCTTAGAGTTTTGTCCTCTGTAGCTGCAGGTGTATTGTGTTGCATAGAGTGGGGAGAAAATTCATGGTGATATGATTTTTTCTCCAGCGTGCTACAGGTTAAGTTTGCTTCAAACCTGTGATTCTAATTTCAATTCCACTGTGCATCACCTTGGGCAATTAACTTCTACCAAAGCTTAAATAATATCAAGCAAATGAAATTTGCTGGACGGAAACTATAAGGAAGACCATTATGTGTGTGTGTGTGTGCATCCACGTATGTACATATCAAAGTAAATTCCTTATAGTATGAGGTAATTCCTCAGAAGGGACATAACTCAAGGTCAACTAAGCATTCAGTTAATAGGAATTGATAAAATGACTATCAGACTTAAGTACTGGAGTCAATAATTCGCAACGCAATGACTAAAACCAGTTTTAAAAATAGAAAAGAAAAGAATAGCAGAAATTAACTTTCTTCTATGGAGAAGATAAAGTCAGCCCTGAAATCATCAGAAAATATTAAGTGATAATCAATAAAATGAGCATAATTAACTGGAGATGTTGCAAACAAAACAATCAAATAGCCAGGATCCAATTAAATGAGTTTAATTTAACATTGCTGTGAATCAGCAGAGATTATAAAAGTTCTATTTTTAATGCTAGTTACATAACCAACAAATTTATCTATTGTTATCTATGTCAGTTCAGTTAAATAGCTTAAAGAGAAAAAGCCTTTTTAACTATTTTCATTGCGCATTTTCAACACCACTTGACACATCTGTTCTACTGACAAGTTAATTAGTTTCTAAAACGATAAAAAAAATTAAATAAGTAATTGTTGTTTTTTCCTATCTTAGATTCATTGTGAATATTTAAATCACAAATATAGTAATTTATCATTTTAATGTTCAGTTTTATATGCTGGCATGGGACAACTGAAACTTATTAAGTCAGTATTGTCTGGCCAGATGCTCTTCCTATCATCAACCCTCACTTTTTCAAGGTATTTTTATTCCACTGAGGGGGAGTATAGTATAAAAAGCCAACTCTCAATACTATACCCCACCCTCAGTTGAGGGGGGGGGGGTCTTGTCTTACAAGTTACTTGGTGACCTCAATAGTGCTGGTGCCATGTAAAAAATACCCAGTACACTCTGTGAAGTGGTTGGCGTTAGGCAGGGTATCCAACCATAGAAACCATGCCAAAGCAGACAGTGGAGCTTGGCACAGTCCTCTGGCTTATCAGCTCCTGACAAACTGTCCAACCCATGCTTGCATGGAAAACAGACATTAAAAGATGATGATGATAGCCTTTGTGTGAAACAGAGTTATGGGGCATTTTTTATTTATAGGAAACATAAACAAATGAGCTGTTGCTCAAACAGTGTCAATGTAAAGACATATAAAAACAAACACTCATTCACACACATCTATATAAGGGGCTTCTGTACAGTCTTCATCTATTAAATTTCACTCATGAGGTTATTGGTTTGACTAACTCTATATAACAGAAGACACTTGCCCAAGGTATCACACAGCAGAATGAAACCTGAAACTTCAGGTTGCAAAGTTAACTTCATAACTACAGTTATGCCCATACAATTTAAAAAGTAGAATCATCTAAATGAACTTTACAGAACTTGCAAAATAAATTTAATAGCAACTGCTATTCTGTTTATTTGAAGTTCTTCACAGAATGAGAACATCATTTTAATGTCCAATTTTCCGGGTCAGAGTTTGAGGCAAATTGTTAACAGCTGGATGCCCTTCCTGTTGCCAACCCTCACCTGTCTCCAAGCAAGGTAATATTGGAATATTGGAAATGAATGACATTTATTTACAACAATTGTGTGATATCAAAACAAGGAGACACAAACATATACACACACACACACACACATATATGTATATATATGCTTCTTTCACTTTCTGTCTACCAAATCCTTTCACAAGACTTTGGCCAGTCCAGAGCTATAGTAGAAGACACTTGCCCAAGGTGCCACACAGTGAGACTAAACCTAAGGTGACATGGTTGAGAAGCAAGCTTCTTAATCACATATTTTAAAAACATTTTGGATAGAATAAAACCTTGTCTGCAAAGTTTTAATCAGTGTTTTAAACAAAAATAAATGTCAAAGTTTGGAGAAAATTTTATTAGGGACATATGAATAACAGTAAATGTACACTAAATATTCTAAAACAATTGTAGTTGATTTTCTAAATGTTCTAAAGAACTTTTGATCTTCAGCCCATAATGAAAGGTGTTTTATATTTTCGTTGCAATACTATTTTTATAACATTTTTACTTCTTCGTATGATTTTTTTCACAAGAAATGAACAGATCAAAGCATTATAGACCCTTACTAAGGATGACAACAAGTAAAACTGGTTCTCACGAGGTATAGAAAATCCTGAAAATGCTGAGGTGGGAACAACAGAGCACAATTAAGGCATAAGTATTAGTGCAAACAGTAAGAATATTGAAGTGATCGTCCAGAGCCTGTAAGAGTATTGGGCAAGGGAAGGGTAAATGAGTATTCAAAATTAGCCAACTGAAATTTTTTTTAACCCTTTTAATACCAACCAGCCTGAGTGCCATTGGTTCTATGATAAAAAAAATTCTTGTTTTAATATTAGTAGCTGATAAGAGTACACTGCCTCAGTTGTTGAAGGATTATTCAAGAAGGTCAAAATTTTAGCCTTTTACAAAGTCAGTAAATTGCTCATGGCCAAAACGTTTTGTATGATTTAAAAAGAAAGCTGAATCTTACTGAAGACTTTTCATTATTAAATGAAATATCAAGAAATTCCTGAAGACAGCTAGCCTTAGTGTTTGTATGCAGCTTGTTGGGTAAGTGCTTTATTTGGATATTGCTGGTGAATGGATATAAATGGGAAGGGTGGGGGTGGATAGTTCTTTCTAACAGAAGTAAATAAAGTTTGCATTGGCTGTTTCATGTATTAATTTCTGCAATCTAATAATTAGAATGAAGAATGAAATTAGCAGGCTTATAGTATACATAGTAAAATGTAGCTAACAGCTATAATCAAGTCAACCTGCTTTTTCTCCTTACTATTCTTATAATTTAAAATGTTATGTTTAATAGAAAGATTATTTGATAAAGTGCATATAGTAATTCTATTTTTAACTTCACATTTGCTTCAGAAAAATTCAGCTAACCGTTTTTGTTTTTCATCTGTCATCATCATCATCAATATAATAGAATGTAATGTAACATTGATGTTACTAGCTTAGTCTTTCATTAAATGCCTCACTGTACTGTTCTGACTATGCTGAATACAGATGCTCTTCTTTTGAGTTTTATTTTTGTTTTGTTTTTTCTGGGGGTGGGTAGCTGTGTGTTGGTTACCTTTTGCAAAACCTTGGCCTTCTGCCATTATCTTCTAATTGAGAAAAAATGTTCATAAATATAACGCTGCAAACTATTAAATGCCACAAAAAAAAAAAAAAAAAGACTTAAATGCTGATACTTCATGATGATCAGAAATATCTGGAATATTTATTCCTTTACCAGTCATTGTTGTTTAGCATCAGATAAGCCTAGATTAAGATGACCTATAATCTGTGACCATCGCATTTTTTTCAGGTAGTGAGAATCCCAAAATGCATATCCCTACGTTTAAAACAGTAGAGTGTAATTTGTGACTGCTATTTCTAGTAAGTCAAGTGGCTGCATTAAGGTCCCTTCATTGGTTTGTCATTTTACTGATTTCAGTCATTGGAATGGGGTCATGCTTGGACACCACCTTCTAGAGTATAGTTGATTACAGTGCAACCCTCGTTCTCACCCCAAGCACAGTAAATTCCTATCTGGTACTCAAATTACCAGAACTCTCCAGCAACTGGTACCCAGAGAAAAATGCATTGTTAAAGTCAAGAAAATTTGAACTAATTTGTGTTAATTAATCAATTGTCATTAAAGGAAGAAAGTTTCTACTGAATCTAAAAGGAATTATTGTTTCTCGAGGTACGGTACAGTTATTCTATTTAACTGCATTGACAGTACCTGTTTTTAGGTTAATAAAACTTGCTCTTTACTTAAATTATATTTATATTTCTTCCTATTTCTCTCATTTTTACTAAATTCAGAATATTAATGTTAATACTGATTGATATATATATATATAAATTCAGTTATCTGGCAACCCTCTAGTAGTGCCAGATAGGAGAGAGTTTACTGTATTTATTTTAACAACCAGAGTGAGCCTGGGATGGGTTTGAACTTATGAATGTAAAGATGTAATCAAATACCATGATGCATTTTGTCCAATGCTCTATCAATTCTGCTAATCTCATACCAATTGCTGGAATATTTCCAATTCTTCTTCACAGTAACCATAAACCTATTTGGCAACTTGAAATCGCAAAACATTGTCATCAAATTATCCATTTAAGTGCGCGCATGCACACACACACACAATTGAGCTCTTGGGCAAAACACTTCATTTCACATTGCTCCAGTCCACTCAGTTGTAAATGGGTAACCCTGCGACAGATAAAGTTTCTGTTTAGTGGGAATGTTAGACTGCCACCTAGCCATTGAGGTAGCAACATTTGAAAGCTACAACACTATGAGGAAGTGCATTGAGACCAGCAGTGAATAATAATTGATAGCCTTGTTATAAAGATTTCTTTTGTACCAGCGTCCTGATTTGCAAATTATATATATATATTCTAATGATTCTGCCAGTCCACTGCTCTAGACTATTACTTTATCAAACCCTAAAAGAGGAGAGGCAAAGTTGACCTAAGTGTTATTTGAACTTAAAACGCAAGGAGCCAGAATAAATACTGCAAAGCATTTCATCCAATGCTCTAGCGACTGCCAATTCACCACCTAAAATGCCAAAATATAAGCCAATTTCATTTTGTATTCTGAAATGGAAACATGGTAACCAACACATTTAACTGACAAACATGTCCAAAGAGACAATTATAAATGATCGTTTCAGACACTTCAATATGGGTTCAGAATATGCCCTCACTTAAGACATATTCTTCTATATGATCACAAAATGATCTTTAGCGGTAGGGAACCTTAAAAAATGCCCACACTGTCATTCTAGACATCAGTAATCCTTTGATAGTTTATGATGAAAATTCCCAACTTAACTCCCTTGCTATAGATTATATAGCAAAATTAATTACTTGGGTTAGTAACATAATCACAGTTAAGCAGTTTTAACACTAACAATTCTCTTAAAACTAAGTTTGCTAGGAATGTGAGATAGGAAGTTGCGGGCCTTGTCCAAAGACTGAAACCAGTATTCATGTTGGGATAGAAACTGATGATACTTTAGTAACAGAGACCAGTACTACTTCTGTTGATAGTCCCTCTAAACTTGAGTATTTAATTCGCACTATAATCAAACTGTCTCTCCTGCTCTTGACCATGTATTTAAACACTTTGCCAAAACTTTCTTCCTGAAATTGCTTACATTTTCTGGAATTTTCTTCTTGCCAACACTTTAAAGTGATCAAGCTAAAGACGCTGCTATGTGGCTGTTCCGCATGTATTAAAAAAGATGCCTTTGATTATATAGATATAAAAGACAATGAGACAGTCAAGGCTTGATCAAGCTAACCTGGGGCTAAACAACAAATCAAATTTATCACAGTAATCCATCCTCTTTAGGGTGGAAAAGCTTAAAATAAAATATCCACAAGTTCTTCTCAAACTAAATTCTAAAAACACACACACGCACACATTCATAGTTCCAACAACAATATTTGCTATAAATCTCTACCAGGTGTAAATAATGAACACCTTCTCATGCAGAAGCTATAACTATTCACCTGTACAATTCCATTAAATTCTTAACATTTTCTGAAATGCAATGTTGTCACATCATGTTATACTATCAGATTGACCTACATTTATTTATATCACAATTTATAAACAATAACATTGCTGGTTACAAGTTGCCAATTGGTCAATAATTGGTTCATTGTATATTTCTGATAGTGATGGCTCGTAACAAAGGATTTAAGGAACTTCAGTCATAAAGCTCTGGCTTTTTTTTTTGTCTTGCCATATATATACGTATATACATACATATATATATATACGTATATACATATATAAAAATATATACATATATATATATATATATATATATAGGTAGTAGATAAAAACAACAAACAACGAGTCAGGAACGAACAGATAGAGTTTTTTTGTTTACGCTCAGATGGAAGGAG
>JAOPUL010004099.1:35336078-35347611 GCA_027564515.1 Octopus rubescens
ATATACATATCCATATCCATATATATATATATATATATATATATATATATACACACACACACACACATATAGATATGTACGTAGAGACACATGGCTTAGTGGCTAGAGTATTGCACTCATGATCGTAAGATTGTGGTTTCAATTTCTGGACCAAGTGATGTGTTGAGTTCAAGGCAAAACACTTCATTTCACATTGTTCCAGTGTACTCAGCTAGCAAAAATGAGTAATCTTGCAACATACTTGTACCCCATACAGAGGTGGAATAAATAACCACAGAATCTAGAAAATCAGCCTTATGAGCCTAAGGAGCAGGAAAGATCTTTGAACTCTTTTTGTTATTGATGTTTACTGTGGTCGTAATGATTACAAATGACAACAATGACAACATAAATGGACAGTCAAATATATATATTTCTTTCAAAAAGTTGTCAGCCATTTTGCAGTTTTGCTGCAAAATGCTTATTAAACAGTGGCATGCGAAATCAAATATATAGACAGACAGAGAAACAGATGTGTTTGATTTTGGTAGAGAACTGGGGAGGGCTGGAGAATGTGAATCTGTAGGTGGAGCTTCACCATATATCATGTTTGGAAAATAATTAAAACAGATTAAAAATAAAAATATAAGAATGAAAGGATAGGAATAAAAAATAAAAAAATAATAATAATGTGCTGAAAAATATGTTGTAAGGCAGGAGGGGCAGGGGATTTAAAGGAAGTAATACTAAATATAGAAACAGCATGGTGGTGAATATAGGGTCTGTATGCATGATTAGGTGAAGGGAGTGTTTATACTTAATGTCTAAATTATATTGTATTGATTTGACAGAGTAATGGTGAGGAGAGGGAATGATGAAAATAGTGATAGAAAAGAGAGTAATGGTAGAGAACTAGTGTAAGAAGGTGGCAGAAAAGAGAATAACAGAATAGTATATGAGTGATTGGTGTGAGTGAATGATTTAAGGGAGAGAAAGTTATAGACAACTACATGATTGCTAAGTGATGGAGAAGTGAGTAATAGAAAAGAGAGAATGATAGAAAAAAGTGAGTGTGATGGAGATAGGTAGTGAGTAGAAGGTGGGGTGGGGAAGCTATAAGATGGAGTAATGGGAGAGAGAGATTGGTGAATACCAATAAAGATGGATGTTAGACCAAATATAAAAATTAAATACACCAATTTCATCGCTATCATCATTTTTCACATCTGCTTTTTTATGCTTGTATAGTTGGCATATTCTCTCTAGCAAGGATTTTGCCATTTGTTGTATACCTTTGTCATTTTCTTCATGAGGTTCAACCTCTTGGGATCAGTCTTCACCACTTCTTACCATGTCTTCATTAGTCTACCCCACAGGCCCCCATTCATGTGGAGCATTTGACACCTTCTCATCTGAATGACACATTCATACACACCAAATGTCTGCACTTGCATATTATATCTGATCCTTCTTATACCCAGTTTTTCTCTTAGCTAATTTGAGCTCTGCCATTCATGCATACTAATAATGCATATCTATCATAACATGCACACTTCATTTCTTTCCATCTTTCACAAATCTTCTATACTCAAGGCCAATATCTTGTTACCCTACAGCATCGCACTTCAGACAATCTTCCTTCACTCTGCAGGAAAAACTGTTTATTGCTAGCAGAGGCAATAACTTATTTAGTTATCTATGTAATAAAAGCTATCAACTAATTCTAGGGAGCTTTCTGATCTTTTGAAGTCTGTCTGATTAATAGAGTTATCCAATTCGCATCACCAGGCTTAAAATGTAGGTTGTATTGTTTGGAAAAACCCATATTCAAATAATATGTGAATGTCTAAATTAGTAATATTGATCCTACCACCCATGCACATTGGTATAAAACTTGCATGTCAAAGTAGTAGATATAATACATAAAGTAAATATGCGAAAAAGATTTGTATACAATCTATTGCACAGTCAGTTAACAATCATGATGTATGTTGGCATTGTATTTATAATTTATGTAGCAGTTTTGTCAGCATTTATCATACCTTGCTAAATACACATAGTAAAATATAAATAGTAATATAGTATTGATAGTTTTGGTCTGTATTACCACAAATATAAAGCATCAGATTTTGAAGGTTGAAATTTTAAGAAGCCATGCATTCAAAATATTTATTAGATAATAGAAATCCCAAATAGCAGATAAAGGTCATCAACCAGAACTAATTCATTAACTAAAATGCCATTCAGAAGAACTAAAAGTGTAGCAAAACATGAGAGAAAAAAATCAATGAATAAATGAAGTGAATTTTATCAGCACGGCTGGGATAAATTTTCTTGGAGCTTCATAGAGTATTGATAATCTTTACAATTTACACTTTTTCATTTTACTAATTCTAAATTAACGGAAGCTTTATCAATGGAAGGAGTAATTTCTCGAAATGCCAGGCAGTGAAAAATGTTGACAAGAGAGATATTTTAACAAAATGATTGAATACTGTATCTTAGCAAGAGGAATATCAATTATCAGACAACAAACAATGAGGAAACATTTTTGGATGACTGAGAAAAGAAAAGAAAAAATATAAAATATCACTATTTTTGCTTTATCTGAATAATTTTAAAATTGTCTTTGATGTCCTTGTGACATATAAAGCAGCAGCAGCAGTAACAACAATATGTGTGTAAAAGATGCATGTATGTGAATGAAAAATATTTTAACAAATCTAAAGAAAATTTTAAAATTCATCTCAATAGCAGGAATACTATCTGTGCCATCAACACATTTACACTACCAGCCATAACATATGGTTCTATAGTAGTGAACAGAAGTTTTGTAGACCTAGATTCTATATTCTGTAATACAAGATATCTACTAAAAATACACTACAAACTACACAATAAGTCTCAAAACCTGCGATTTTATATCCCTAGAAGTGAAAGTAGCAGGAGATTATTGAGCATCAGAAAACAATTATTAATGTTCACCACTACCTTTTCAATGTGCCAAAAAGGTCTGCTGCATGCTCTTGTAGACTATTATCATAGAAAAAAGTCAACTGATGATATCAGCAACAGCAACATTCTCAAAAGACATTGGCTCAGACTTTGAATAAACCTAAAACAGAAATAACGAAATACTGATGGCTGATAAGTCAAGCAGAGTGAACAACCAAACGTGCATGACTTTACAAAAACAGTCTTTCCATAAACTGAATGTCTCATATATAAATTTAAATTATTACTGGCCTGGATAAACAAATCTGATCTGAATTGGATAACAGATGACATAAAAGGTAATGCCTAATACAGGAACAGGCCATTACATATAGAGATATTGAAAGAAATACCCACACATCCTATAGGTGATAAGTGTTGCATGTATGATGTATTTTCTAAAGCAATACATTTCATCAGGAAGGCCAAAACTAGCTCTATCAAAATATAATATCAGAAACAATAATATATATATATATGCTTAGTCACACAATTTCAACTGCTTCAAGACTTAAGTTCTGTTGTACTCATATGAACCACTGCCTATTTTCGAAAATGGCAATATGAAATACTACAGAAATATAGTACACTGACAAGCCAACAGATGTATAAACTTGGTATTATTTTCCATAACAAAAATTACAATAGCATACTAGTTAGTGATTACCAGATCAGTATAATGTGCAGAAATTAACTGAAAGTAAATGAATTAAAAACATAAAGGCAATTAAGAAATGTGTCTATTATCCTACTTGTAATTAGTATAACTAGAAAGATATATGGTGTGTTTCATGACCATTTTTATAAGGACATTGACACATTACCTGTAAATGATATAAATACACTCATTTCCAAACATAACAATATTAGGATTTGTAGATATTTTTAGGTCATTCTTATACATAATTAGTTAATTTTGAAAATGTTTCGTAACCTTGAACATTTTTTATACATATTTATTATTACTATACAAACATTTGCAGATATAACTGATGGTTATTTTGTATATAATTTTTTTTAGAAACTGCTATTTGCTTTTATGTAAGGTTAAATTTTTTTAAGCACAATTTTCCTTTTGCCAAAGACACCTGTACTTAAGTTTTAGAGAATGTCCTGCTTTTGGCAGTAGGAAAATTATGCTAAGAAAACTGGACTTATTAAAGCAACTAGGAGTTTCTAATAAATTATAAAAGAAAACTATCAGGTTAGATAGTTATATTTAGAAAAGCTCAAACTGTTACTCATTATGTTTCTGTATGTGGCATCACCTATGAGGTCTCAGTGATCCAGCAATTCTCCAAATGAAGCATCACATGTAGCATATAAAACAATTTGAAAAAAAATACTTTTGTCCTTAGTATTACTAGAGTTGTTATGCTGAAATCTTGCACAAACTGATACTTCACTAGCCAGTGCTAAAAAGTCAAAAGAAATTTATTGCCTTTAAAATCAACATTATTGAATTTAATTTGACTGATAAAAATATTTACTAGGATTTATATCATAATGTTTATCCTTTGTAAACTTAGAACTGAATTTGTCCTCTATTGCTCTTATAAAAACACATGATAGAAATGACCTTTCTATTTTGCTAAGTGGAAAATATTAAGAGGTATACACTGTAAAACTATATCGTAAAGCAAATGGATAAATAGATACAAATATTCTACCTTTTGAAGAAATAGTTTTGAATATTCTAATGAAAAGCTTGTATATAATTTGTCATTTTTATTATTAGCTATACAAAATCTTCAGTGGTTATCCAATAACACAAATGAATAATGGGAAGATACTTATATTTTACTAAGTACAGAGTGTCATGAATAAAAAACATCTCATGGACTATATATGAATATAAATGCTTACACACACACATATATATATATAAATATGCATCTTACGAGGGTCAGCTGGAAAGTTCATAGGCTGACTAAGATACTCTCATGGAATGTGACCAAATTAGGTTTATTTTACAACATAGTCCCCCTTGCAGTCCACACACTTCTTCCATTGATGTTGCAGTGCTTGGATCCTATTGGTGAAGAAGTTTTCATCCTGTTGCTCAAAGAAGTCATCAGCAGCAGATATGATGTCATCATCACTGCGATACTGGATTCTATCTAAGTGTTTTTCATGTTGGGGAACATATGATGGGGGACAAATCAGGAGAATAGGGAGGATGATCGACCAGTTCAAAGCCACAATCATGACAGCAGATATCGAAACCAAGGACTTGTGTGCTGGAGCATTGTCCTGATGAAACAATACCCCTTTCATCAGTTTTCCTGGACGTTTAATCTTGATAGCCTTTTGTAACTGCCTCAGCAAGTTGACATAGTACTCTCCATTGTTGGTGTGGCTCTTTTGATGATAGCCAATAACCATGTTTTTTGCATAAAAAAAAAACTGAGGCCATCATCTTCTCTCCAGATGAAACGACCTCAGCCTTTTTTGGAGCAGGTGAGGAGAGGTGTTTCCATTGCATGAATTGTCTCTTTGTCTCTGGCTCAAAGTGATGAACCCAACACACATCCTGGGTTAGGAAATGTTCAAGGAAATTAGCTGGATCTGCTTCAAACAGTATCAGATTTTCCCGAGATGTGATCAGCATGGTGCACTTTTAATCAGCTGTCAGAAGACGAGGCACCCACTGAGCAGAAACCTTCATCATTCCAAGTTCATTGTGCAGAATATTCTCAACTCCCTCACGGGATATGCTAATAGCATTGGCTATTTGATTTATAGTCAATCGCCTGTCATCCATCACCAAGTGGTTAACACAATCAATATTTTCCTCAGTGGTGGCTGTTGCAGGACGTCCAGACGTTGGGTCCTCTTCAAGACTCTCTGTTCCCCTCCAAAATTTCAGTTGCCCACATATGTACTGTTGTCAAGGCCTCAGAGTTTCGTGCGTAGGCACTTATCAAACTGGTTGCAGGTCAATATTTTCTTGGAATATATAGCTAGGATGTCCTCGGTTGGGAGTTGAAATGTCAAGTGGATAATTGATATTGTTCAAATAGTTTGTCCGTTAAAACGTTCAATAAGCAAATATATACACAAATAAATACAGGGGGATTTTTTCCCCGTGCGTCTCCTCACACACACACACACAAAATAAATTCACACACATATGAGAGATCCACCCTCTACTAATGAAACCTCGCCTCTATACAATTGTCTTAACAAAGGTGCATGCCCGTTATTCGGTTAATGCCTTTAAAAAACGTAGTTTATTGTGCTGATGTGTCAACTGCTAACAACATCTGCAGTATTACAAAATGCTATATAGGCCTTACAGAGAACACTTTTAAATCAAGATATACTCAACACTCATACACCTTCAAACATGAGGACAAAACAGCTACAACATCTCTCTCAAAATATATCTGGAGTCTAAGAAATAAAGGAGTTACAACATTAATTGGAGCATCAGAGAATCAGCTCCGCCACGTTCCAACGGTAACAAGTACCAACTCTGATTAGCAGAAAAATTCAACATCCTGACCCTACCGCTCAATCTGTTAAATTCCAAATCTGAGTTGATTTCCTCATGTCTTCACCAAAGGAAGTCCCTGCTAAAATTGTTCAAACTGCCAAATGGCTAATCACCCGACATGCACTCAATAACTGCTGGAACATCCTCGCGTCTACCCATTGCACCACCAATAAGCCATCGTCTGCACCAACACTATATTTCCATACAGGACCCCACATTTTATATACCACAATATTTCCATACAGGAACCGACATTTTATATACCACAATATCTCACCTCCCACAGTTCGATAACCCACTTTTGTCCTCTCCACGACATAGTTTGGATAGCAACGCTTGAAACATCAATGCACCTCCAACCAATTGCAGTATGAGAAGTCCACAATGCTTCGAACATCAAAGCACCTCCAACCAACTGCAGCATGAGAAGACCACCCACTGTTCTCCCCTAAACTTTACATATATGCCAGAAAACACTCAACATTCCAGCCGACAATTCACTGATATACCACATCTTACTTAACGACCTTATTTTACTTAATCACCATAACCACCATATTCTTACTTAACTCCCGTAATTTTTCTATTTGAAGTCCATTTCATGTAATACATGCACTCCACCAACACCACCACCACTACGTATCGGTTCAAACACCACTATATTACGTAATTTCGATCTTATTAAATAATCATCAGTAATGAATTAATTTTCTGTATTCGTACTGCTATTATCTGTAATAGATAATTTTTAATATATCTTTTGCTGATGGCAAAATCAGTGGTAGATTTAACACTGAAATAACATATATTTGCAGAGAGTCTGGACTAATGCCATAGCCGGTGACGACTATCCATTACTGAGCTGTGACATGGGTTCAATCCCCTTTGCAAATACACGGGTGCGTGGGACGCATCAACAACCAGCTGGAAAGGGCGCTTTCCTGGGGTTGAAATTGCAGTATTTTCATTCTATCGAGTTAAACTTGGCTTCAAAATTAATTTTATATACATATATATACATTATAATACATTATAATATATTATATATACATCCACCCATAAAAACCATGCCAAAATAGGCGGAGCTTGATGCAGTCTTTGGACACATGAAATCCTGTAAAATCGTCCAACCCATGCCAGCATGGAACATGGACATTAAATGATGATGATGATCATGCATACATACACATATGCACAAGTGTGTGCAGAACCTGTGCTGCTAATGTGTACTTTTATGCTGTATAACTTAACAGATTGTCAAATAGATGTCGATAAGTTTCCTGCACCTGGTCCCACTGTATGGTCATAGCCCATGGATATGAAACCAATAAAATAAGCAAATATAACAGAGTGAGAGAGAGATCCCCAGTGATATCGCTAGCAAGATATATATAACCAAGGGCAAAAGCACACTGAAAACGAAAACGATGAATAGTAACAAACGAAAACCCGAACAGAAAAACGATGCCAATTACTGGTAGTGTGTGGGGAGAGTCTCCTAATTACTACAGGCCAAATTTTAAATTCGAATATACATTAATAAGATATAAAATTTGTATTAAAGAAATAGGGTGGTTGTCGTTTAACTCGAAATCGGTCCTGATCAAGAAGACCTCTACGATCAAGAGCATTCCAGCTGTGACCATCGTTCATTCCGGAAACATCTAGAAGATTATCTAATATGATTTCTAGTAATTTAAGGTGTGTGTGGTGGGAGTGAGACGATTTGAGGAAAATTTAGTTGCAATTTCAAGCAAGTCGAGGGACCGCGTGGAAGCTCCTTAGTTGATAAACAATTGTGTTTAATCCCCAAGGCACCAAATACCCCTGCTTTCGTTAATAACTTGCTAGATGACCAAAACATTGATCGTCTTTCAGCAACGAGACTAAAAATATTAAACCCAGGTTAACAGTTGATCGTCCAGGGATCAATATATCAAATAAAACGAAAAAATATTTACACAGCCTCTCAGCTCAATCAATAGCCAGACTTAAATTATCATGTATATAATTTATTTTATATTTAATTTGTTATTAAATCCTTAAATGGAAATATATTCCAGATACCGAAAGATCGCTCATAACAATTACACAAGATCCTAATGAGAAAGACATTTGATACACACATATATCCATATGCTATAAAAACCGCAAGTTTGTTTACTGCCAAACCCACCCGCAGTAACTTTCTCCTACTTATACGTCCCAAGATCGGAAGACCGCCTGAAATATTAATAGAACTTTGTAGAATCTAACCAACTTTCCTCTAGAAAATTCCTTGTTATAAAACGAAGTAGTCACAATAGTTGTTAGCAATTGTCAGATTACTGCTACTGCTCGATACTGAAGTAAGTCTGATAACCATTTTCTCGTTATATGGGTGGAACAAGCAAGCATCTAGTGGAACAGTCTCGAGCAGAGGTTCCCAATCATTTTTTTTTTTTACCTATGGACCCCTTTCATTCTAATTTTAGTCGGGTGGACCCTCATAGCCATTCAATGTTTTTAAAAAATCCTATTGTATTTTTATAATTAAATATTATTAGGAATTGTATTAAAAAAAAAATGTTAAAATATTTTGTGTATTGTAGAAGTATAACCAATTCAGTGCAAATAATCTTTAATGGCAAAATCTTACATGGACCCCCGTTGAGAACGGTCTAGAGTGATACTGGAAAGAATCTTCTGTTAAAAAGATTTCAATACAACGCATTTATTATGCAAAGAAATAATATGAAGTTGTGGAACTGATGCAAATAATAGCTTGTTTGTTTGTTTGATATTAACCGTTTGTTTTACGTAATATTTTTAATGCAGTGTCTCTCACACAACACAAGGCAATTTCAACCAAATGCTTCTCTCTTTTATATCGACCCCCAAGGAGTTTCAGCAATATACACGGTTCGAGTCTATTCTGAATATTTCTTTACAATAAAATAAATAAATAAATAAATAAAAAGCCTTGTCAACAGAGAAAGGAATTTGTTCCCTACTAACACAATGTAAATGATCAAAGCATGGGGAAAGGGGTCATCTACCCATCCCAACAAACATCTAAAATGAGCTGGATATAGTTAGCATGTGTGGGGAAATAGCATTTTACCATCTACTGTTAACTTATTGTAAAAGCGTTAGGAAAACTATTTTATTTTTCATCTGAATAGCATAAATTCCTTGAGGAAATCGTTCTTCAATTATCTACAAAAAAATATGGAATATATCTACCAACTTAAGTATTATTTTGGAACAAATGCAAAAATATACTATTTCCATATTTGACATCAAACGAAAAATTTGTTAATCACACATCAGTGATTAAATAACATTGTCGAGAACCTATCATTTAAATTACCATAATTATTGTTACATCGCTATTTAATTCTCGTCGTTATTATATAGGATAGTAGTTAATAGATTATATATGGTGTTCATTTATCTTTTGTAAAAAAAACATTTGAAAATTATACAGAGAGAGGTGTTCCTGAAACACCATAGGTGAAACAAAATTATCGGACTAACTATTATGGATTAAATGTCTGTGTATGCATGTATGTACGTTTAGTGTTGACTGTCGGGAAAAAAGTAAAGTACTCAATACCGTGTGTATATATATATATATATATATATATATATATATATTGCACAATATCGAATTCTATGCTGAAAATATTACTAAATTGTTCTTTAAAAAGCATTCAAGCTGGAAATTCTCAGCCTAATATATTATAAGATATGAACGCCACAATCAGCAATACCTTTCTTACAATTCAGAGGTTTTATCCTAAAACGTATTTAAAAAATTATAGATCTCCATATTTTCCAATAGACACTGAAACCAATAAAAACAAGTTAATTGCATCAAACTTTTTTTATTAAAGAAAAACTATTCTTTTATTTAAATGATTTTTCCCAAAAAAATAAAAAATAAGAAAAGGTTAAAATGAACAGAACCGGGTATGTAACTAACCATCTAATATATCTATATAAGAGGTGTTTAGACGAAACCGGAGACAGATAGGAAGTGACGTCATCTGCTCTCAAGGCTCTCTCTGTGTCTATTGTTCAACACTAAAAGTAAATATAAACATGAACCATTATTATTACTATTAGCGTGAGCTGGATTGGTAGAATATGGTAGAGTGTCAGACGAAAATGTTATTATGTAGCATTAAGCCAAGACTTCGACTTTTATTTTCCTCAAGATCGATAAAATAAAGTATCAGCCAAATTTTGTAGTTATTTGACCAGCTAGAAAGAACAGCTAAATTACACACTCCACTGTCCTAGAAAAATGAAGGACATGTTCAGTAATGTATGTAATCCTAACTATATTTTGTCAAATAATAAAAGGAAAAAAGGACGGGATAATAGAATTTTTTTACTCAGATCAAGGCCGACATGAAACTAAAAATATCATTATCAATATTACAGACTGCAAGCCCTGGCTTAAATTTATGATACGATACACATCGTTAAAAATAGACATAAACAAAATGTCTAATTACATTTGTTTGCTGTATTTTTTTTAAATGTTATTGTTTTAAATAAACGTAATTGGGTGGTGATTTATTTTTTCCTTGTAGAAATTAATAAACTGAAAAACATCCGTCCGTCTGTCTGGGTGAGTCAGTCAATAAAATGATGACACAGAAATGGCTACAGGTTTGCTCCTCCATTGATTGTCGAAACTAATTCAACAGGGAATAACAAACAACAATTATTTTCAAGAAACTAAACAAGTCCGAGCAACGCATACCAAAATACTTCCTGTAATGTCTTAATATCCATATAATAACTATATTGGGCGAGAATATATTTTACAGACTTCAGAATTCAAACTTGCTTAAATGCTATATTTATTTATTTTTCTGGCACACACACACACACACACACACTAAAGATTACATATATAATTATATATATAATACGTGTGTGTGTGTACATTGGCGGACAAATAATTGCTTTTATGCAAAGAATATTAATCATTCAGTCAGTGTATATTGTTTATATATGTAAACAATGTTTTCCTTTTAAATTTGATTGTTTAGTTATCGACTAAGA
>JAOPUL010004099.1:35355469-35367743 GCA_027564515.1 Octopus rubescens
ATGTATGTATGTATGTATGTATGTATGTATGTATGTATGTATGTATGTATGTATGTATGTATGTATGCATGTATGTGATTGGTACTTATTTCATCGATCCTTACCTAAGCAAAAATCGAACTTACAGCATGGGGCCACAAAATCTGGATCACCAAACGTCATGCGTTCCTGCTAAAGAGGGCTCTTCTATGGCATTATCTTTAAAGATTGCTGAATTGACTGATAACATGTGTCTATATAAGTAACCCCACTGATTCATCGTTAGATATTTGTGCATATTTTTTTCTGAAGGAAGATAGAGCGATCAACTAATTCATGGAAGAGTCATTGGAACTGATCCCACAGTCGATCAAACACTTTTTTATTTGAACTGGTTTCACAACAGATAAGACACTTTCTTTTATTTGAACTCATCTGACAACAGACGAGATGATGTCTTTTATTTGAATTAGTCTAAAAACAGACTAAATACTGGCTTTTGCTTGAACTACTCTCGCAACAGATCAAATATTGGCTTTTGCTTGAACTACTCTCGCAACAGATAAAAATCTGGCTTTTGCTTGAACTACTCTCATTACAGATCTAACACTTTTTCATATAGACTGATCTCATAAGAGTCCGGAAGACTGTTTCATTAAAAGAAACTAGTACTGCGAGGGTTAATTATTTGTGGTAATAACTGGTCCTGGCGCCAAGTTAAAAATCGTTAACTTAGTAAGATTCTATAACAATTCCTGTTGAGCTTTCATCCAGGAAGTCTATCGACTACCTGGAAAAGTACCAATGGCTTTTCGGTATAACCGAAATGTATCATAAGGCAGCCAGCTGGCAGAATCGTTAGCACGCCGAACAAAATGCTTAACGGCATTTCGCCCATCTTTTCGGTTGGAATCGAAGAGATGACAGAAAGAAAAAAGGTTACATATAGAAGAAAGTACATGTAGAAATCAGAAGACCTAAACAACTTTAAGCATGACTATACAAACAGGCTTAACTTGAAATTTGTCCTATTTTTCATAGGAGTTAAGAAGATGCTGACTGTTTCAATGTTTTTCGTAACCTGGTCTTTAGCTGATCAGCCTTGAGAATGTATCAATGACCACAAATCTCCAAAAGAACTAACTTCTATAAACGCTCCTAGAATAGTTCCTAATTGTTCCGTTGTTGTATTTGATTTGCGATATTCTTGATGTGAACTCGTGTGTTGAAACAGATTTTGTTGTATTTTGGGTGGTTCATTATCCCAATGATAAACACGCACTGTTTAAATTTCACTTCTCTTTTAATATACTTCGTCAATTGATTTAGTTATTTAGCCAACTAACTAATCAATTGTTTACTTAACAATCGAATTGATTAATTGAATGATTAAGCAAGCAATCGATTAGATAGTTGGCTAAATAACTAACCAACTGGCGAATGATAATAAAGAAGTGAAATTGGAGATACAATAAAGTTCCTAATAAGTTTCCCAAAAATTCAAATGATGCTTACCATTCACTATTTTCCTTCTATAGTTCTCTATCCGGAAAATTGCAAGTTTACAGACTGGGTGACCTGGCAGATGCTGACTAACGTTCGAGTTATTTCTCAATAAGTTGTTGACTATTTGTGTATAAATGAATATCAGGGATTGGAGTCGAAAGCTTTGCAGGTACTAATGGTAGTTAAAATGATACAGGCGGTCGTTTTTTGTTTGATTTTATCGTTGAATCCGTTATGTTTGCTCTGAATTAGGCTCATGAGTAGTGTAGAGATCGGGTGTAGAGGTCTAAATCCATGAAGTGATATAGAAAGATAAATGCGTGCATTTGGTCCTTTCTATATTGTTTGATGGTCAGCCTAGGAAGCTGATATGTCTGTATAATGCTATTTCAATTAAATGCTTGTTACATTTGAAGGTGTGTTTTATTATGACATTTGCTTAGATTCCAGATTTTGGTAATCTGACGCCGTTTGTACAATGGTGGTTAACAACCTTTTTAATATCCGGGCCAGATCCAAAATCTGGATTTTTTTAGGGAGGCCGCACCAAAGAAAGTAAAACACAAGTCAATTAAAGAAAAATGTGTTATGTTTATAGAAGGAAGACCGTCGGGGAACGCCGGAAGGATGCTCGAGGGCCGCAGTTGAGAACAGCTGTTGTTGATGTTGACAGATGTAGCTATTACTGTATTTGTTCACATATGAGACACACTTCTTTTTCAAAATTTGTCTCCAGAAGAATCATCCCGGGTCCTATATGCGTAGTTGTGCTTTCCATAAGCTTTAAATACTTTCTGAATTTGAGGTGTTGTTGAAATTGAGGTGCTTCTAATGTCTAATATGGTCGTTCGTCTTTTATACCATCATATACAGCACTTCAAACAAGGCCGTCTTAGCAGTAGCCCGGAATTCACTGCGCTGATCCCAATTAATTATCTCCGTGCCATGAGGCACATACGACTGCAACACGATCTCTCCAACCAGCTCTGTTTTCTGCCACTGCTCTGGTCTCATTCCAGCTTCTCCACCCCTCTCGTCTCCTGTCCTTGACAATGGTCCTTCACCATGTGGTTTTATGGTACTCTGCTGCTCTTTTCCCCTCAAGCTTCCGCTTTAGTGCCAAAATACAATTCCTTTTTCTATTTTGTCTGAGGACGTGTCTGATCCAGTTCCAGCGTTTGTGTCTTATTTCGTCGCTGATCCTTTTGATGCCCGTTGTCGTCTCAATTGTGTCACTTCAGTTTCTTTGCAGCCACTTGATGTCGAGTATTCGACTTAAACATGTGAATTGAAAGCTGTCCATTGTTGTTGTTTTGTTTTTTTCCCTAGAGAATTTATTAATTGGCAGCAAGCCACATCATACATATATTAGAATTGGATCCCAAGACCCTTAAGGCCCCCGGGTAACTAGCCAGTGTGTTCATGTCTTAAGACCGCACTGACTTCAAGCTTTAAGTGGTTTAGGGAAATGTTTGTGATTTTGTCATGTCCTGAGGGCTTTTGAGTTTTTAGATTTCCGTTTAGATTTTAAGGTGTCTGGTGGATGGAAGGAGTTAAGCTTATGTTATGGGTGTTGGTTAGTTCACATTACTTTGTAAGGAACATAGGGTCGGTTTCTCAGTTTCTCTGGTGTATATATTCCTCCATGGATGGGAGGCCAGTCCAACATAGGATTACTCATTTTTACCAGCAGACTGGAGCAACGGGAAATGAAATGTTTTGCTCAAGAACACAACGCGTCGCCCGGTCCAGGAATCGAAACCACTATCTTACGATCATGAGTCCAACATCCTAACCACTAAGCCATGCGCCTCCACATGTTCTAGGTATAGCTGAGTACTTATCGTTTTGTGTATCAGCACGTTTACATCATGTTGGAAAGTTAGATTGTTATTTGAGGCAACTATTATAACATGAAAGTGTATTGCGGCCATTTTATGTTGAAGTTACTTATTTACTCTGTTCATTATTTTACTATTTGTTTTGTGATTTGTTTGATACAAATAATTGCCTGATGTATTCTTTTTCTTCTTCTTCTTTTTCTTCTTCCTCTTCTTCTTCTTCTCCTCCCAACTCCTCTTCTTCCTTTTCTTCCTCTTCTTCTTTTTCTTCTTCTTCCTCTACTTCCTTTCCTTCTTCTTCTTCTTCTTCTTTTTCTTCTTCTTCTTCTCCTCCCTCCTCTCCTTCCTTTTCTTTTTTTTTCTTTTTCTTCTACTTGCTTTTCTTTTTCTTCTTCTACTTCTTCTTCTTCTTCTTCTTCTTCTTCTTCTTCTTCTTCTACTTCTTCTTCTTCTTCTTCTTCTCCCTCCTCCTCTTCTCCCTATTTTTCTTTTTTCTTCTTCTTCCTCTTCTTCTCCCTTTTCTTTTTCTTCTTATTATTCTTCCTCTTCTTCTTCTTCCTCTTCTTCTTGCTCTACTTCTTTTTCTTCTCCTCCCTCCTCCTCTTCTTCCTTTTCTTCTTCTTTTTCTTCTTCTTCTTCTTCCTCTTCTTTTCCTTCTTCTTCCACTTCTTTTTCTTCTTCTTCCACTACTTCTTTTCCTTCTTCTTCCTCTTCTTATTCGTCTTCTTCTTCCTCCTCCTCCTCCTCTTTTTCTCCCTCTTTTACTTCTTCTTCCTCTTCTTCTTCCTCCTTCCTCCTCCTCCTCCTCCTCTTTTTCTTCTTCTTCTATGCTCTAAAGATTGACACATTGCGGCATTTATTTCGGGTCTTTACGTTCTGAGTTCAAATCCTTCGGAGATCAAACTTGCCTTTCATCCCACCGCGGGTCCATAAAATAATGTACCACTTAAAGTACTGGAGGTCGCTGGTATCGATTATTCCCTCCCATCAAAATTGCTGTCCTTATGCCTTGATCAGGAACCAATCGACTTTGTAGAATCGTTCGAACCTCGGACAAGAAAGCTTGCGACATTTCTTCCGGCACTTTATATTCTGAACTGAAATTCCGCCGAGGTCAAATTTCCCTTTCATCCTTTCGGGGTCGATAAAGTAAGTACCAGTTGAGGACTAGGGTCGATTTCATCGCCTAGCCCCCTTCCCCCAAATTTCAGGCTTTGCGCATACAACAGAAGGAATTATTATTATTGTTATTGATGGTTTGACACAGGTTCGCTCTTATTCCTGGTAAGATTTTGTGGGTAGCGAGTTACTACCTGTAACCTTAGGTATCCACAAGCTTTCAATAGTCTTTCAAGTGATTAGAACCCTCCTGATAATCTTTTCTGTCCCCAAGAGGCAAACTTTCTGTAGAAGTTCCACGGAACACTGTATTCCAATCTCCTTCAGCCATTTGTCTACAGTTCCCAATGCTCCTATTATTATAGGCACAACCTTTACAGTTATCATACTCCAAATTCTCGAAATTTCAAATGTTTAAGGGGTTGTATTTTTGGGGGTTTTTTTTCGCCCTCTTTCTTTATGTACGTGAAATGAGGCATCGTTGCTCATATCAAACTCCAGATCACGCAGTGTCCGTGACGCTGGGATTGCCGCTCCTCTTTCTATATATATAGGTGACAACAAAATATGGTCAGTATAGGAACCACATTGTAGTGTTCGAATGATTAAGAACTTAAATTCTGACTTCATCAAAAGTAACAAAAAAGAGAAATCCAAACGAAACTGAGATGGAGGTAGTGAGGTTGTTACACTTAAATAAGGTTTCATATATTTGCATGGAACTCGATTTGAGAATATATATTCTTTCTTTATTCTATTGTTTTCTAATGTTCATTACTTATATATATATATACATATATGCATATATATATAGGTGTGCACATACACATACACATATATAGTTAAAAGTGAGGATCATCTGATTAGTTTCACCTTTGATAAATCTGATCTGGATTTGTTTACCTCATATTTCAACTGTCAAAGTAACATTAACTATTACTAGTGTAAACAAATTTACTTACAAAATTGAAAGCCAGGATTTAGCTGCTATTTTTAGAAGGCCAAACATCTATATAGAGGCCTCCTTAATGGCTCAAAAGATTAAAAAAAAACCTATCATCATAGGAGAAATAGCATTGCAGAGTTTATTGGGTTTTAGAGCACCACAAACATCTTTGTTTATGTGTAATAATTCAGGTATAGATACAATGCTGTGGTTTCTCAAAATGCCTCTCTTGTTGCCACAGGAAAATTTTAACCATTTTACTGCGGAAATCAGATCTTTCCACTCAAAATTTCTCTACCTTTAACTGCGGAAAGCAGTTTTATACACCAATCTGTTTTGTTGAGGAATGTCACATTTGAAACTACTTTTTGCTGAGATATGTTGAGTTTATTGAGGCAATGTGACTTGCAGAAAATACCAATTCTATTTTTTGCTAGACATTTAACATCACTACTGGAATAACCATGAATCTAATTTCGCACTTAAAGGGTTAAGTCAATAATGTAAGCTAATGAAAGACTTTTCAACTATACAGTGACCAACTCTGTCTATATCAGTAATATATGCTTCTCCATGGAATCCATTGAAAGTTAGATGGATTAGACTAGTTAGTAAAATATGTCTGTTGTATCTAAAGCACTGTACTGATAGATCAGGAGTTGTTAAACCTTCAGGTCAGATAATTAAAAGAAAAAAATAATTACAAAGCCCTGAGAGACTTATAAGGGCCAGTAATTAATTTCTGTTTCATTGAACCTAAATCTCCAACTGGGTGAGATGCTCCTATCCCTTGTAAATCTCCTAAATGATTTAGTCATGCCTGACAGAAGGACTTGGGAGGAGGAAATTAAGTTTAATGCAGTGGTTCTCAACTAGGGTTCATATAAGATTTTGTAGTTAAAATTCATGTGCAATAAATTGCATATACTTCTACAATACACAAAATATTTTAACAATTTTTTTATACAATTCCTAATAATATTTTATTATAAAAATATAATAGGATTTTTAAAACATTGAATGGTTATGAGGGTCCGTTCGAGTAAAATAGGAATCTAGGTTGTCCATAGGTAAAAAATGGTTGAGAACCACTGATTTAATGGCTAAATTGCACAACAAAACACATACATGTATGAACTGAAGACTTATGAGCTGGTAGTTCAATATCTTATCCACTCAACCAGCTTGCTTCAACTTTGTGATTAACTGACTGAAACCTTATCAAGTCTGCTGTATCTCTCAATATAAAGTTGTCATTATGAAAGAGCTTGATGTACATATATGAATTTGCAAAGTAGAGAAAGAGAACAACCTAAGAAGACACATATAAAAGTGGTTAAGGCTATCTCAGGATATTGAACCTCACAAAAATGACAAAAGAAACATGGTGAGTTGGGATGCATTGTATTGAAACTGACTTGGCCAATTCATGATAGCATGGAAAAGCAAACATAATGTTGACAATGATGAAGATAATGATTTTGTGTAAACATGTTTAAGTTGAAAAGAGAACAGTGTCAGATATGTAAGCTAATAATATTTGCTATGCATACACACATGACCTGTTTGTTCTAATTTTTCAATAGCCTAGACATAACATAATTGCTTCTTTCATTGCTATTGTGATACTGGTAGGTCATGTAATTCCTAGTTCTACTGATAGCTGGAATAATTACAAATGATGTTGAGGCTTAACCTGCCAGTCAAACCTGATAGAGCTGGCCTATTCTAACTGTAATCATCATGTTGTTTAACATAGCAGTTCTGAAACTTACTGTGGAACCCTTATATGATCTTCCAAAAATCGTGGAACCCAAACTTATATTTTGCAGACAATCCTCACCACCCTAATTTTAATAAGACATTGTTTTAGAGAGAGAATTTATCCATATAAAATACACATAGTGATATAAATCTGAAGTGTTGAATATTATTTTTTTTATTGAAGAAATTTTTATTAAATTTTATTAAAAGTCTCCATATCTTATGAAATCCCTGAATTATTTCATGGAACCTCCTTTGAGAAACACTAATCTAATGTATCCTTTCCTTATTTTAAGATGGTTGGGCATGATTTGAGGTTGATTCAGCTGCTATTTTTAGCAGGTCAAGTGACTGAGTAGAGGCTCTATTGTCGGCACATGTTTTTATCATTGTTGTTACTGCTTAGCCCAAGGTTACCCCATAACAAACAGATCAACAACCAACCTGTTATCTAGGATTATATTATCTAATGCATCCTGATATTAAGATGGTAAGGTGTAATTTGAGGCTCATTCTCTTTCTCTTTAATGGTTAATGTTTATAGTCATGATGTAATTCTAAACACTTCCTGTTGAAATGTGAAAGGAAATGTAATAAACATGTTTTTATTTGTATTCATCAAAAATGTAAGAGGATATACCTAGCCTATGAAGAGAAGACTAAGCTTACCTATAGCAGTAAAATGTATTTCTCTTTGGGATCAATTTAAAGCTTGAGAGAATGTGTCTTTGCTGTAGACATAACATTGTACAAGTAATAGGTAACAACCTATTGGATAATAATTTCTTTTTAAATCTCCAAAAAAGTTTGTAATTAACCAATGAGAGGGTCTTTGCAAGATCACACTACCTGCTAGAAATAGTAATGAAATCTTCCTGAAATCACATTCCATAATCCTAAATAAGAAAAGGACACATTGAATAACGTAGTCCCTAACATAGAAAATGATGGGATGATTATTACTAGAATGTCACTGAATCATAGATCTGTTCAGCCAGAGTTGATTGGGATGTAAGCAACAAGAACAACAACCACAACAACAATGGCAACAACTACAATCAAGCTTGTAATGAATCAATGAGGAATGTATCTTCTATTCAAATCAACGAGGGTGCCTTTATACAGTCAGTGAAGCTGCTAATATTAGCTGCCAAATTGTATTCAAATCACAATAAACTAATGTTGTGAAGGCATAATTTCTTACTGCACAACAAGCTGCAGTCATCACAGTTCCTGACACTCCACTACAATTCCCCACCTCTGCCAAACACCCAGATATACATAAATACTCTAGATCACATATGTCACAAGCCAATGATTAAGCCTCTAAGTATAACCTGACCTGCTAGAAATAGCAGCAATATCTCCTGAATCATGTTAAAACATCATAGAAAAAGAAGCAGATATTAGATGATCTACTTCTTCATACACTGTCTAGAGAAAAGATAGAATATCACAGCTTTAATGCCTTTCATTGTGGGTTTTCACAATCAAGGTGATCTAGAGCTAAACCCTAGCAATGTGTGTGTGAATGTGGTGTATGTGTGTGTTTGTAAGTTGAGTTGGCTGAGTTGTCAGAAAGTTGGATAGATTGCCTTATGGTAATTGTTTCCTGGTCTTTGTTCTCTGAGTTCAAATTTCAGGCCTTCGTGCCTAGTATAGAAAGGATTATTATTATTATGTGTGAGAGCAGCACATGCTTCTTTCGTTTCTCATGATTTTCAGCAAGCTTTAGCATCTAGTCATTCGTTGTTTCAATTGTGGTGGTTTTGTAAGATAGTTCAAATTGGATCAAACCTCGACCTCCTTGGGCTCTGGGGAGGTAAAGATGATCCATGTCAGCTTTTGGGTGGTGCATCCTATTACAACTCAGCAGCTATCAATTTTCTTTATTTCACTCATATTCCAGTTCAACACATTGTAGCTATAAGTAACTGGAAATGCTAAGGAATTTATAGCTAACACCGTGCCTGTGACATGTTAAAGACACTCATGCTGGTGACACATTAAAAACACTCATGCCGGTAACATGTTAAAAGCACTCGGTACACTCTCTGGAGTGATTGGTGTTAGGAAGGGCATCCAGCAGTAGAAACCAAGCCAAAACAGACTGGAGTCTGGTGCAGCTCCCTGGCTTGCAAGTCTCCAGTCAAACCATCTAACTCATGCTAACATGGAAAATGGATGCTAAATGATGATGATGATGACCTTGTTACCTGCATTTAGCTCAGATTTCAGGACTGCTCAAATTCTCCTATAACATTCTTTCCTGATCTTCTCTTTTATGCTTGCATGCTGAATACCAGAGCTTTCATTTATTGCTAGATATTTGTAGGTTTGTTCTTGCTCAATTTCTTTTATGACTGTGTCAACATCTAACACGACTGAATTTGTGGTCTCCAATTACCCTTTCTGGAAAGTGGCCTTGACACACTTCTCAAGATCAAATTTCATCCCGATGTCATCACTGAATGCCTTCAAGTTCATTATTGTCTTTGCCATAGAATTTTAAGTCATCCATATAAAATAGAAGGCTTATTTTCTTATTGACAATTTTATACATGTTTTTTTTTTTGTTTTATACCGCTGTCAATGATTAATAAATTACCTATTACATACTTTAAAAAATTATACTCAAACCCTGTTCTATTAATTCACTTGTAAGGGGTTCACTTATAAGTTCACTTGTAAGAGCTATACAGAATATTAGAGGTGAAAGTTAGTCACCTTGAAAAATGCCACAGTTGATGTTTATATTGTCTGAAGCAAGTACTCCATTAGAGTGGTATAATAGGAGATTCGTATTCCACAACAACATATTATGCTTCAGAAAGTTTGAAATCACAGGAGAAATTTTGAAGATGTCCAGCGATTTCAAGATCCATGAATGCTGTCGAAAACCTTTTTGTAATCAATCCATGCAGAACTGAAATTTCTGTGCTTGTTGTGGCGGTTCTCAAGGATCATGCGATTAACTAGGAGTTGATCTTTGCATCCGTATGAGCCTCGACGGTACCCTTTATGTTCAGTGGGGAAAATATCGTTCTTTTCCATAAATGCATGTTTTCTCCACCAGGATATATGTTAGAATTTTATAAGTGGTGGATAAACAGGCTCATAGTTTTTTTTAAACTTTGGTTTCATTATTCTTTGGGAGTAGGTAAGTAATATCACTTGTTAACCAGTCAGGTGTTTTCTTTGGGTCTCTCATAATGTCATTGAGCAGCTGAAGTAACTTTCCATGTGCGCACACGAGTGATGAGAGCCAGAAATTCGGCACCCTATTTTTACCAGGGGATTTCCATCTATGGGCCTTTGTGAATGTCATCCGTAGGTCTTCTATTATGATGTTTTCGCATGCTTGTTCTTGCAAATTTTGGTAGGATCCTTCTGTGCGTCTAATTCAATCTGCATTTTCCTTGTACGTCTTCTCATCATTCCAAATCTTTTTCCAAAAGTTTTCAATTTTTCTCAGGGGGGAGGGGGAGAGGTCTTTAACGGTTACTTTCTCCATCCTTATTTATCTGTAGAATCTTTTGGCATTGGGTGTGAACAGTTTATTTTGCTTGTAAAAATTGTTTCTTTACTCAAATTTTCGTATTCTTTGAGCTTTTAATTGGACTTTTTGTTTCAGCGTTTCTTTTATTGATATCAGTTCTTCTCTTGGTGAGAATCCATATTTTCTCTTCATCTTTCTTCCTTTTCTGGATCTTACATCATTTCCACAGATTAGATCATTTAATATTGATATTTCCCCTCGCATGAATTCAATCTCTTTTTCAATTTTACTTCTACAGGCTGGATTTCTTCCCAGGTTTGGTTTTCTTGTGGTGGAAGAGATGTTTGTATATTCAAATAATCGGAGAAAACACTTAAATACACAGAAAATTGAAGATATTCAAGTTTTTAAAGTTATTTCAAAGAAGATTTCAGTTATGCGGCTGGGTTGGAATCGTGTTTCTGTGCCTTCAGCTGCTGGCTAGTCAGAGTTGCGAAGAACACGTCCAGCTGCTATCAAGGCTGGCGGCTCCCTCTCTCTCTCTCTCTCTCTCTCTCTCTCTCTCTCTCTCTCTCTCTCTCTCTTATTATTATTATTATTATTATTATTATTATTATTATTATTATTATTATTTAGAAATGTATAGAGGATTAGTGGCGAGAAAGTGCGACAACGTTCTCGGGGAGACTCTGGACGTCGTTGAAAACGAACTGGTTAGTCTTTTCCGGGGGACTTTCCGGTCAGGAATTATCATAGATATTTTCCAGATCTCCTTGGCCTGGCAGTGCTACCTTTTTGTTCTTCTGGAAGGATGTTTTCATTTTTCAAGAAGGAATACATGCATTCTGATAAAATCCCCGTGAATAACTTCCAAAGAATTGGAAGGCAAGAAATAGGGCAGAAATTTTCTACAGCATTCCCTTTTAATGCATCCTTCAGACAAAGCACTGTCCGTCCAAGTGTCATCAATAATGGTAATGGCTTTGTGTTGTTTAAGAATTCATTAAACTCGACTGCGATCTTTCCCTGTAATGTCGTAAGCTTTTTGATCCAGTAGCCTTGAACTCCATCGGATCCATGAGCCTTCCAATTAGGGATTTTGTGACACTGCATCTTCATCATCTTTATCATGATCCTAACCTCGTCTTGGACCATACCTGTTGACTCTTGTTTCAATTCATTAAGCCAATCTGCATCCAATTTATGTGTCTTTCTACTACACCACAAGTTACTCCAAAATCTCTTACTTTCCTCTGTATTTCGGATTATGTCTTTATCTTGGTCTCCACCATTTAACTCCTGATACGCTTCACTCGTTGCTCGTAATTCTTGACTTGGGCTGCTTTAACAACTAGTCTGTGTTTTAATTCTTCCAAAACTCTACCTAATCCCTCCTTTTTCTTGATCTTGTATTTGCAATCAAGATCTCTGTACTTTCCTGTTGAAGTCAACTCCAATAGGTTGATATCTTTTCTGAGTATTTTCATTGAATCTTGGATTTTTCTTTTCCACCATGGTTCATAATTTCTTCTGCCTTTTGTAGTTAGTTGCATATGTACTGACTGCCTTCATAAGATCATTTATATCTGTAACATTCGTTACCTCCACATGATCGATTAT
>JAOPUL010004099.1:35399717-35419953 GCA_027564515.1 Octopus rubescens
GGGGGTAAGGGCGATTGCTGCGAGTGTGAGGTGAATCCGGCCACCCCCGTTCACGGGGACAAAACCGGATTTTAAAATCTGGAGGAAGAAGAAGAAGAAGTACTAGTTGTGTTGCCATACTTCAGAGAACATTGAGCTTCAATAGACAAAATAAAATATTCCTCAGACAAAATTACTGCTCTGCAAAATCAGATTTCCAGAAATGATACATATTAACAATATTAACCCAAAATCTACCATTTGTGGTAATCATCATCATTTTAACATCCAGTTTTCAATGCTTGCATGGGCAAGATGGAACTCATTTAGGCAGATTTTCTATGGCCAGGCACCCTAGCTGTTGTCGACACCTGTTTCCAAAGCAAGGTAACAATTCCCAAGTCTATTGAACAATAAAACAGCCTGGACATAAGTTACCAGCCTCTTATTTATAAAGCTCATGCAACATGTTAAGAAACTAGGATGCTTTCATGGTTGACTTCAAGCATACAAAACCACCTGTATTTGATATCAAGGCTGTTGATTTTGTTTTACAGAAACCAAACATGTAAAGACAAGGAGAAATCAAATATACACATTCACACAGGCACACAAAAGGCTTCTTCAGTTCTTGTCCGACTTAAAGGTATGGTCGACCCATGGTTTTAGTTTATGCAGAGGGACTAAACCCTAATCTCGTAGTTCCAAAGCTATGTCTGTACCACTAAATATTTGTTAATCAATGTACCTTAACTTTTCAGTTCTTAGGTTATCCACAAGAGAAAGAGCTATATGATCATTCTAACTAGCATTTTTTCAACTAATTTACATAAGTGAGCTGATTTTGATAAGCAATTAAGATCGCTTATACAAATGCCTTTAGAGATGTTGAGCTTCACAGAGGAAATGAGAAAGGACTAAGACAACTGGTGATATGCTGTGCTTGAGAAGACCCACCCAGCCAAGTAAAACCCATGTCTATGTCCCCCTACAACCCACCCATGCTTACCACCACTGTTTCTCCTCCCCCCCCATTCGCCCTCACGTATCCAACTACCTGCCTGCACACAATATGCTCCTGTTAAATCCCTTCCCTTTCCCCACCTCTACTCCCACCCTCTTTTTGAAATCTTGTGAACTTACCCACCCTCTCCAATCGTTGATCCACTTCACTATATACACCACTCTGTAACTTGGGTGCATGGCCCCTTCCCCCTATCTGACACAACTGCACCATCTTTCTCTCATTTTTATCTGAGGTTGCCATGTTTCTCTTTTAATGCAAGACACCTTTTCTGTCCCTCAATATTACTCCTCTCCAGTTGAGGGGCTTTGTCCTGAAAGTTACTTGGTGACCTCACTGCTGCTGGTGCCATGTAAAAAGCACCCAGTACACCCTGTAAAGTGGTTGGTGTTAGGAAGGGCATACAACCATAAAAAGACCTTGCCAAAACAGACAACAGAGTTTGGTGCAGTCTTTTGACTTGACAGTTCAAACTGACCTAGCCATGCCAGTATGGAAAATGAACATTAAATGTTGCTCAACTTGAGTTGTAAAAAGTGGATAAGCAATATATTTAGCCCACCTTCCTGCATTGTACTTTGATCTATCACAGATAACCTTCCCTGATATTTCTACTACCTATTCCCAACAAATCAGTGAACTGAGGTAATCTCATCTCTTGCCTTCAGGAATGACAGGTCATAAATCGACTATTTTCTTAAATATGCCTGCATGATGGTGACACTTGTTTACAGCAATCACAATATCAAGACAAAATGACAGCTGCTCACACATATCTTTTGCCTTTTACTGGTTTCGGCCATTGGACTGCGACCATGCTGGGGCACTGCCTTGAGTTTTTGGTCAAATGAATCGACCCACTACTTTTTATTTTGAGCGTGCTACTTGTTCTATCGGTCTCTTTTGCTGAACCACTAGGTTACGTGGACGTAAACCAACACCGATTGTGAATCGGTGGTGGGGGACAAACACACATACACACACATGGCATATATATATATATATATATATATATATATATATATATGCCATGTTAAAAGCATCCAAAACATAAAAAAAGTGGTTGGCGTTAGGAAGGGCACCCAGCTGTAGAAACCAAGTCAAATCAGACTGGAACCTGGTGCAGCTCTCCAGTTTGCCAGCTCCGGTCAAACTGTCCAACCTATGCCAGTGTGGAAAACGGATGTTAAAGGAGGATGATGATGATGATGATTTTACAGTTTATTTAGTTTCATTTACTCTTTCTTCTGTGCTAAGAAGTTAAACTTTGAAATTGAATATTGAAAAAATGTTGTAGCTGATATTGGGAGGTGGATTCATTATCATTAACTTTAAGGATTTTGTTAAATTGACTCATTCAAATTTTGCTCACATCTAAAATCAGGTTTGGTAATGGTGACAATGTTGAAGTAAAATTTGTTTAAAAATGAAAAATAGATTTAGCTCAAATGGTCTTATTTTCAATGATAAAGTTATCAAAAAATGAAAAATAATTTCAACTACTGTAACAGAGCTTTGAATGTGTATTAGAGAATATACAGAGTCAACATGGAAATCAACTTACCCTTTGAGCAATTGCAAAACTGTCACATCGTATATAGGGAGGAGCTTTGATTGAATTCTTCTTGACAAATTTCACATAGTAGTTGTCTACAAATAAAAAGAGTTTATTATTTGATATTCAACATATCCATGTCATTTTATAATTTGTATTAGCTTGATATATTCAATATATAAGAGATGGGGAGATCAGATCTCAGGATGTTGAGTCTTACAGATGAGATAAAATCAAAGACATAGTGATATACAACAGACCTGTCCAGCTCATGTGAGCATGGAAAAAAAAGATGTTAAAATATTGTTGATGACAATCAATTGAAAACACCTGGAACTGGAGACAACTTTTAAATAAAAAGGTTCTGCATGTGATAGAGATAATATATACAGACAATCATGGCAAATTAAGCCTTGAGATAGGTCTACCTATTACAGATCACCCACAAAAACAAAATATCTCTGATAGAAAAATAGTTATAGTTCAGGTTCACAGAATCATAGTATACTATATATATTATGTTGGTATGTTAGACAATACACTTCACTTTCTCTAATTTATCCAACTTAGTTAACCAGTATAACTATAAAGATTAGGCATAACATGACCTTCAAGCTCAGTTAAAATCCTTCCAGTAAGAACACCATCAAGAAAGTATAATTTCTATATATATTTTCTTTTTTGTTTCAATATAATGTTCAAAAGCAGTATACAATGCAGTGACAGTTCAATTGCACCAAGTTAATAGGGTGCTAAATTAACACCCACATAGTCTGATGACTAAAAGTTTTGTAGTTTTGAGTCAGGCTAGCCTAATTATTATGCTTTCAACATTTAATCAATTTTTCATAAAGAAGAATAAAAGAGCACATAAGTAACTAAAAGTAGGAATTTGTGTAATAGATGCAATAGTTAACTTGTTCCAAAACATAAAAATGGTTCAAATTGGAGTACAGTTATAATACTAATAATACAAGAATGATAATTAAACAATACAGACATAAGTTCACAGAAAATACATACTTTTAGTAACAGGCATACAATATTGGATATCTCGATGGTCAATCTTATAATCAACACTCTGATGGTCAGAAGTTCTATCACACATGAGAAAGTAGACTTTTTTGTTTGTGATGAGAGCACACCACTGCCGACTGCTATCTTTACGGACTTGCTCCCAGGCAATGAAACTGAAAAAGACGGTATTAGGTGGAGACATTAAAAATGACATATATAAGATATGAGGCACAACTGACTAAAGATAAATACAGCAAATAATTTTTAAACTGATTTCATACCCCTGGCCCCAACCTCCACAATTTTCCTCATAGGCCTCATCTACATGTGACCTTGACAATTCATGCCTAACTTGCTCAGCTTCCATGAATAGAGAGCAGTAAAATATCCTCTAATGTGTACATGATAATTTAGTCTCAACAGAATAAAAGACATAGTCACTAGACATATTAAGGTAACAATCTTGCATTGTGCTCTTGCTACACATAAATACAGCTAAAATCAAAGTTGCCACAAATGTCAGTGCTTACTATTTCTGATATTTTATGGCAATCTCTCTCTTTCACTCACAAATAAATGCACTCTACACCCCACTAAATAAAAAAAAAAAGCATGTTAGAAAGTACATCAGCTCTATGTGTGTTGTTGACACTCTCCAAAGTTGAAGAGTGACTTACATTAGAGTACATCTCATATCTGTGTTGGTGTTGTTGTTACTGCTACTAAATATTGATAATGTGACAACCACCAACTCACAGACAGTTTCTTCTATTTTTAGAACTGCTTCTGCTCTAGCAAGCTGCACATAAAGCCCACTTCTCTTGTCAACACTGTCTCACTCTTTTCTCAAGACTCACCCAATATATTTTCCTAAAATCTTTTCCTTGAGGACTGCATACAATCCTCCATGATTCTTTACTCATATTTTTCCTATACTTAACCTATAGAAATTAAGTCAATGGGAGAGAGCCTCTAGTCATTGTATAAGCTAGAAATAGCATCAAAATTTCCCTCAACTCATGTCTTAAAAAAAAGGAAGGATACATTGTATGATATAGTCCTAGATACACTATGTCTGTATTGAATAAATGTTGCTTCAATCAATGCATCATTTCCATCTGATGTTGGAAGCCTATCACCATAAGTCACACCCTTAAGGCCCCACTTACCACCATATAATGTGATAATAGGTGAAATTTGAACTCATAAGCAGAGTCAGAACTACAAGACTTCTTGTCTGATGCTCTAACAGTTCTGCCAATCCATCACCAAGGACTGGCACTTTATTCATTCATTCCAAAAGGATGAAAAGCAAAGTTGATTATGGTAGGATTTGAACTCAGAAAGCAGAACATTGGAACAAATATTGCAACACTCTAATGCCACTGCCAATTAGCTGCTTTTCTCCAATTTGTCATTTGATTTTATCTTTTTTTTTCCTGCTGGCATCAGTTAGATGAAACTTCTTGAGGCAGATTTTCCGCAGCCCCAAACTTGTTGGTGTAGAGTATTTTTGAATGAACTGATTTTAGTATATGCCTGCTACATATATAACTGACCCTCAGATAATGAAGAGACATGCTATTTATAAAGACATTTGAATTTAGAAGGGTGAAGAACAAAAATATAGCAAGACATTTATAACTGGTGCTCCACAGTGCTGATTATAACCTTATTTTAAATTGACAAAATATGATAAACAAATCTAGGTTATCATTATCAACAATATATTACACTAAATAGAGAGAGAGAGAGAGAGAGAGAGAAAGAGAAAGAGAAAGAGAGAGAGAGAGAGAGAGAGATGAAAAAAAAAAAACCCGAAGAATGAAGTTAAAATTCTGAGAACGAGCGGATATGATAAAGAATTTGGTGCTGTTTCTAGAAGTTCATGCAACCGCATACAGGATCTCTCATTAGCTACAAGCATGTTGCTGTAGTCATTTAACCCCAAGTTAGCTCTGATCATAAAGGCCTATAATCATAGTTATTCAAGGTGTGTCATGACCATTTCATCATTTTTTTTCAGGCATAATGTAACAAGGATTACATTATCAAATGTGTCATTGCAGCAGGTCAGGTGACCACATAGAGGTTACCTCATTCAGAGATCTGTACAGAAGAAACATAAAAAGTGTGTATGAAAGAAATTAAATGTAAATCTACAAGAGAGTATATCTATTGTAGTATTAGTATAAAGTGTAACTAGCAACCATGTGTATATTAAAAATGCATTTATCTTTTATTTGTTTCAGCAATTGGACTGCAGCCATGCTGGGGCACTGCCTTGAAGGGCTTTTAGTCAAACAAATTGACACCAGTGCTTATAAGTCTGGTACTAATTTTATCAGTCTCTTTTGCCAAACTGCTAAGTTACAGGGACATAAACAAACCAACACCAATTGTCAAGCAGTGGTGGGACAAACACACACACACATATATATATATTAAATTAATAAGGCCTTTCGGCTTACAGGCAGTGATACAATTACCAAAAAGGGAGCTTAATTAACATGTATTGTGATTAAGGGTTCTTGGGGAATGCCAGTATTGCTAGAAATCAGAGTCAAAATACTCTAACCTGTTACAAAAATGCATTTTCTAATTTTATATTGCCATATATATATATATATATATATATATGTGTGTGTGTGTGATGGGCTTCTTTCAGTTTCCATCAGCCAGATTCACTCACAAGGCTTTGGTCAGCCCAGGGTTATAGTAGAAGATAGTTGCCCAAGGTGGTACACAGCAGGACTGAACCTGAAACCATGAGGTTGGGAAGCAAACTTCTTACCACCTGCGCCTCAGGTATTGGACAAAATGTAAAACAAATGTCTATAAAATCTGTTTGGAGGCAGTTAAAGAGCTTTGGAGATGAAAGGTAATACCCAACCCGAGGGTAGGCCTATGGTCCATCAGTCCAGAAGTTCCTGGCAGCTTGTTTTTAGGCAGATCCATCAACTTGCCAGGCCTGTTGCAATGTGAAATGAAGTGTTTTGTCAAGAACGAAACCACTACAATCACAAGTTCAACACCCTAACCACTAAGTCATGCACCTCTACAGCTCTGAGAGGGAGGGGGGAAGGTGCGATATGAAATACTCAAGAAAAAATATAAATAATACTCACAATTCATCAAAATGGTTGCTGTTGAGAAGGTGGATGTTTCTTTGTTGTTTAGCATGGTTAACATTATAGTTTGGTAGGAGACCACCCAGTCCGTGACAACATCGTGGCTCACGAATTCGAACCTGGATCTTATAAGATCGTCGACTTGTCTCCCGTGCAGCAGTAGCAGCAGCTGTGGCAAAGTCCAGTACTCCGGTGACAGGCTTGATTACAGTGCCAACTAATCCTTTACTCAAACCAGTAAAAAAGCCCTTCAAGAAATAGTTTATAGAAAAACATATATATGTAATTGAGGTTAAAACATTTTTTGCTTTACTTCTCTTTTAAGTAGGTTTATTTATTTTAAATTTCTGAAATAGTTTTTGCAGTTTTAACTAACTACAATTTTTATTAATTTAAACCATAAATATACAGTACAAAGAGTGGCCTACACAGACAAAGTAACTTTGAAGTTACACACACACATCTATATATATATATATATATGCTTCTCCAACAATAAGATCACTGATTGGAAAAAAATGGGCACTATTCACATAAATTACTAGATTAATTAGTATATAATGCTATAGCAATAAATAATTAGATCAACAAATAACCAGATTAATTACTATACTTTATAGTAATAATAACTGGATTAATACTTACTCCGAAACCATCATCTCGTGTCCCTTCATATGTTTGGTTGACAACACTCGTCAACCCACCAACAAGTCCGATTACCAGACTTTTGCAACCAGCTTTCAGATGGTCAGAAGAATGACCAGTGGAATGTTCTGAAAGTATCTGGGTACGTTTCTTCAAATGCTTCTCATCCATAGCTGCTATAGTCAGTCCATCAGATAAGGAGCTGGTCACCTACAGATTTAGGGAGATAAGAAAATGTTTAAAACTTGAGTTTAGTTTAGTGAATCTAATAACAGTAAAGATATTATTTATCCCATGTGCTAGTGTTGATATATGAAGTGAATTGCTCAACCTTTCCATATCTTTCAATGGTGGTGAGCCCTATTTATTTTTGGCAGTGGTGGTGGAGAACAATCAATTACATCAATCCTGTAACTTTAACTATTGATCTTGGAAAAATGAAAGTCACAGTTGACCTTAAGTAATAGGTTTAGCAGTTAAATTTCTCTTTTTTAATGCAGCCTTGTCAGATGGCAGTTAACTTCAATGTAGCTGTCCAATAAAAGGATTCCAAGATCCCACCTCTGGCTTAGGAGATAACACAGCACAAATACAGAAATAAAAGAGGCTTTGCCAAAAAATGAAAAAAGTTAAAAAGGTTTCTTACCTTGGCAGTAGAGTTTGACACACCATGAGTGACATTTTTCAGCAGTCCACCAAAATTACCATCTTTGATGAGGCCTGAAATACCTTCAGTGAAGTCATTGAACAAACCAAGAGGATTCCCTAGAAAGTCTATAGAACCTAAGATCTTGGCAGCTTGACTTTTTAGTTCCTGCAAGGAAGTTACAGACAGATATGGAATTTTATATTAAACAACTTTGGTTTACTCAACATTAAATCTACATTCTTTATTTTTGATCTCATAATAATTTATAAACATTTAAGTGAACGTGGAATATTTTTCTTTTTAAAAAAAATTGGATCTTGATGCATGTATAAAGCTATTAATAATAGCATGTAAATATTGGGGTTGAAAAACCCTTTTGGACAGAAAAAAATCAAAGGCTGCCTGTTTTTTTATGTTTTTACAGTTAGTAACATAAAAAAACCACCCAATAATAGTACCTTTACTACTAGGCCCTAAAAAGCCATGTTGAAGAGGGACCATACAAGCATAATAGGGAGCTTATATGTAATTACTCTACCTCAAATCATAACCCTACTATCTTCTAAAAGAGCACATAGGATAATGTAGACATTATACTTTGTGGATAGAAAAAGGTGGTTATTGTTCATTTCCATATTAGACTGGTGTCAGAGTTTATAACATGGTCCTGGTATAAAATAATTGATAATTGTTTGGTTGTAGGTGTTGTTGAATCAACAGTTTGATGCTTCAGATACTAGCTCTCTTGCTAATTCCTTTGGAGTTAGTGCTGCTGTTGTGTATCAGTTTAGATATAAGAAGGTATACTTCAGATTACTACCTATCCTCAATACATGTATCACACTGAATGGTATAGCAGGACTGTTAAAAAAGATTTAAGAGATCATAGATTTTCCCCCAAGAACATTCAGACTTTCTGGAGCTCCAAATTCTGTCATCTCATGCATTGTCTCTTTTCTGTGTGAGCTTTATCTACTGGGGATTTGTGGCACAATACTGCACACCTACAAAAAATACTCATCAGTTAGACATTGTTTCTGCTGCCTGTAGCAATACATTGCAACTCACTTTGTTGTCCATGATTTTACTCAAAGAAAGGGTTGATGTTGCTGGACCTCTTTGTACCATTTCTAATAACATCAAGTGTCATGAGAAGGTGCAATCACTTTGTTTGGCCATTGCTTTTATTGATGGTATATGAACATATCCCCACCCACCCTGACATAATGTCTATATGATCCTATGTGACTTTTTAGTAGATTTGACTAACTATTTACAGTTGTTTCAATTTGCTTACATCTTGATAAATTTAATTTCCCTTCTCCACTAAACTATATGCGATATCAAAATTAGAACTGTACGTAATATAAACTACCAACAAGTCTAACAAAATATTTAATTGCATAGGGCTTTTTTAAGGAAATGGTGATTACTTTACTTCTTGAATTGAAATGAAATTTATAACAAAAAAGAAGAATAAGCATTTCTTACATCAGTGTAGTGAGATTTTATTTCATTAATTAGAAATGTGCTTGTTTCAAAGACATGTTGCCGGACATAGGCATCTGAAATTGAAGAAGGAAAAATGCCTTTATAATAATAGAAAAACTGATCAAATGATAAAACAGAATAAAGTTAAGATTTAAGTGACAATAAATTACTCATCCTCCCACTTAAATTGTCCATGAAGTAATACAATAATACAGAAAAGAAAGAAAAAATATATAAATACTGACCCAAATCAACTGTTGCATCTTCAAAACTTATCCACCGAAGAGACAGTTTATTTTTAATCGCTTTTAATTCTGGTGGCAAAGTAGGTGCAGTGAGCATGCTCAGTGAGATACGGTGGGTGTTCAACCGGAGAAGGCCAAAGAAGTAACGCTTGTTGTGAGGAGGGCTAGCAGCAGCTTGGAGAACAGGCCTACAACAGAAATCCGAGATAGTTAGCCAAAGCTATTGTTGTGGGGAACATAAGCAGCTAAAGGGCACAGGACTGAAAATGAAGCCTTTGGTTATGCAAGTAATACAATCCTTGCTGATGACTCAATACACAACAACTCTGCTTAGGTACATTTACACGTGAAGCACAACTCAAAAACTCAAGAAGAAAAGCCCTTTTCAATATCCAATTTAAGAATGGAAACTATTTTCTAAATCAGCAATTTCTTTCTTTTCTAAATTTCAAGTATTTGCTAGATTATTTTTTCAAGCAAAAATTCAGGAAAACAGTAAAAGTGAAGATAATTGAAGTAACTGATATAAAATATATCAAACTTAACTTCAAGAGTAAAGCAATTTCCTAAACTAGTCCTACATATATATGTGATATTATGAGGAACATATTCAAGTTAATTAAAGTATACTATAAGGTTTTCAAACATTCTTGTATAACCTTTCATTTATCTTCACCAGCTTATCTCTAATTTACAGTGCAGAAACCAGGGCTGACAGGCATGTTGCAAGGCAATTGAAGTGGTATTCCAGGGTTTTGTGGGGGGGTGTTCATATTGCAAAGCTCTGACTGGGTTTGGGGTTACTGGTGCAGTAATGAGGAGGGCCAGAGGGCCATAAATTCCATCACAGAAGCTGCAGAAAAGGCCACTAGATGGTTTGGGATAAAGAGGATAGACCAGTGATTTGCTGTTACTGGCATGCAAGCTGAGACTTGATAAATCCCAAGTGGGCCAAGGGATCAGATATTGAAAGACCTGAAATCCACTAAGACCCCAGAAACATCATTGATGATGCATCCTACAGCATCCATGAAATGTATCCTGAAACAGATTACTTCTTACAACACCACTATTTTAATGTCTGCATTGTTTTCCGCATGCTTGCATGGTCTGCATAAGACTACAGTACGCCATATCACAACTCATCTCTATCTTTTGTCATTTAATCTATGAGGTTCAGAACCCTGTGGTCTAACCTCACCACTTCATATGTCTTACACTAATCACAGGTGCTCTCTTCTGTCAGTACAAGGCACATTTCCACCTGACACTCATCATCCATTTACAACCATTTCTTCTGTATACATCAATAGACACCTTTACTGCTTTCACAAGGTAATCACTAGAATTTGAGGATGCTAGTAGCTGACTGTGATAGAAAGATTTAATACAACAAAAGGAAAAAAAAAAAACAAAGTTATATTAAGCTGCTGTGGGTAATATCCCATGTTTTCGGTAGAAACCGTCATTGCCAATAACATTGGATGTTTCTTTTCTTCAGAAGAACAGATTTCATTTTCGGTTTTTAATATATTTACATTGGACAAATTAACAACTAGTCAATGGTATCATATATTAGAGGCACAATGGATGTGTGGTTAAGGTGCTAGACTACAGACTATATGGTCATAGGTTCAGCCCTAAGTAAGGTAACACTACTTTCTGATTGAATGCAAAACAGGCTCCACTCTTCATCACTGAATGATTAACAATAAGACAGGAATCTACCCAGCTAACAGTTGCTCTAAAAAGAAAAACAAACAAAACACTCATCCCTGCTAGGATGAACAAAATGAATGTAAAACAATAAAAAATATTGTGAAGAAAAAGAAAACATGATTATCTTTTCCTTATACAACATTCTTCTTACAGATTTAAGCAATCCTGAATAATGTTCCCTAAAAACACTTTACCAACAGTTTGTCAAAATTCTATCCAAGAATTCTATTTAAGCTTCAAAAATTTAACCAAGCTGAGAGGAGAGATTTTTCATGTTTGAAACAATGCAAAGTAAAATATATTGCTGTTTGTTTATTTTCTAAATTATATTTAACCAATTTATTTGAGATGCAGCATCTTACATGCACTTTAGTAATATGACTGTCATTTATACTATTTCTATCATTATTGCAGTTACTTATCGAAAAAGTGCAGGACAAAATGCATTGAGAGTATTTAGTTTTGTCTCTTTGTGCTCTGAGTTCAAATACTGTTCGGATCAGTTTGGCACTTCACACCTCCTGGGTCTTGGGTTGATAAAATAAATATCTGTCATATACTGATATTTAAATCATCTAGTCTATCCACCTCCACACAAACACTCATAAATTGTGACCCAGCACCAACATTAAAAAAAAAAAAATCCATTATTACATTGATTTGTATAGTTTAGAATTCCAAGTCTGTTCAAAGATGACATTTGGAAATTTTGATTAAACATGTACCATAACAAACCAACTCATCAACCACTATATGCTGTCTGTCTTGCATGAGTTTCATGAAGAGATAATAGAGTATGCACTGTACAAAAAGAAACAACAAAACAAAACAAAGTATTAAGCAGAGCCTTTCTTCTATTGAGTGGGATGTCAGAGTTAAGTGATCAAGATTAAGGAATGCAATATCTGCTACATATTCTGTTAGAAAGGAAACTATTTAATCCTATGAGAAACAATGCAATTTGGAAGATTTGGAGGGAGAAAAATGCTTTAATTTGTCAGGAATGAGTTTATTAGCTAAGAATAAATCACCTCTCTCTTTTTCTCTCCCTCCCTTCTTCACTCTCCATATCTTCCCCCATTCACCATCAATGCCTCCACCACCATTGCCATAATTGTTTACTTCTTATTCTATTTAATTTACACATCTCAGCATTATGCAAAACAACGTAGATAAGAATGTAGTACTGTATTAGTATATAGATTATTTCAAATTTAGACACATGGGCAACAATTTAGACAGGAGAGGGTTAGTTGCTCACTATCCCAGTACTTGACAAGTACTTTACTTTAGCAACCCCAAAAGAATGAAAGGGAAAGTTCACTCTAGCAGGAATTGAACTCAGAATAAAAAGAGCAGGAACAAGTACAGCAAGGCATTTTGTCCAAAGTTTACTGATTCTGCCAAATTTATCACCCTCAATGATAATACTTTTTTAAAACATTTTTTCACATACAGAGACCCATTGGGATTTGGAAATCTGCTCTTATAGGGTTTAGATAAAGGAATAAGGTTTGTTTTTAGAAAAATATTTTTTCTTTGTCTGCTTACATAGGGGGAAATGGTTATGAGAAATGGCAACCATGTACACCTAAAGAAAAAATTGGAAGTGAAAACTACCACACACAAACACACACAAACAAGAAAATATTGAACAGTGAGACACAAAAGTCTTCAAAGAAAAAAAAAATGAAAATTAATGCCTTATTTAATAAATAATACCACAAATACAAACAATTATTTATGTTTTTTTTTTAGTAACTACAATAACAAAACAATGACATTTGTGCACACACATGCCAAGTGGAAATGTATCTTTGGGAATGACAATTCTGTTTGTGATAACATAAAAGAAAGGCTTAACATAAACAAACAGCAGTCTTGCAAAAGAGCATGAAGTGAGAAAATGCCTCTTTGCAAGAAAAATACACTAAAGGAGGCAAGGAAGAAATTCACATATTTGTGCTTAATGAAAAATTACATTGGTTTTCAGTTGTCCTTAAAACAGCAGATGAAAGAGACCCTATTTGATGTGTGGGGAGATATTCACAATCCAATGTGGCAAAGGATATGGAACTGTCTAGCTGGTATTTAGGACTTGAAGACACAGCAATGAGACAAACAACAAGCATGATGTACACACCGGTGCGTACATTTATGCTTCAATATTTAGACCAAATAAATACATAGAGGATTATTGGGGGTGAAGTTATCAGTTGGACGATCTTCCTTTGGTTGTAGTTTAAGATATCAGTAATACAATCCCAAATGTAGGAGCAGTTGTCCTTTGTGGGTTTCACCTGATGTTTTTAGAGGGTTAGCAGTTGTTGGGGGTATGGTATATTTTCTGGCTCTGTAGAGGAAGGCCAATCTTTGTGAAGTACTTTTTATTATTGTTCAGAATGTGCAATCAACAGGAAAGATCCTCAGATTGTGAGGCCTTAGCACCCATGAGGGTTCTAGTTGCATTGTGTTGTTCATGTTTAGAGGTAGAAATTATAAGTTATCACTTAAACAAATTATCTTTTAGCAACTAGCAAGACTGAGGCAACTCATGTTCGGGCCAGATGATAAAGGGTTGTATGTGACAGGAGGTAAAGCCAGTCTGACTCATGCTAGCATGAAAATACTCGGATAAACTAGGTCCATAAAGTCTTGATATCATGCATACCAGCATGGAAAGCAGACATAAAACAATGATGATGACAATGATGCAGTTAGCAAAATAGCAAGTTAGTTATAGAAAACAGAAGTGTAAAGGTTTGGCATTAAAAACACAAAACAAATGAAAACCTCTATTTATAGAATTATTTAAATCAAATGATATCAATTAATGCATGCATCCTTACTTAAAACCAATCTCAAAACAAAAATCAACATGAAGTCCTATCATTAAAAGCAACTATCTAATCCACTCCATTTTTGAGAGACCCAAAATGGTTTTGGTTAAAAAAACTCTCAACTTTAATTTTCTTTTTACCTTTCTTCATCATAAAATAATTTGAAAACTGAGAAGCAACTGGATAAAACTGATTCAAAGCTAGAATGAAAATATAAAATAAAAAAAAAATATTAACAATATCAATAGATTTAACATAACTTTGTTTAGAAGATGGTACTGCTACGTTCAATACTGGTAACTTGTTGAAATCGATTTGGCTTCAGCATAAAACTGATATGTGTGTACCTTGAATGAATGACTAATCTTCCTCTTAACTAAAGACAAATTTTGTTTTATAACTTCCTTTTCTTTTTATATTTCACTGGTTTCAATCAATGGACTATGACTATGCTGGGGCACTTCCTTGTAGAGTATAGCTGATTACATCACAGCACTTATTTTAATGACTTCAGTAGGAAGAAAGGTAAAGTGAGTCTGACCCGTATTTGAACTCAGAATGTAACCAAAAAGCTAATTTGTCCAATGTTCTAATTCTAATCATCTATGACTATTTTTGAGTAACATAATACAGTTGAGTAACTTTCACATGTCCTACACTAAACTATTGACCCTAACACTACTAAACATACTGCATTCTCAACCCCCAATGTCTCTCTTGGTTTTATTTCCAAGATAGAAACTAATTTCATCTGACAAGTTATTCCAATTGTCAAGAAATAATCAGTAAGAGTAGCTAATATTTGAAGAGCCATGCAAAATTAAAAAGTTCATACGCATCCATGCTACATACATATACACATTTTCACACAAACACTGTCACTGAGACATGGATATAGAATCATAAATATAGATATACAAGGATAATTATATATACAAGAGATGCTGGAATATAGATGCAGAGAAGGGAGATAATCATTTTGTTACCAAATTTCTATAAAAATATACTGCCTTTGTTTCATTTCATTTTGACAATTATGAAGAATTTAGAAAAATAACCATCATTAATAATCTGGTTTTTGGAACATAAATTAATATAAAATTTTGATGAAAGATTACTTTAAAACAAGAAGGTTATATCATAGAACCAGGAGCAATTTCAGGTAGGTTGGTATCAAAGGTGTTAAAAAAAGTCATCATCAGAGTCATAGAAACACTGACAAAATAAAGAGAAGTAGGTGAGACATTTTTATTCAAAGAAACCATACTGTTTTACTGCAAAATGTGAGTGAAATATTTCTTTAACACGCATATATATATATATATATATATATATATATATATATTTTAAGTTTACCATAGAGAGTTCTAACAGATTAATTTGGCTTTTTTAGAAAGTATCATGAAGAGAGAGTGTAGTATTCTCCTCAAACTATACAACTGTTACAAGGAAGAATAAAACGCTTGTGTTGGTTGCAAACTTTTGCAAAACAGGTCCAAAAGTACGAAATCCATATAGAGTTTCCATATTAATTTATTTGTGGAGAAGCATGATGTTCATTCCTTTTACCTCCAGATGACTTTCCTATCCTATCACTAACTCTGATCTGTTGTTCAAGTAAAGAAGTTTTGATTCCACTCAACTGCGACAGTACAGAGCAAGTGAACAACTTGTTGATAGTGAAATAACTACAAGCGTTACCATCCACAAGTCAGCATTTTTTAATTCACAGATATATGCTCAAATATACAAAAGGTTTCATATAGTTTCCATCTATCAAATTCATTCACAAAGAATCAGTTGACCTGGAATTATAGTAGAAGATACTTGTCCAAGATGCAGCACAGTGGGACTGAACCTAAAACCATGTAAGTTGAGAAGCAAGCTTTTTAACCATACAGCCATGCCTATACCAATGTTGTGGTATTGGATTACATCAACAAGTTTAAATGCTTTTAATAGTAAAAAAAATGAATGGATCCAGAATGCGTTACAAGGTAAGAAGACAATAATATAGCAACATGTTTTTAAAGAGCAAAGTTTCATAATTTCTTTTAAAAGTAATTTTCTATAAAGAGTGAATAGAAAATCTAGCTACCAGAGTTTTAGAGACTTGATCATTGTACTGATCAGGGATTCAGTTGTTGAAAATATATAGTATAATCTATTAAAAACTTTGATGAATTGCTTTTAGAATCATATCAGATCTTAACATCCACCTTTCAATGCTTGCATGGGTCAGATGAAGTTTATTGAGACAGAATTTCTATAGCCAGACTTATTTTCACAAGATATTGGAAATGAGTGACATTCATTTACAACAATCTCACGATAACAAGACAAGGAGACACAAACATACACACACAGGTGTCTTTCAGCCTCCAACTACCAAATCCAGTCACAAGGCTTTGATTAGCCCAGGGCTTATAGTAGAAGACACTGGCCCAAGATTCCACATAGTGGGACTGAACCCAAAATCATGTAGTTGGGAAACAAACTTCTTACTACACAGCCACAATTGTTTAATAAAAAATGAAAAATAACTAAATATATATAAAAAAAAATAACAATGAAATAGGTTCAGCAGAGAAGTGGGTGATATGATTGAAGACAATGGAAAATATATCTATGTAACCTAGAAATAAACCTGTATGTGGAAGTGTGTTATCATGTAAAATGAATGCCTTACCTCTGGCTACTGTAGGCATTTTCCATCAGCTGTGTGTCTTCATCTGGCTCGTGGTAACCAGTGAACTGCAACAACTTTAGGAGTAACATCTCCTCTAAGTGTAACTTTACCTTACGTACTGAAATGATTAAGTGCTGTAACACACAGAAAAGAAAAAAGGAACAAAAAACATAAATAAATAAACAAAAACTGGCAATTTACATTTAAAACAAAATTTGAAAAGAAACTAAACAAAGCCAAAAAGATTAAGAACAAAAACAAAATTCAATCCTTTACATACAGCTATATATATCATCATCATCCTCCTTTAACGTCCGTTTTCCATGCTGGTATGGGTTGGATGGTTTGACCAGAGCTGGCAAGCTGGAGGGCTGTACCAGGTTCCAGTCTGATTTGGCTTGGTTTCTACGGCTGGATGCCCTTTCTAACGCCTAACGCCAACAACTTTACAGTGTGTGTTGGATGCTTTAACGTGCCACCAGCACCAGACTCTTGACACTAGTGCTTTTTATGTGGCACCACATAGGCGATTGGTAGTCAGATGGACATATAGATCAGAGACGGACAAGACATAAACTGGGGGCAGACAGACATAAGGACCGGGGTACATATAGACCAGGGACAGACGACATGTAGACCGGGGGGAGGGGGGAACAGACAGACATAAAGACCAGGAACTCTTAGAAGGTTGATACATATAGACTGGGGACAAGCGGACACAAGGACCGGGAACTGTTAGTCAGACAGACATATAGGCCAGGGACGGATGACACAGGCGGACCCTCTTCATAGAGTGGTGGGGAAATTTTCATATAGCGAGGTAGAGTGGAAACCTACATCTGAGTACGTATACAGCGAGGTAGAGTGAGAACTCACATCTAAGGGTGTATACAGCGAGGTAGAGTGGGAACTCGCATCCGAGGACATATCTTCACACTTCTCGCATAATATTGCAGAGACAATTGAGAATCGCATTTTGCATCCCCTTGGCATCTTGTATTGCCAGAAAAAGCTTCGCTCTCTTGACCCAGCCACTTTTTAACACAAGACTCTTGCGGCCGCCTCTTAGCAACAGGTCTCTTGACTCTGCCTCGTGGCCGCCTGTTAGCTAGATACTGGTCTCTTGACTCGGACTCGGTCTCGTGGCCACCTGTTAGTACGTGGGTTCTCGATGCGACCACCTCTTAGTCACAGAACTCTCAATGTGGCTGTCTCTTATGTTTATAAATAATTTCAACAATACTGTTTCTTTAGCCTTTTTGATACCATATTTCTGTCGAAATACATTTTGTTTGCTTCAATTAATTTGGAAAATAATGAAGAATTTAGTAAAATAATTTTGTTATTATGCTGGTATTTGGAAAAAATGAACATGAAATTTTGATGTAAAATGTAGATTATTTTAAAACAGGAAGTCTGTGTCATAGAACTGGGGATGGTCCCAGGAAGGTTGGTATCAAAAGGGTTAAAGAACACTGTAATACGATTTTTGTCCATGGGTAGTAACTGTTATTTCTTATTTGCTTACCCTTAGAAAGTATGAAAAATGGCTAATATTTCCTTCGAACTTTGCTTTTGTTACAATATTTATTCAAACCCCAAATAATCCCTCTCAACACAAGGTCATGATGCTCCCTCACTACTCCTGCTCATGATCAGAGATGCACATATTGTCAGACACTAAGGGACATGCTCAAGTGGTTATGGTCAAGGAAATATGTGGTATTGAGCAGAATATTTGCTATAACGATGTTACTGCTTCAGCAACTCTTCACTGAATCTGTCTGCAATGTAATGGAAAATAAGTCAGTTTCAAAACATTGATGTCCAGGTCACAAAAGCAAAGTTTGAAGGGAATAGTAGCCATTTCCTTTGATTTCTAGATAGAAGTAAATAGGAAATAACACTTACTGAGCAAAGACAAAAAATAAAAATGTTATTACACAGTGTAATATAATCTCAACATTGTATAAATTCTAACTTTTAGAGAAAATTTCATTCCCATTAATAAAGGATTTTGTTGCTAGAAATAGGTAGGTAAAACAGCTCTACTTGAAATCCAAACAAAAAGGATCCTTTTGAAAGATTCCAGTTTTTGTGATGCTCCAAATAATGGTAAAATTTAAGTTGTTTGTTTTAGGAGTGTTCTAATGAAATTGCCTTGATTTACTGAAACATTACAAAGTATTTATATTTTGGGAAGTTATCTAAATAGAGAAGAATCATGAAAATGACAATCGGTGGAACATCTTACACACTTTCCGTGGCACATGCTCATTCAGTGATACTGTCATTGAATGCGTTAATTTTTCAAAAGGAGACAATATTTACATTATAGTTAGGAAATTGTAAATAAGAGCAAAGTTTTTCCAGAAATATAAAATAGCATAATTTGTTACAGTTAAGATGGATCCAGTATTATATATTTCAGTTGAGCTGCTAGAATATTTGAACTCTGTAAATAGAGTAGAATACAGCATCAGTCAAAATATATTATCAACTATCAATATGTAAAAGATAAATTTGAGATCTTTCACATTGATAATACTTCTGCTGTTCATTTTCTTGTATGCCAATTATCCTTAAAATTGCAAATGATAGTATTTTAATTGTATCGGAACTATTGTTGTTCTGATGTAAAATTATATCAATTTATTTGTGGGTAAATATTACCACTCTGCTTGTTACTTCACCTTAGTTGCTCTCTATCTGAGCCTTGGATAAGACAAAAGCCCAGTCCTGTAATAATTACTTACAGACAGGAATTTGCCATCCACTAAATGAAAAAGTGACCCAATCAGTTGTTTGAGTTAACTGCTGCTCCCATTGCCTCTCTACTCCACTGGTTTGGTGCATATTACTTTGACTTTTCCTTAAGTGAACACCAAATTCATGTGGAATATCCCTTATCCGCATACTTTGATTTTGAAGCCTATGCATGAGCAAAGAGTATATGCTAAATTGAGCAGATGGTAGCAAATTGCCCTGACAAGTAACCATTCATTCTGATCAACAGATGGATATCTTTTCCTTTTTTTACTTGCTGGATCTGGGGGACGATGTAGTATTCATGGCTCTTGCAAGTCTTATGAGACTGATGGCTTTAAATTATTACAATGAACATCTGCAGAAAAGATATGAGCAGGGAGGGAATTTCAGAGAGGAAAGAACTAGGAATAATAATAATAATCCTTTCTATACTGGGCACGAAGGCCCGACATTTTGGGGGAGGGGAGTAGTCGATTACATCGA
>JAOPUL010004099.1:35448438-35467488 GCA_027564515.1 Octopus rubescens
ACAGTCCCCGGTCCTTATGTTCATCTGACTACCAATCGCCTGTGTGGTGCCACATAAAAAGTAGTTGTGATAGTGCCACGTAAAAGCATTAGCGCTGAGAGTCCGGTGCCAGTGGCACATTAAAAGCACCCAGCACACACTGTAAAGTAGTTGGCATTAGGAAAGGCATCCAGCCGTAGAAACCAAGCCAAATCAGACTGGAACCTGGTGCAGCCCCCCGCCTTGCCAGCTCTGGTCAAACCATCCAACCCATGGAAAACGGATGTTAAAGGAGGATGATAATGATGATTAAGCAGCTTTGACAGAAATCATGCTAGAACAATGATACTTCAGCAATAACTTGGTACTGAATCTGGTTTGAGACTTCAATATCTTGTGAGCAATCATAGCTAGTCTTTCTCAACAAAAGAGAAGGCAGGCATATGATGACCTTTTTTTTTTTTTTATTTATTTATTCAACATAACTGATAATCGTAGCTTTGAATTAGTCCTGTGAATCAAAATTAAGGGATATGAAATAAATGTGAAGACTTACTGTTTTCTGAATATCAGAAATATGTAAAACTCTGACAGGTCCATCCATGAGAACTGTGACACTAAGGAAACCAGAACCAGGCCGTTGTTTCTGGCGAGAAATTTTCATGTGAAATGGTACACTCTTCAATGTTGGAGAAGGTATTGGGCCAAGTAGAGTTATAGCATCTTTAAAAAAAAACAAATTTAAGAGAGGGATTATTAGATTTTTAAACAAATGAACATAATTGTATGAAATATTTTCAACAAGTAAATATATACAACAAACAGCCATGTCTAGCCTTGTCTAGGTAAAATATATATAATCACTATATTCATTATTTTTAGATACACTATTTGAAAACACTAGCAAGTTGGTCCAGGAATATTGATCCATTCAGAATTACTGTATCTAAGTAATTCAGAAGATAGTCCAAGTTGAGTGCCATAAAAATATGTTTAAAAAGAAATTCAGAACCTAAAATAAAATTTCATGCTTAAATAACTTTTCTAAGAAACAAGCTTTTAAAAAATACTATACTAATTTACATAATATTTCTAAAGGAATTCCTTTTCTATTCAATAATTTAAAAAAATATTTATTAAAGTGCTTGGAGAATATACAGTATGCTTAATTTTCCTGTCTGAAACTAAAAAGAACAAATTTCAGAAAAAGCCACATAGCTTTTGACCTTTTTCTTGAACAGATGTACTCCTAAGCAAAATTGTGACCTACAACTTGGAACATACATTTATTCAACTTTTATACAATAAGATTTTAAGATACATTTAAAATATTTCTATAAAAATCTACTAGTGTCCATCCATTTGAAGGGATGGACACTCGAAAGAAATGAAGCCAGCATACAACAGAGTGTAAGTGTTTTAAGAGAAAAATTGGGTATAAGAGGCATAAGATGTAGTGTGCAAGAGAGAAGACAGCACTGGTATGGTCATGTAATGTGTATGGATGAGGACAGCTGCATAAGGAAGAGCCAATCACTAATTGTGGAGAGAACCTGGGGAAGAGGTAAACCCAGGAAGGCATAGGACAAAATAGTGAGAAACGATCTTTGGATGTTGAGCCTCACAGAGGAGATGACAAAGGACCGAAACTTCTGGCAATTTGCTGTGCTTGAGAAGACACGTGAAGCTAAGTAAAATCATGCCAAGCCATGCCCTTCTCTTCCACACACACACAATCTGTCCTCTGTCAAAACTCCCCTGCAAACCATCTTTCCTCTCCCCACCCATGATTACTATCCACTGCAGCCCCCTCCTCTCTCCCTCAGGTTCCTGTCTGCACATTCTCCATGCCCCACCCCCCTCCAATTTTTCTCACCATCACTTGCTACAGTCATCTCTTCCCCATTTCTAAACATCTCCCTTCACACTCTTATGGAACTATCCCCTCTGTACCACTTATACTCCTCACCTGAGGGATAGGTCCCGCTGCATCTCCAACACCATCTATTTCTTTCTTTCTCTCTATCTCAACTCTCTTTTCCTACAGGGGTAGCCAAATGTCACTGCCTGTGGTTCCACTCCCTCTCCCAGCTGAGAAGTCTTCATCTCGCAGGTTACTTAGTGAACGTGTTGGTGCTGGTACCATGTAAAATGTATCCAGTACACTCTATGAAGTGGTTGTCATTAGGAAGGAGATCCAGTCATAGAAACCATGCCAAAGCAGTAAATGGAGCCTAGTGCACCTCTCCAGCAAACTGTCCAACCCATGCGAGCATGGAATTTGGATGTTAAATGATGATGATGATTCAACACAGTATGTATCAGAAGCTAACAAACTACTTTAGATGAGAAGTAACTGAGATATATATATTAACATTATTTCCTTTCTAAAGTGTTCATTTCAACAGAGCCACGTTAAAAGCATTCAGTACACTCTATAAAGTGGATGGAGTTAGGAAGGGCATGCAGCTGTAGAAACCATGCCAAAACAGAGAAAATGGAGCCCGAACATCTGTCAAACCATCTAGCACGGAAGAGAATGTATGATGATTAGATATTTTCAGATGGCCAGTTAACTCACACTTTCACACAAAAACAAAACTCAGAAAATATGGAAAATCAAAATGAGAAATTTTAACTTACCATGTTGTAGTGCATTGGTATCAACAGCTTGCACACACATTGTTCCATTGGCACATGTTAACAAACCATTCTAAAATAGAAAAAGAAACAAATCTTCATTTTTTTGTTGTGTGTTTCCACCAATATAATGAAAGTTACTAAATGCAACATGAAATCAAAGAAATCTAAAATGATATTTAAAAGAAAAGTTTTGAAAATTTATTTAAGCAATGACTAATAAATTATAAGAAGTCTTGTCATGAAAAATGGAACTTTGGCATTCTGGCCCAATTGATGTTATCTTAAATTGAACATGTCACAATTTCACAGTTTTATTTTCCTTGAGTTGATAGCTACACAGTTATTTAGTTTGTTTGGCCATCACAGCTAGTCTATGCTAGAGCAACAAAATATATAGAATTTGTCTAATCTTTCTGACGAAACAATTGCAGTACTCTATAAAATGGTATTCATTTATTTTTCAATGAATTATAATTAAAAATAAATTTGTCTTTGCCACGAGAAATATCTTAAAAATATCTTCAATATTTTCACCAACATAATCTGTTGATCTTTTATCATCCTCATTTAACATCATAACAGCAAAAATGAACACATTGTACAAAGAGTAAAAATGAAAGAAAAGAAAGATATTATTTGAAGAGGGAAAAACTCAAAACAAAGAGGAAGAGATTAACAAAAGCTGATGCCTCTGCTCCTCGGATTTGACTGGGCTTATGATCCTCCTCTTATCACTGTTGTTGTATCCACCCTCCCCATCAGGCCATGCAACTAATCGTTAAGCTTGGTCTTTCACTCCCAGAACAGTGGCTCCCTGAAATTCTTTCCCTGCTCATATCGGATGTCTGAAATTCTTTCTCTGCTCATATTTTTCTTGCAAATGTTGACTTATAATGGTTTAAAAGGAAAATTTATGGCATTAATCTCACCACTTTAGCAGGGCTTACAAAAGTCATGGTACTATTCCTTTCGGAACTAGCAAATACAAAAAAAACCAAAAAAACAAAAAATGCTGAGAACTTAGTGCTGCACTATGACACAGATCTCAAGAGGTAAGGTATGTTAAAAGACATGCTACAATGAAGACAACTTACACGAGTGAACTTCCACAATTGTGTTGTTCGTCTGCGCTCATCAGGTTTTCTAAGGATGAGTGGTACACATTTACCAGGTTGAGGAGCAATGTCAGATATGTCCAATACAAGCCCTAATACATTGCCAGTTACTTTCCCAGGTTCCTGAGGAGGAGCTGAACCTTCATTCTCGAGCATCCCTTCACCTGTCATGCGCCATAGTTGAGATCGTTTGCCAAGTTCCTTGTAGTAAAAGAAAGAAAATGTTGAAGAATATGAAAAAATTTACAGTTTAAAGCACAGCAATAAAATAAAAATAAATAAATACACCAAAAAAACCCCAAGCCTTGCTGCTGAATAATCACAGTGTTCTGTTCTTTCTTCTACCTAATAGAAAAATAAATGCCACAAAGCAACAAGAGGGCCTCTAAGAGGTTACCCAACCTTCCAGAAATAACAGCCAAATTCTCTTTGAATAACACTATTATTTTTAAAAAAAAAGGAACAACAGATTAGATAAATTATTCCAAGATGACACTATGTCTAAAAATCAAAAGATAGGATGGTCATGGCTGGAACATCTTTGATCATGGGTCGTCATTGATGGCCTATACTCCATAAGGAATGAAGAGCTCAAGTAAGATATAGCCACTGGAATAAGATAACAGTTTGTAAGATATTCCTTGACACAGCTGGAAAACACGAGGTATTTGTGAGAAAGTTATGTGACACATTTAGCATCCTATCCAAGAGGAAGTTTGTTTTTCACTTGCTTCATTCTACAAAATGTACAGATAATTGTTGGCCTGCTGAATCCAGGTGTCATGAGAAAATTAACTAAAATCTCCTTATGAGGATAATGATTCGGGGTAGTTATTACAAAAACATCCCAGTAAGTGTGGACTTGAAAGGCTACAATTTAATTCAACTTAATAAAGGAATGAAATTAAAACAAAGATAAAAAATGTAACAAAAAAAGAAATCAACTAACTTTTCTCTTAAATACTATCCGAGTGCTAATAGCATCAAGAACTAATTCTCTGTTGTTGCAATCTGGGTGACTGGTTGAACTCTTGTGATGGACATCTCTGGAAATAGAATTGTAAATACAATAAAGGTATAGTCGGACAAAACAATGATAAAAGCTATACTTGTATACAGATAGCTTTTGTGACCCTCTAATATGTATACATCAAAATATATTTAAAATCATCTATATATGCAGTATGCATATGAATTAGTTGTAGTGATAACTATGTTGTGCCTTTTTATATCAAATAATGCGTGTCATGCATGCATAAGAATTTAAATAATCAACTTACCCATTGAATGTAGCAGTAGCAGCTAAGAAGATGAAGTTCTGATAACAAAGCTGTTCTCCTTCACCAGGTTTGTTCATGTTATATGTTGCACTGGTTCCTCCGGAGATTCCAAGAGTAATATATGGATTTAAAATTGGTTCATCCCATGCATATGGCACTAAGAAAGCAGAGAGACAAAAAGCAATAGCAAACATGAGGTTTTTAATGAAGTGAATCTGAAATACCATGAAATCCTGTAACTCAATAATTCGGTGACTGGATCTAAAAATTATCATCCTCTATTAAATGACAATGTCAAACTATATTCAGTCTTTTAAATTCTTTATGATTAACTGAAGTTAATATTGTTTTCTATTTACCTCTACTAAAAGAAAGAATTACTGAATGCAATTAAATTCTCTTTTACCACCACAAGAAGTATAACTTACATGATGTCATTGGTTTAATGTATTGCTTTAGTAATGGATTGGTAACTCCAGCTTGCTGATACTGCACTGGAATCTGTTAATGTCAATGTTAATATATGAGAGCAAAGTGAGAATGTAGTAGAAAGGAGAGAAAAACAAAATAACAACCTTACATTAGCTAAAATATTGAAGCTTTATAAATTAAGAAACAAACAGATCCTGTTATTTTCTATGGTATATCTGCCATAGATAACCCACACTGGGTTGGTAGGGTACCATGAAAAACATTCATTTTAACCAGAAGTCATCTTTGATCTAGAACACCTATGATCAAAGGCTTACTAGCTGTGACCATTCTGTCTTTTGTTCAAACAACGGATTTTGTTCAAACCATACATTATCTAATATATGCTTCCATTGTTTAAGATGGTAGGGTGTAAGTGGGGGGAAATTTAGCTGGTATTTCTAGCAGGTCAAATAACTACAAATCTAGCCCAGTTAGTAGTGCATTAGGTTTTCTTTTTCTCTTTTCCACGTACTAAATTTAGGAAAATCAACCATACAGCCATGCCTGGCATCACTAGGCTAAGAAGTTTACTTTGTTATTCATGGCTTTGGGTGTGCTCCATTGAATGGCACCCTAGCCAAGTGTCTTCTACCATAGCCTTGAGTTGGTCAAAGCATTGTAAGTGAAACTTGGTAGATGGAAGCCATGGAAACCAGTCAGAAGGACCATTCCTCATTTATATGCTATATCTCCTATGGAATTCCTTTATAAAAGAATTTCAAGATTGTGCAACATCAGTGATAGGATAAACAAAAACAAAACAAAAATAAATAAATAAAATAAAACAATGGCTGGTACCCACAAACTCAGCTTCTTGTAGCTCTTATATTTGTCATACATATGGATGTAATGTTACATTATCAGCTGAGTTAATAATTACTGAGAACACATATTAAAGGATAAAACATTTAAGTGATATTTCAAGTTGAGGGGGGGGGGTGAATTTGTATACTGAGAATAAGAGTAAAGTTTTGTAGAAGAAATGATACTAAAGGTAGTTATATTCTACAAATAGAAAAATTTGATAGAGACTTACTAATGAGTAATTATCAATCCGGAAAGGAGGTGGCATGTCATCAGAGTTGTAGAACAGCACATGAAGTGTAGGCCCTAAAAGAATGACTTCTACTTTCAGCAATAAGGAATTGCCCTGTTCATCTCTAGAACAAAAATCAATAGCAGGATATTAATCAGAGTAAGATAACTTATGGAACTGAGAATATTTAGACATCATCATCATCTTCCTTTAACGTCCGTTTTCCATGCTGGCATGGGTTGCACATATCAATAAATAGTTGTCAATAGCTTTCTTTACACAGGAGTTAAAAGTTAATAGACTAAACACTGGAAGTTGGTGTTGATTATAGAAGGACACCGCTGAATTTTTGGTATCCTTGGTTGCCTTGACAGATTAACTATTTTGCTGGACTATATGTGATCATGTAATAATAATTTATCAAAACACCTCTAATGTACTAATTATACACCTCCAATGTATATAACATACCATGAAATGCTAGAAACCTAAAATAAACAAATACAAGGTATTTCATAGTTTTTCTAATGGTTATTTGCTTTTTTTAATTACTATGTGCAAAAAAACAGCAAATATTTTGTCCCATTGTTTCTTAATATCATAAACAGTAGATGAACCAATGTCATAGATATCACACAGCTTACATACCGAAACACTACAGTTAATCTTTTTAAAAAGTTTTACTTTATCTTGGATCGATATGGATTGGTGTTTACGTTTGACACTACCACTGATGATCTTAAGTTCTTTTGCCTGAGAAGCCATAGCTAAAGGTAATTTTAAGCTAAATAAGCAGAGGATCTCACAGAATTTTGGTATTGCCATTAACAAGTGCAGTGTAAATAATGCATGTAAACACACGGTTATAACAATGCCAGCTGTGGTTGCCCAGTGAACTAAACTAGCAACCACGGGAATTTCAAGCGCCCTCTTGCAATTTATGTGGATTAAAATAAGTACTGGACCATTGGTGGTGTACCTGTAATATACAAAAATGTTACAACAATCCATTCCTCAAACCTGTCAAACCATGCCAGCATGGAAAATGACTATTATATGATGATGATGATTACTCACAAGAGTTTTTTTTCCAAAACTCTGAATATTATGAAAGATTGATGAACTGCCACCACAGCTACTACAAGGTAGTAACATAATGTAATACATCAAGAAAAAAGATATAACCTAAAAGCTGATGGTTGTTCATAATGGAACATTATAGATTCCAATAACTAATGTAATAAACATAACCTCACCACACATCAGTACAGTTGATATAGTATAGGTAGTATTTAAGCCAGCCTATGTAATCCGTAGAGAAATAATGAAGACAGATATTGATTTCAAATTTTGGCACAAGGTCAGCATTTTCAGAGGAGGGGTAAGTCGATTACATCGACCCCAGTGCTCAACTGGTACATATTTTATCGACCCTGAAAGGATGAAAGGCAAAGTCGACCCAGGCAGAATTTGTACTCACAACATCAAAATGGACAAACTACTATTAAGCATTTTGCCCGGCACAGTAATGATTCTGCCAACTCGCCGCTTTAATGAAGACAGATATTAAAAAGTTATAACAATAACTAGGAAATAATAAATTAGAAGAGAAACATACAAGCAAGATGTTCTGAGTAAAAAGAAAACAAAAATTCAAAGTTATTTTATACTCTCTCTCTCTTTTTTTTCTCCATATTTTAAATTATATTTTATAGAACGAGAAGCAAACTAGAATTACCTTATGTTAATATGGAAGGAATCCACTTTATCAATCCTAAAACCTCCAGACCAGCAAAAGACCTTAGAGTCGTCAAGAATCTTCACACAAAGAAGTGGATCAAAATCAACACGAGGCCAATGAAATGGCATTGAACTCTTCGGTGGAGCAATCAAAGAATGTTTCAGCTGTTGTTTTGGGTCCTGGAAAAATAAATAAAATTCCTTATTTCTATGATCATTCCAATACTCCCACCTTACCCATTATTTTTCAACTTTTCATCATTTATTCACTCTAATTTCGATTAATACGAATGGAAATATGTTTATTCTTACTGAATTAATAATAATTATCAGTTTTGTCTTGGTTTATAACTATTACATACTGTTATTTATAGCTTTATCTACTTTAAGTTCTAAATGATTTATTTCATACCTCTCAAAGTTTTTAAATTCTTTTAAACAACATACCATTCTCACTGGTAAGAACAAAGTTTCTAAGATGGATGGAGAAAATTTAAAGGGTTGCTTTGGTACAATGGGAGAACAGCTGTCATGTTTACAGTTATTCAGCTTTTGGTGTTTCCATCCAAGGGTTTTTTACCCAATATTTTACACCATGCTATTGTTTTAGCTTTATCTGCTTTGAATTCCACCATTAAAAATTATTTATTATATATATATATATATATAAACAGGGGTGGGCAAAAGTAGGTATACAGTTGCCTAATATAAGTGGAATGTTCTTTTCATTTCTCTATTTCTTTTTTAGGATAAGAATTCCATTCATATTAAGCAACTATATATTTACTTTTGCCCACCCCTGTATATGAAATTCCAGAAGTTTTTATCTATTCTAACCTACTAGCTTTCTTAAAAGTAGAATAACATTTTACCGAAAAAATTTCAACTCTGTAACGTTTTAATTCCAAAAGTATTTAAATTACAGACTAAATATTCAAATTTTCAATCGACAGTTTTTGTCAGATATGTGTGGATGAATCATCTCATAAAAAAAAGTGTTATCTGAGTATAAAAAATTAAATTTTGACCGAGATAATTATACACAAAAGGAATGTTTCATAGTGGTAAAAGAAAAGACACTACTTGGATAATTAGAGGTAGAAAGAAATATTTCAAAGATAAATATGAAAATACACATAAGCTCAGTTACAGGGGGTGCAAGCACACTCCTTAACATTTTTGCAGGGCAATGAAAACTCTTTGAACATCCTCCTGAAAAACTGGGTTTGCACCACCTAAGCAAATTTCGTTCTTGCACTTTATGAAGACATATAGTTTTTGGTTTTATGTCATTACAATTTGAAGGATCTCATTAGATAATTGTCACACATTGAATGTGAATGTGGTTGTACATACATATATGTAGGTATTTGTGTAAATACATATATATATATATATACAAGTAAACACACACACACAAAATTTTGTAGAAAGATATATATATCTCAACTAACATAATGAGGTGTGAAGTATATCCCAAATATTAGTAATAAAAGGTAGTGTAAATAAATGTATTTAAAAACAGGAAAAGTAGAGAATTGATAATTAAAGTAAAGTTACTTACTATTTCTGTAGCAAAATGTTGCTGAATAATTGATAGTTTATACTGAGACTGGTTATCAATACAGTAGCGAGGAGCAAAAGTGACTATGTTGGTATCACAGTACATACCACAGCCTTGTTTCACTTCTATACCAATGGTAAAAACTCTAAATTCAAGAAGAAAAAAAACAAAACATAAGCAAAAGAGATATTATTGATTCAGCTTAATAACAAGAAACTCTCCCCCAAATAACCAAATGAAGGAGTCTATGTGGCCATTCAACAACCAAATTTTCATCAGATCACACACTATCATTTCAAAACATGGAAGGACATATTGAACAAAGCCATCCTATATAAACTAGGCCTGATATTTAAAAAGAAAAACCCCACAAAGATGAGATTGTGAAACATGTCCATAATTAACTCCCTTATCAACAAAGAATAGATTTCCTTCTAACCCATGTAAATTAATTTAGTGAAATCTTGAAACTATCTCCCCTTTTCTTCTCTGGTTTGAGAGCCATTGCAAATTGTTTTGCATCTGTAATTCAGTACATCCTTAACTTATTTTACTAAATTGATACCATTGGTTCCTTTTATTTGTTAGCAAAAAATCTTAGAATTCCTACAAAAACAGGATTATCATGGCTAGAATGCCTTTGATCATAGGTCTGTTCAATCAAAGTTGGCTTGGTGTTAAACAACAACGAAAATAAACCAAAGAACATTATTAAGTAAATGCTAACAAATAAAAAAAGAGGCTCTTACCTATTTGGACTATTTGTTGCCTTAGAAGTAATGTGCACTTGGCGTGTACCAATGCCACTGTCCAATGTAAAACGAGGACACCTGAAATGAAAATTTACTATTATTTATCACAAACCTATGGCCATGCATGTGTATGTTTATGTTAGTGTGCGGTTTAAATTTCAATATTTGCATATTTCTGAGAAAACAATTTTCATAATGAGACATTTATTATAAAGAAGGAATGTGTGGCATAGAAGTCTTATATCAAAATATCCACAAGAGGTTTCTGGGCTAAAGTAGCAATACTTTATAAATATTAAATAGTTTTTCTCCTCTTTAAATTTATGAAATGTAGTAGTGGCTCTTAATATTTGAGAGACAAAATTTGAAGAAAGATAGAAAAATACTAACTAAGGGTTTTGAAAAATTCTGTTAAAATTGATTCTGCACAGAAATTTCAAATGGTTCAATATGCAATGTAATTTAATATTTCTGGTAGAACTAAAGTAGCGATCTGATAGAGTTGCTAGCATGCCAGGCAAAATTCATAGTAGTATTTTGTCCAGAGTTAAAATTCCATTGAGGTCGACTTTGCCTTCCATCTTTTGGGGTTGATAAAATGTGCCAGTTGAGCACTGGGATCAATGTAATCAACTTACCCCTCACTTGACCTCACTGGCCTTGTGCCAAAACTTTAAACCAATATTTCTGGTTAAAAAAGTAACATTATAATCAAGTGATATATAATAATTTTCTTACCACTGAAGAAGTACATTCGCTGCTGTTAAAGTTTGTCTTCCAGCTCTCATAGAACATCTGAGAAAGAAAAAAAATTATTTGATATACAAAAAGACATACATATATGCACATATGACAGTGAACATGAGAGAATGTATGTATGTTTGTTAAAAAGAATAGGCATATTTTACAAGGGATTAATTCCAACAGAAAGATTAAGAATCAAGAAAATTTAAGTTAAATCTCTTTAGTATGAAACATCATTCAGTAAGATTTAGATTACAATTCTGAAATATTGAGGTTTATAAACAATAAATAATTTTAACTTTGGGATTCCTAATCAGCCTCTGTGGGTATATAAACGTTGATATCAATATTTTTGATGGTACCCTAATCTCATACAGCAAGAATGAGAGAGCGATCTTCTTTCACAAATTAAGTTTATGGATAGAGAATCTTTCAAGTAACAACTAATAGTAACAGAGTGTAGTTATAATAGCTCCATTACAAAGCAAATTATCTTCTGGCATCTAATAGTTTTCTTTATACAAAAGGTACATTGGCTTTATTTTGAGTTAGTAACTTTATTTTGAGTTACTTTTAACTAAGTCTAAAGACCCAGGAGTAAAACAGATATTGGAAGTGAATGTAGCTCTAAGAAAGACAACAGGGTGTTGATAGACTGGGAAGTAGAGAATGGAGAAGTTAAAAATAAAGTGTGTGTGTGTGTGTGCTTTTGTGTATGCACAAGTGTAATGTATAAGAAAACATGTATGTGAGTGAATGTCACCACAGACACAAAGATATACGAAGTGGTATCAAAAAGTTCCCGGACTAGTTATGTTTAATAAAAAAATAACTTATTCACCTAAGTTTGAACATCATCTCCTTTGAAATACTTACCTTGTGCAGAAATACACTGGTCCTAGGCGTTCCTGCCACTTTTGGAATCCGGCCTGGAAGTCGTTTTTCTGTAAGCGAGTTGAGGACCTTCTGCAAACACTCTGGATCTCGACAACAGTGTTAAAACAGCGACCTTTAAGCTGCATTTTCATCTTGGGGAAGAGATGGAAGTCTGCAGGTGCTAAATCTGGCGAATAGGGCGAGTGCGGAAGCGATAACATGTTGCAAGAAACTCACAAGTGAGGAGTCATCGTGAGGAATCCAGTTTTTTGCGCTCCACAGATCCGGTCACTTTTCCATTGTGACGACTGCTGCTTTGTCTCAGGGTCGCACCCATAGACCCAACCTTCGTCACTGGTGATGATCCTCAGCATGAAGGTCATCAGCAGCATGCTGACGGAGATTTTGACAAACTTCAATGCGGTGTTCTTTCCAGTCCATGACAAAATCACAAACTACAGCATACACATGATCACTAAAATACAAATTTCACAGCTTGCAAAGTAAACAGCGATGTCATTCGGCACACTGTCTCGTGAAGGTCACTGCTAGCTCTCACTGCGCATGCAACCGTGTGCTTCCGTCTGTTGGCGTGCTACAGAACTAGTCTGGGAACTCTTTGATACCACCTCATAACCTCTATGTAGTTACTTGAATTGCTTAAAATAGCATACTCTACTGTTTTATATAAGTAAAGGACATATTTGATAATGTACTTCTACATATTAAAAACACAGCTGGAATGCCAAAGATCAATAATAAAATACTAAAAAAGTGAATCATAAAAAAAACCCCAAAAAACTACATACCTGGTTGGACATTCTTTGTCGGTAAAACTGAAAAGTAGAGGTGTGACACTTTTTGCTCTTTCATGATCTTCTGATTGACCTGCAGCTTCCTGTCTGGTGCCATCTTGTTTGAAAATTAATGGAATGCCAGATTTGTTGACAAGCCAATAAGGAGCTGAGATTTGGAGCTGCCAATGAAAAACAAAATATGATAACTATTATTGTTTTACATTCCAGTGAACTGAGATGGAATCTGGTCTCAGTTCTTGATTCAAGCTATTTTTTGGCTTTCAGTAACTTTGGGAAAGCACAAAAATCAAAGCATTTCATTCCTATTCCATAAAATATAGTGTCGGTATTGGTGCCTGGTCAAACCATTACTAATTTTTTTACTAAAGAGCAAATTTTTAGAGTTTGTTTGAAGTCATGAGATTAGAGATAACGAACTGGATATATTCATAAAGGATAAATCTACCATTGAGAAATAAATGTGAATGAGATATGTGAAGGCCCTGCTGTTGCTAGATGTTATCTAAAAATGTCCAATGTGTACAAACACTGCTTTCAACAAGACGTACAAGGTGACCAATTACAGAAGTATATAGATAATTCTTACTTATATTATCTACCTACTCATTTACAATGAAAATTTATTGATATTGACTAAACTGTAACTAAAATACAAAAATGAATTAATAAATAATATTAAATTAAAAAAATAAGAACCACTATATCATTAAGATTCTAAAAATAAATCTAAACACATACATGACCAACAATGACCCAATTATGATTTCTTTTAGTAATATTGGTTTCAAATTTTGGCACAAGGCCACCAATTTTGGGGGAGGGGATAACTTGATTGTATCAACCGCAGTGTTCAACTGGTACTTATTTTATCAACCCCGAAAGGATGAAAGGTAAAGTTGACCTCAGCAGAATTTGAACTCAGAACATGAAGACGGACGAAATGCAGCTAAGCATTTTGCCTGGCATGCTAACGGCTCTGCCAGCTTACCACCTTACCCATTCTTCTATTAATACAAGGACACATGTATGTGGAAGAAGGGTATAGTCAATTGAATCAATCTCAGAATACCAGTGGTAGTTAATTTATCATTTATTTTATTAACTCCAGAGGGATTAATTTAGAGAATAAAAGAGCATTTACTAACTATTGCATACATACATATACGGGTGTGGATGTGCATACGTGTGTGTGTGTGTTGTAGGTGTTTTCATGTCTAGATATCATGGTGGTTGTAAATGAGCATCATCGCCAAACAAGCGAGGTTGTTTGTTTGCAGCTTTCTGTGAAAAACATGTCTAGCTATGGGGAAATATTACCTTGCTTGGAAACAGGAAGGGTATTCAGCCATAGAAAATCTGCCTGACCCGTGCAAGCATGGAAAAGTGGTCATTAAACAATGATGATAATAAATGACTCAGTAAAATATTTCTTTTTCTCCTCCTCAACTATAATATGCTCCAACATTTAATGTTTGCAATGCCTTGCCTCATACTGAATGACAAATTTCATGATAGGGTTTTCTTTTGCAGCCACTTACAGATCTTTGTGACAGAAGTATGTTGACTGAACAAATTAATACTAAAACGAGGACTGAAAAATATAAAGAATTAATGAAATATGTTTTCTAACCAAAGAATTTCAGATGAGAAAATATAAGGATTCTCACACTGAATTTGACAAAATAGTGTTCCAGTTGTTTGATCCTATAGAACTACTTACTCATTGTTTATAACAGAAGTGTCTGAGTATTCCACAGACCTGTGTTGCCTTAGTGTAATCTAAAGCAGAATCAGTGTTACAGATTGTGACAAGGATGACCGTCTCAAATCACAGGTACATTTCATTTAATGTATTTCAAAATAGTTCTATCAAGCTAATTTCACTCACTAAGATAACCAACACTTTTCTAATATTCTTTCTATCATAGGCACAAGGTTTGAAATTTTGTGGGAGGGAGCTAGTTGATTACATTGACCCCAGTGCTCAATTGGTACTTATTTCATTAACTCCGAAAGGACGAAAGGCAATATTGACCTTGGCAGCATTTGAGCTCAGAACATAAAGATGGATGAAATGCCTCTATGCAGAGTGCTAACGATTCTGCCAGCTTACCACTTTGCCCATTTCTAATATCCGAAGGAATTCTTCAGAGTCAATCAGTAAGTCAGTGCTAAGTCTCACCTTGAGTGCTCCTCCTTTGCGTGAATTGATGCGTACAGTCAGTGCCAACATTCTGTCTTCACTGTCGTATAGTTCAAACCTAGCTTTGTAATTGATAGTTCCAGGAGGGATCATCAACTCATTACAATCTCGGAAATTTTCCAGCTGGATTCCTAGTTCAAGGTGCTGGCTCATGTCAGCCTGAATGTAAAGAAGAATGAGAAAAATACTGTTACAAGAAGAACTATGACGAAATGGAATTAAAATAAAATAAAGTATTCAATAAAAATATCAAAATTCTTCAAAGTTCTTTTACCTGATAGAGTGGCTCTTGTTTCCCAGCATCAATTTGACCCTTCATTGAGGTATTCTTGAAATAGTAAGACATCTCAATTGGTAGCAGATTGCAAAGAGTGACCGGTGGATGAAGAGTAATTGTGTGACCAGGAATACTGTATTCTCGAGCATGTATTCGATGTAGCTGACTTTCTTCGGGATACTTTCCACGCCTTACTGATACACAAAACCTGGTTGCGAACAATAATAAGTCAAGAAGGTAATAATAATGACATGAATGTTTTCTGCTGTCACAAGACCACAAATTTGTAGGGAATGTGTGTAACAGATAAGCAGAAAAATGAAAGGCAAAGCTAACCATAGTAGGATTTAATCTTAAGACAATATTGCACATACACTTTGGGAATATGGATGAGGTGCACTCTGTGCTGTAGTAAAAAACTTGCAATGAGGAATTACATAGGCACCATACCATTAAAAAAAGAACAGCATTATCATGTATGGAAGCATTATAGTTGACTGAATTGACCCCATCACATACATGCTTGGCATTTATTTTTTTTTAGATTTCATACAGCTGAAAATGAAAGTCAATCTTGGTTGAATTTGAATGCAACAAAGACTACTAAATTCTGCAAATCATCTAGCCTGATGCTCTAGTATTCCTACCAACAACAAAATTAACAAAACTAGAGATAATATAAAATAGCCATCCATGCTAAATACTGAAAACAACATTGAAAGATATCCAAGTTATAATAAACCCAAGAGTAAATATTAAATATTTTCAAAATTATAAGATACTGGGGAAATATAAATTATTAAATTTTTTTTTTCTTCTTTTGGCTACACCATCCTCATTATTAATCTGTATTTTTTGACATTTAAACAAACTGAGAGAAAAGATAGTCATGTAGATAATTTGCACAAGTTACCAGATATCCAGGCAAGAATTCAGTGGTTCATACCCTGAAATTGGTACTACATTGTGTCTATGGCCAAGACATGTAACTCTCAAACAGAAAAGATAAGATGGCCACAGCTGGAATGCTTTGAACATATGTCTGTTCAATCAGGGCTGAACTGAATGGAGACTAAACAATAATTCTTAAGTAGCATAGTTCACCTAACAGAAAATAATTACAAGATAGGAACAACTTATATTGTAGGTAGTAGCAGTACTGTAAAATTGACAAATGGGTCATTAGCTTGCAGTACAGTGTTCAGTTTTACTTGTGGATAATATACAAATAAGTTGGATAAATGTGTTCTAATACAGCCCACTGATTTTATATATACCAGCAAAACCAATCAAACCGTAACAGTCATAACTTCATATTAGATAATTTGTTTTTACTACAGTTAAAGTACTACGCACTAATTTCATTTCAAATCATTTATCTTATTTGTTAAATTATAAATGCAAGCTTTTTCTAAAGAATGAAAGAGAGAAATGGTAAAAGGGATTTTGAAAGGATATTGATATCAGATGCAAGATCACTGAATATCAAATGCTTAAAGTTGTTGGAACTCAGAGAAATTGTTTGGATTCATTATGTATGAAAAAGTCAACAGAAGTTTTAACCTTTTTGAAAACATTTTTCATCAATGCTCAAAAATTTAGTTGTACAAAAATATTTTTTAAAACCTGTTATTACATGTCATGAAGTAACACAATGCATAAAAAGGCTGAAGAGAAATAAAAGCTGTCTCTTAAAATGCAATTTATGCCTGAATGATAATTAAGAAACCAGTGAGAAATATGAGGTGACAAAGTCATTTATAAAAAAAAAAACATGTAACCCTCTACCAAAAAGTTGAAATCTGAATATTTTACTCATCATTTCAAATAATTTCATCCAGCAAATGCCATTCCTGTTACACACAACTCCACCAGTAAAATATTTACTAAAGCTCTACTAAAAAAATACTGATATCCATAACAGAAATTACATTAAAAAACAAATTCAAAATATATAAATTTATTATTTCAAGATAATGGGAAATGTTATTTATTATTATGGCCAAGTTCCAACCCAGGCTGCAACAACAAAGTCCACCCACCACACCTCTCGGTCCAACATCACTGCCTCAAGGTCCTGGATACATTCCAGACCAGTGTCTGTAATCAAGTTGTCGATGTAAGTGCGACAATGTTTTCCTCTTCTTACATCACCATGAAGTGGGTTCCACAAGATTAATTTGGATGCTTCCAGTTCAGGGCGGTGCACATAGTGACCATATAGTCACAGCCTGATCTTCTTGCTAACTTTCGGCAGGTCTTCATAAAGGCATTCATTGATACATTATAAATGTAGAAAATATGTAATTAAAAACCCTAAGTCTAAAACAGGAACAGAGAGTTCTGAAAGTGGTACATTTTTTTTTCAAGTAAGTATACTCAACCCATCAGACAAACACATTTTGTTTTAGAGTGGAACAATGACTGTGGCTGGAATGTTTGCAAAAATTTGCCTGTAAATTTCTTTCAGATTAGTTATCCTAAACTAACAAACCAAAGTTATTCTAATTTTAAAGAGATTGAGAAATAAAATATAATTACCTGAAACACTCTTTATTTGGTTTTATAGGCCGACAAACCCGATGGTAATCAATAATTTCATCCATTTTACGGACTCTGTCCCAATACAGTGGCTCACCACATTCTTCAACAGACAGATCAGCCGGGCGAACACAAAGGGATGCAGAAGTGTAAAGAATGGGTACAGGAGACTGGCTGTTTGGTTGAATTAATAGCTTCTCTTTCAACATGGTGCACCCTGAATAAGAGGAGAAAAATATACTTATTAAAAAATGATTATGTAAAATCATAAAAAGTTTCAGTACATGGATTAAAGTTTGTTAATTCATTTAAAACTGAACCTTCACTTCATTGCTGCTCAGAGCTTTCTATGTTGAAAAACATACAAGAAACAGGACATATAGAGTAGCTAAAGAGTGAATACTTGGTACTTTGAATAAATTAAGGAATGTGTGTACACACAGACATAAAATATACAGCAAGACTGCTCTCAGAAACAGATATAAAATACACTCAAATATGGTTTAGATAACAAGACTGCTTTCAAAAATATAAAAATAAATTTAAAAAAATTTTAAACGTCAGCCTGTCAGAAATAACTAAAAATGTTAATTAAAATATCCATATCTTACCTAGTCCAGAAAAAGGGTACATGACAACCTCAACAGGCATGTGCAATTTATTAACAATTGTCAAGGCTGATCTTACAGTGATCATCTTGCGTGCACTTCCTTCTTGTGTGACATCAAATACAAACCGAGCCACTTGCTGGCGCATTGTTTGCTACAAGAAATAGCAGATTGAGCATAGATTTATAGAGAGAACAATAACATAGCACACACGACCCAAGAACAATTAATTAAAATACACATCAACCGATTACTCATGTAAATTGATACTAAAATATATTATAGTTACTGAAGCAAATGAGTAACTAGTACTAGTTGATAGTTGTCAGGTCAGGTTTCTTTTGAGGGCCTGCTACTGGTAATCTGGTAACCAGTACTACCTGTTCCAGGGCCGAGATGG
>JAOPUL010004099.1:35502082-35515731 GCA_027564515.1 Octopus rubescens
TCATCATCGTCATCATCATCATCATCATCATCATCATCATCATCATCATCATCATCATCATCATCATCATCATCATTTCAGCTATATAAGGCATCACGTTCTGAGTTCGAATTCTGACAAGGTCAATTTTGCCTTTCATTCTTTTGGGTTGATGTAATCAACTAGCTCCCTCCCCACAAATTTCAGGCTTTGTGCCTATAGTAGAAAGGATTATTTCTACTATAGGCACAAGGCCTGAAATTTTGGGCTACTTGATTACATAGACCTCAATACTTAGTATGTTTTTCCATGCTGGCATAGGTTAAATAAGTGTTCTCCAGCAGAGCATCTCACCACTTCTGGTAGTCTAGTGTCATCATCCTCATGGAGATCAATTACCCAAGTGAAAATTAAATGAAACTGGATCTCATGCAAAAGTTTCTTTTTTGTGTTATATTTTTTATTTTCAATGATTGCAGGAAAATGATTAAAATATAACAATTCCTTTTTTAACTTCTTTCACAAAATATGGTTTTGATGTTGGTTGATGAAAATAGACATACCTTGTTTTGTGGCTCTTTCAAATGTGTCATTACAGGTCGCTGGAAGTCTGGCACTGTTTCACCAATATTATGAGCAAGGATACCCCGCAGTAGTTTGAACTGTTTCAGAGTGATTAAAGCATGAATGGAAGACAGCTTGCCAGTCATATGAATGTTTGGAGCAGTATGACTAAGTCCCCGATCAAGATTACGTTCCATGTGTAGGTGTAATGCACATTTTTCTTTGAAGATTTTACCAGTCTGCAAATAAAATATTTCAAGTGGGTGGTATTGAATGTTAAGTTGTCACACAAATTTCAGAAATGAATGTACAATTTAAAATAAAATCTCTATATAATGTGTGATAGTAACCTTCTCTTCTACAACAGCATCTTGAAGATTCCACAGCTAATACTTCTAAGAAGTTACTATTATTTAATCAAACTTTTAAAATGACTTGATATAATTTTTCAAATAAGTATTTTGAAACTCGGTTAAATATGGTATCTTGAAACTCAACACCGTAACAATGTCCCAAATATTACACCGTTGATTGTTTATCTCCAAATAATTTAAATATACACTGCACAATAAAGTTAAAATTTTCCAGTAAAATATTTTACACTAAAACTATAATTATCCAGATTATCAACCTTATGTTTAGAGTATATATTTACAATATTTAGAGTATTTTTCAATATTCTGTTCCAGACAGATTAGAACTAATTCTAAAGCAGACAGACTAAAGGTTTAAAACATATCTCGGAATAAGACACATAATGACAATTGAAAATCAAACTGATTGGAATATGGTGGTGAAATATTTACAATATTAACTCTAAAGAGGCTAATAATCTGGAAAATTATAATCTTATTTACAATAAGTCATCTCAGAAATTTAGACATTTAATTTACTCCTCCACGGGTTAGCTGAGACAGATGTTGACCATTTACCCGAGCCAGCCCTTGCCGCTTGGACCGATGATGGGCTAGCAGTCCCCCAGATTACGAACGTCCAACGCAACTGGGATGACATTCAAAGTCTATTCTTGAGCAGCTAGAGGCCTCACCTGCCTCCGTTCTGCCTTGCAACCCGATAGTGGTGCATGGCTCAATGCAGTGCACTCCTCATTTACAGGTACTCTTCTAGATGATGAGTGCATCGCGCATCAGGGTGGCCCTACGTGTCAGTCTCCATGTGTGCAAGCTGCACAAATGTCGCAGTGGAGCGGTAGTGGACAAATTCGTCTGGCACCCTTAGCGCAAGTCAATTCCCTCGACACGCCGCCCTGAATGACATTATCAGAAGGCACCTTGACGCAGCTGGCTTCCCGTCCCAACTTGAGCCTGCATGTCTCGATTGGGGGGATGGTATGTGCCCCAACAGGATAACCCTCTTCCTTAATCTGGGACGCGACGTGCAAGACACGTTTTCCGGCACCAACCTCGCAGCTTCTGCTGCAAACCTTGGTTTCGCAGCCCGTAGCATGGAGGAGAGGAAGGTCTACAAGTACAGGACCTTGGCCAGCCGCTATCAGTCAAGATATCTGGTGTTCTTGGTCCTTGTACCACAGACTTCCTCCGCAAATAGGGATTGCTGTGGCCCGCTGGAGAAATGAGCCCCACGAGGAGGAGTGGCTACTGCAGTAAGTGTCACTGGCCATTCTCCATGGCAATGCCTCAGTGGTCATTACTGCGAGGTGCAGCTGAGTACCCCACCCCCACTACTCCCGGCCCTCCGGTGCCTTGCCCCTCCCCCCTTTTCCTCTACATTTTTTCTTTCTTTTCCTTATTTTTTTCTATTTTACTGATTCCAAGAAATCAACCATATTCATTATATTAATTTGTACTTGTATCTGTTATTCATTGAACAAATAAAATAATAGTCAGAAAAGAAAAAAATTTACTCCTTATAGAAGACAGACCCAGTTCATGCAACTTTGTTTGAATTAACCCTCTTGATACCAATCTGCCAAACACTGCCTCTGGTTCTATGAAACAAGCTTCCTGATTTTAAGTGATCTAAATTAAAACCTTTCACCAAAATTAATTTATGCTCCAAACATCAGCTTAATAATGACCAAGTTATTTTACTGAATTATTATTTTTAAAATTGGGAGAAAGGTAGTGTATTTCAATAGAAATATGATAACCAAAGGGTTAAATCAAATTTTCAAACTGTCAGTTTGTTTCTAACAATTAACTTTGAGAGCATGAAAATAATTCACAAATATTTTTCATGCAATCTGTTTTTCTTAGGAAATAAAAAGTTAAAATACAGAAAGTATTTTGTTCAAAAAATTATTGCAATTGAAGTTGGTATCAATGAATAATGTGAATAACAGTTTTTACAGCTGAAGACATTATGAAATAGGAGTGAAGCCTGGTCAGTACTTACTTTTGACATGGGGAAATAGGTATCAAAATAAATGATTTTTATCAATGCTGTTTTATTTTTCATGAATTATAAACAACATTATTTGGCTTTATATAGTTTAATAGTAATTTTCTCCCGTTAAAGTAGACAAATTAAAGTAAAAAAGTTTAGATCACTGTATGGCAAAATGTAATATGTAAAAACTGACTTACATCTCTTTCAATTGAATAAATCGGTCCATCAGATGTATCAACTTTGACCAACTCAGCTGAATACAAATCCATATCAGTCAATGTTACTGATATTACATCTAGCAGACAGATGTGCTTCATGGGGTCACATTGGGCATAAGCCATACTCTGCTGAACAGACAACATGAAAGGGTTTATAGTCTTTTTTTCCTGGGCAAGCAATGGTGCTGACAGTTTCTTACAGAATTTACTAGTCTGTGGAGAGGAGAGTTTGTCAGCGCTATCAGACAACACATGGCTGTCCAATACTGAAAAATTGCATGGAGACAAGCACTCCAATGTTGATAGTACAACACTTTCTTCTGCAGAAACATTCTCAGTGGGGTCAAAAATATCAGAAGATTTTGATTCAGTCATGGATGACGCTTCAAGTTCCCCATCTCTGATATCATGATCAAGACTACCATAAATGCTTTGGTTCATCAGATCAACATCAATTTTAGGAATAACTAGTGCAGGCTTTTCATTTTCTTTTGGCAAACTCTGATGGAAAACACTTTGAGTCATTGATGTGTAATTACCCTCAGAATTGGAGGATCTTTTGTCATCAGAATTTGAGTGAGTAGAGTTGGCTGAATTGTACTGTCTACCTTTAATAGTTCCAATGGAACCATCTAAAAGGAACTGGTTGGTAACACTAAGCTGTCCAAGTTCAGCAACGAGCAGGCCTGTTGTTTTATAACTATAAGGAAACAAAATCACAGGACTGTCTGCTTCAATGTTCATCTTAATGCGGGCATTACGTATCATACTTGCTGAGATCTGATAAAAAGGAACAAAGGAAACATTAGAGAAAAATATGCCCCAAAAAATCAATAATTCTTACATGCAAACATCTTCAGGTATACTTGATTTTGCTTATTTTTTTAAAATTATAAAATCAAATCAATAATAACTGTTTTTGATTTATTTATTATAGCAAGTATAATAATAACAGTAATAATTATTTTAATCACAATATCAAGTTAATGACTATAATATCTAGTTTAAAATAATACATTAAGGCCAAGAGTTAGAATGTCAATGAAAGTGAGCAAGTTGTGCATGCATGTCTGGGAAACAAGAACAACAAAAACAGTGGAAAACACATATAATAAGAGGTCTAGTGCATCATGTTATCTTCAGCCACTATCAAAAGAAGTGTGCAAAATGTTTCCTGTGTGCATACACTAATTTTACCTGAAGTGTGTAGTCCTTTTTTAAACTTGTATAAACATACACAAACACATATACGTATACACACACAATCAACCTTCTTGCTGCCATTTATATCAACACTCCTATGCAGATGATACTACTTTTCAGCCCTCTAACTAAAATAGTCAGCTTCTCTCAAATAACTAATTGTATAGTCCCTTCACTCACATCCATCCAACAAACTCATCTTATCATCCATACTTCCTAAACAAGGAGCCCAATTGGTCTTATTCCTTCAGATAATGACCTACAGATGTTCGAACAAAGCAACAACTCTATTGGTAATCAATCTATGATGGTCTGCAAAAATCATTGGCACTGCACCCAGGCATGGCGGTGTAGTTAAGAAGCTTGTTTCAAACTATGTGGCCTTGGGTTCAGTCCAACTGCATGACACCTTAAACAAGTGTCTTCCTCTATAGCCTTGGGTTGACCAATGCCTTGTGAGTGAAATTTGGTAAATTTGGTAAATGGGGACTGTACAGAAACCTGTCATTTGTGTGTGTCTTTGGATTGACACCGTTTTGGCAACAGTAACAATGTTTATATTCCCTAAACAAAACATTCATCTGTGGAAAGACATAGAACAAAGTACCTTACTTGAAAAACAAGTAAAGGTTGCCATCAGGAAGCGCATCCAGTCATGGAAAACTCAACAAGTCTCATCCAACCCATACCAGCATTGAAAAAAAAAAACATGTAAAAACAAAACAAATGAAATGGATATATTTTCTTGAGGCTATTTATAACTTTATGTTCTAGGAACCCACAAACACTGAAGCAGGTCACTGCACCTTTTCCTCACATAAACAATTATGACTTAGACTTGTCCATGAGCCCCAGGACTCAAAGCCAGAGCTTAACCCTGCTTCTATGACATAAGTGACTGAGATTACATTTCCTTCTCAACAGGATGTTGGTTTGTTTCAGGATTAACTTCTCAGCTAATGCTGGGACTCATGTACAGCTGAGTGAGTGGACTGGAGCAATGTGAAATGAAGTGTTTTGCTCAAGAACACAACACAGTGCCCAGTCTGGGAATTGAAACCACAATCTTATGAATGTCAGTGCAACACCCCAACTGTGTATTTTACATCACTTTAGTGCCTTGTATTTGCCAGAAATGGCTTTGGAGTCTCGTGTCTGCCCTACCATACCGAAATGCCGAGACCAACCGAATCACACGTGCTTAATAATATTAATAATTTTCATACAGCAAGGTAGAGTGGGAAACTCGCATTTAACCCTTTAGCATTCAGATTTCTGTGTCAAGTGTAATGCTTATTTATTCACATTGATTTGAATTTGTCATGCATTACTCTGTAGCTATGAATTCTCAATGATATGATTGTTTATTTTTAGAATAATATTGTAGAGTAAGTGTGAGAGGCCAGCTCTGGCCAGTTTGAAAACAAAAACAGGTAGATTATTTTGGCCGGAAATGGCCAGTTTAAATGCTAAAGGGTTAAGGACAGGTTTTCACATTGCTAGCATAACAATATAGCAGAGACGAAATAAGACAAGCTTAGACGAACAAACACAAACTTATCTTATATTGAGAACTGTGTATTTTACATCACTTTGGCACCTTATATTTGTCAGAAAAAGGCTTTGGAGTCTCGTGTCTGCCCTACCATACCGAAATGCCGAGCCCAACCAAATCACATGTGCTAAATAATATTGATAATTTTCATACAGCGAGGTAGAGTGGGAAACTCGCATTTAAGGATGCAACAGGACTTTCGAAATGGGTGCTTCTTGCAACAGGACTCTCGACGCGGCCACTTCCGCTTTTAGCATCAACACTCTCGACATCGCCTCCTACGCTTTTAGCAACATGGCTCTTGACACGGGTGCCTAACGGGCACAGGACTCTCAATGCAGGTGGGTCTTCTTTAACACAGCAAGGTGCCAAGCATCTCGGGTCCCTCATCATCTCATCTGAAAGGTTCAGCGTTCTGAGATCGTTCTTCAGTACTTCGTCCCATGTCTTCCTGGGTCCCTCTCTTCCCCAGGTTCCATCCACATTGAGTGAACGGCATTTCTTTATGGGACTATTGGCCTCCATCATCATCATATGACCAAACCAGCACAATCTTCTCTTTTAGTTCACTGACACTCTTTCGTACATGTATACTTACATTACACATCCAGCGGAGCATACTAGCCTCATTTCTCTCTAGCATTTGCATGTTCTTTATATTTAGGATTCATGTCTCACTTCCATGTAGAATTGCCGTTCGAATGTATGAATCATACAGTCTTCCTTTTACACGGAGAGAGAGGCCTTTCATTCCCAACAGAGGTAAGATTTCTCTGAATTTTCTCCATCCTATTCTTATTCTCTCTGCGATAGAATCTCCCACGATGGCAAGATCATCTGCATATAGTAATTCCCAAGGGATGCCGGTCTTGAATTCCTCTGTTATAGCCTGGAGGACAATGATGAAGAGTAGGAGACTGAGGACTGATCCGCGGTGAACCCCTACCTGTACACCAAATTCTTTGCTGTAATCGTGGTTAACTCACACCTTACTGACAGCGCCCCTGTACATGGCCTGTACTGTTTCACCAGCCAGCTTAGAGCCCACCAAATCACACAGCGGGGTACTCTATCGAAGGCTTTCTCAAGATCAACAAATGCCATGTATAAAGGCTTATTCTTGGCTAGGTACTTCTCTTGTTGCCTGACTATGACTATGGCATCAGTGGTGCTTCTCCCTGAGGCAAAGCCAAACTGCATTTCATCTAGTCTAATTCTGCCCCTGATTAATTTGGCTATAACCCTCTCCGTAATTTTCATCACCTGGTCCAGAAGTTTGATGCCTTTGTAATTGTTTCCATCTCCCTTACCCTTGTAATAGCTAACTATAATGCTGCTGTACTAGTTGCTGAGTATTACACCTTCTTGAATAACCTGATTAACTATGCATGTGACTAGCATATATCCTACCTTACTGGATATTTTGAGCATCTCAACAGTGATTCCAGATGGGCCGGGAGCTTTCCCAGTTTTTATATCTTTAATTGCCTTTTCTATCATACTGCTATCCACTAGTATAGCTGGTTCCTCTGTTGGGTTCATGTCCAGGAGATTCCATTCATTCTCCACGTTTAATAGCTTTATATAGTAACTCTTCCACGCTTTCTTGTCTGCATCCCTAAGTGCAAGCCTACCATTATCCCTCCACACACATTTTTCTCCTACGATATCTCTGACACACTGTCTTGCAATCTGGAAAACTTCGAGTCTGATTTTCACGTTGCAGTACCTTAGCGAACCTCTTCTTTTCTACTTCTGCTCTAGCTATATACACCTCATACCTAGCTTCCCTTTTAGCCTTCTGATGATTCTTTGCTACCCCCTTTTTTCCACTCTTTTCAAACTCGTCTCTTCTCTTTTATGGCCCCATCTATGTCACTGTTCCACCATATGTATATATATATATACACACACACACACACATACATATACATATATTTCAAAAGGTGTGCCAGAAAGTATGGCACAGTAGAACAGTTCCACACTCCACTTCTATTCCTGATGTGGTTTAACAATCTTCATAACACTAGACAGGCTAGTGTGTGGTGTTCACACACTATATAAAAACAGGAACACAGAAAACGTAATCAATACTTGAACTTTATATAATGCACACGTTTCAAAAGTCTGGAAAAACAATTATATGAGCTTAAATTCCCAGTTATGCAACAAAAGCATGATAGGCAAAACACAACACAAAGAAAAATGTGAGTCCTTATATACACCAACATGCAAATAAAAACTCACCCAACGCACATAATAACAGTAATAATAATAATAATTCTTTCTATTATAAACACAAGGCTTGAAATTTTGGGGGCAAGGGCTAGTCGATTATATCAACTCCAGTGTTCAACTGGTACTTATTTTATCAACTCCAAAAGGATGAAAGACAAAGTTGACCTCAGTGGAATTTGAACTAAGAACAGAAAGCTAGAAGAAATGCTGTGATTGATATATATATATATATATATATATATACACACACACACAACTTTGTGCATGGCAAATAGAATCTTAAAAAAACAGAAACCAAAGGGTTAATCATATTTGCCTTACCTTTTTCCCAATGGATGCAGCACGAATACGACCCATCCTGTCATGTAATTGCAGAAAATGCATACAGAATGCTGTTACTTCAGTCTGGAATCTATCTGTATATGTGTACTGCACAGTTGCCATGTTTAGTTTAACACACAAATCATATGCCCTCTGCATTCCTGGATCATCCCCAGCATATCTGAAAAACACACAATCATTTGGTATGTCAAATTTAACTGTCAACAACAAATTGATTTCAATCATTCTTCCTAAAATACACACATACATATACATGCTATATCCTCGAAGAGTAGTTTCAGTGTTCTTTGATAATATATAATCATGCTTTGCTTTGCCATAAGCCCTCAACTCCCGATGGAGCTGTAGAGGTGCTGTGACATGGCAATTTAAAAACTTGGTGGAGCACCTACCTTTTTATGTAAGATCATAACTGATTTCTTGGTGGCAGAAAAAAAGAACCAGGCAGACAAGAATTACCCCAGTACAAAACTAGTGTTTTATCTGTACCCTGAAAGGATGAAAGGCAAAGTTGACTTTGGCAGTATTTGAACTCAGTATGCAAAGAGCCAAAATGAATATTGCAAGGCAATCTGTCCTATGTTCTAATAACTCTGCCAACTTTTTCCCCACTATAAAACTACAGTGAGTTATGTATATTGTCCTTCTCAGGGTAATATATATCCCTCACAAAGTCATTTTCTATAGACAAATACCAACACCAAGGAAGATAAAAGGAAGACAATTCTCTTCTACCTACAAAATCAGCAGCTGAGCAAAAGATTTGTAGTGTTTCCGCTAGGACCAGTTGGTGCACCCAAACAGTTTAGTTATAAACCAAAAACCGTTCTTCCAGGGAACCAACACATCGCAATTATAAGATGTGAATTTTTATAACTAATAGTGACTGTAGTTCTAAAAGAAAACAGTTGGGTAAAGATTGAATGAGGGATCTGGAAGGAGAGACATATAAAGTTGACAAAGGGTAGAGAGACAAGTATATCAGGTGAGCCTGAATAGGCTGAAGTTGGGGGAAGGTAATCAAATAGTTCAAAGGAGCAGAGGCTGTTATAGTTACTCCAAGGATGTAGTGTGTGTGTGTGTGTGTACGCATGCACTTGCAGATGTATACATGTGCATTTTAAGGTACAAAGTATATACTTACTTGAATACATCAAATGTAAGGGCTTGGTCACCGACACTGATGAATTTTTCTCGGAAATTCAGCCCATATGGTGATTGGTCAAGCACAGAGATGCTGCCAAGTTGACCAACAACATGTGTGTTACCATCGTGCAGAGACAAGTTGGCTTTCAGATTGGACACTGTGGCTCGAGCCAGTTCATACTCTGGTTTGTTCATAATTAGAGTGAGGCTTTCAATATTCATGCGAAACTCTGAGTTTACAACTTCTTCACCTTGAATAGAGTTATCTAAAAGACAAAGATTTTAATAGAAAATATACACATACACACAGACACAGACATGCACACACTCATTCAACAGAGAACATATAAATGAAAAGAAAACATACTCTGGTTGAAACAAAAAAAAATCTTGAAAATGAGAGTAAATGTGAAAGAATGAATTAAACACATTATTGATCAATGTTTACATGAATTCAATGATGCAAAAACAAAAAGGAAAATATTTCAATCTGCAAATAAGAAAACTAGATAGTAAAATGCTAATATTATATTACAGTTTCTGCAATGTCAAGTAGATGAGGGATAGGATACTAGCTTTTATATCCACAAGAAAAGAACTCAACACTGCAAATCAAAAGAAGTAGTCATCAAGTACAAAGTGGTCCCACTGTTTACAACAGTGAATTAAACTACTTCCTACTGATAGATAGGATAACTCAGACAGTAGAGTGTTTTAGCTAGACACCCAAAGTGGTGTTGGTAACAGGGTATGAATTGCTGACCTCTTTGTTGGTTGTACAGGATCATACCACAATTAACTCAGCTATCCATGCTCCTATATAAAAGAAAGCCGATACATTTTGAGAAAATAAGTTCCACAGATTGAGTTAACTTGGATGATTACACTGTGTGATAAAATTAAAATTTCTTTTTTGTCTTTGGTCAGTAAGTGTTATTTCCTATTTGTTTCTATCTAGAAATCAAAGGAAATGACAACTATTCCCTTCAAACTTTGCTTTTGTGACCAGAACATCAATATTTTGAAACTGACTTATTTTCCATTACATTTCAGACAGATTCAGTACTGAGTTGCTGAAGCAGAAATATCGTTCTAGCAAATATTCTGCTCAATACCATAGATTTGCTTGCCACTTGCTTGACCTTAACCACTCTAGCATGTCCCTTAATGGCTGACAATATGTGCATCTCTGATCAAAAGCAGAAGTAGTGGGGGAGCAACATAGCCATGTGTTGAGAGGGATTCTTTGGGATTTGAATAAATGTAAGAAAAGCAAAGTTTGAAGGAATTATTATTAGTCATTTTTCATACTTTCTAGGGATAAGCAAATAGGAAATAAGTTGCTACCCAAGAACAAAAATCATGTTACACAGTGTTATATAAAAACATGCTCTCTTCTATATATATTATATGTGTTTTATTGAAGAATATATCATATATTCTTCAACTCGTTTTGCAAAATTATGTAATGATGAAAAAACATTGTTTTCTCTATATTCTATTGCAGATTAGTCCCGAATACTTAGAGTTCAGTATTGGAGTGACATGCGTTGCTGATTCACTGGGCGTAGCTATTGCAGGACTTGCTTCAATTCCAGCTCACAACAGCATTTGCCGAAGACATATCAAGATGTAATCAGCAGTAAATGATCAACATAATATCATATAGACAAATTTTAATAATTAATTTTAACACCACTCAAGTGATCCAAATCTAACAATGAGTGATTTTATTAATTCAAGCATTTAGTACATGATACGACTGTTGTCACTAATAAGCATTGGATTGAGAAGTAACAGCAGTTCTTGTTTTCATGTTTTCTTCTGGGTATACTGAGGTAAGAAGGACAATGAAGTTTTATAATAAGACAATATGCAGACCAATGTCAGGATTTGAAACTATAATTTAGCTTCTTATTCACTTAGCTGATACTCTCATTTCATTTTTTTACATGTTTTAAATTATTTTAAGCACCATATTTATATCACTTTATTTTCCTAGTTATCTTACATCATAATTTAAATAATATATACACATGCATTTTTTAAATATATATTTTTATATTATCTTGTTATAATTAGATATTTTTTTAAAATATTTTTTTATAAAAAGAATTAATCTATTTCGTAATAAAGCAATTTATATAAATAAATAATTTTTTTAGATTTGGGATGTGTTTCTGTTCCATCATCATCATACGTCCATGTCCCATGCTGGCATGGGTTGGGTGTTTTGATAGGAACAATGTTTGCTTTGGTATGTTTTTTACAGCTGGATGCCCTTCTTAATGCCAACCACTTTACAGTGTGGATTCTATGTGGTGATAAAACAAATAAACATCAGACTTTTAGTTGGAAGAATACATTACCTTTTAAGATTTCTGTAATAAGTGAGAAAAAAAAATTAAAACAACACATTCAATGCATCTTCCTTGCTCTTTGATTTAAAATTCAACTTCTCCCACCAAAGTTGATTGAGAAATGATTATCTCCATCAGGGCACACCAAGTGTTTGAAAAACATTACTTATATGTTTTGAGAGAGCTAGAATAATACTACCAGAGCAAAAAATTAAATGATGCCTTAGTGCTTTCAAGACTTGCTGAAAATGTAAATACCATCTGTGATCAAGATGTCTGGAAATGAAAACTGTTCAAAAACTTTTCAACTGCTAGGAAAGTTGAAAATACCATACAATAGTAAATACATTCCTTCTTTGATAGAAATTGATAGAAATAAATTAAAATTTTGAAAATACTGACAGTCAATACTGTAACTGAAAGACTGTACAAAGCAGAGTAGTGTTGTATAATTTCAAAGCAGCTTCTTCTTCGTCAGTAATAAAAGAAAAATATTGTTTATTTTATATATGTATGATTTCTGGAACTGCATAAAAAAGTCCTTGGTCAAACCTAGGAAGGCATATTTGAGTATTACAAAATAAGAATCAAAACAGCTAAAAATGTTTCCTGTATCTTTTGTGTAAGTGTTCCAACAATTATATGAAAATTGTCTCTCAAGTGTTCTTATTCTACATCAAAAACAAAGAACTTCTAATACACATCTAATTCACTGATTATGTCTGGCAAGAGTTAATGCTGGCGGCCTATTTTAAAGGGAAAAAAAAACCCATTCAGATTGGTTCTCTCTCTTCCTCTCCCCACATAAATATTTCATAACACTATCTTCACTTATAGTCATGGATATTGGGTAATGACCATAAAAGTATGATTGTGAATACAAGTGGTCAAAATGGGGTTATTCGACAGTGTATGTATCTCCTTGATAAAGGAGTCTCTCCAGATTGAGCCACCACTTCACATTGAGAGGTCACAGCTCTGATACTACAAACATTGGTTAGAATGTCACAGGAAAGGCTTGCAAGACATATTCTTCAAGCTGAGCCAACTGGCACAAGACCAAGGGAGAGACCACTATTGAGTGGATTGGACAATATCTATTGTCTCAGCAGGTCACACTTGGGAATCCAGCCAGAAAGTCTAATGACGGTTGCTTCTGATAGTTATGGAGAAGGTGCCTGAGGACCCTACCCCTATGACTTTTCCAGGAATAGTGGGTGGAGAAGTTGAATGGATAAATACTTCAGCTTAGGCAGGCATAACAAATATACATCACAGAAGTGTTGAAAAATATTTTCAATATCCATAGCATTGCCAAATACCTTATTTCTTATCAGAAAAAGGTAACATTTATCTATGTAACATTAACATCAGAGCTCCTTATGAAACAAAATCATTTTTCACTAAGCAAGCATCAACTTTTCTCACTTGCTTGATAGAATAATTGACCAGAACTCTTACTATACAATTCTGACTAATTTTATACACCAGTTTCTTTTTTGCTCATTTAAATTATAGTGAGTTCAAATAAGCCGCCGTATTCAATATTGAATACCCCCCTGGTGAGAAGATCCATCTGCTGTCAGCACCCTTCTACCGGAGGGCTGGGAATGCCATGGCTGATGATGCGAAAACACGCGCTGAGACTATGGCATCTCCAAATATTCTTGATTC
>JAOPUL010004099.1:35515831-35530973 GCA_027564515.1 Octopus rubescens
CCAGCATGGAAAAACAGACGTTAAAGGATGATGATGATGATGATGATGATATATATATATATATATATATATATATGTAATAATTAGGGGAGAATATTATATCCAATAATTTTTTTTTAATATTGGGGGTATAGAAAACTCCCAGATATGGCCTGCATATAATGTTGAATTTAACATGTACTAAAAAGCTTTAGCACATATTTATATATATATATATATACCAAGTGATTTTAACAATAAAGAATATAGAGACAGGTTCGACATCAAAAAAGATTTTCTTTAAATATACATTAGGTCATACACCATATATATATATAAATATATATATATTCTCCACACCTTCTTTTCCTGCTTTTTTATAAGTATTTATGTCAGCTCACCTGTTTATCTCAAAGTAATGAAAGGTGTGGTTGGCAAGCTTTGAACACAAAATATGGACCACCAAACAGGAAAGGCTGGGAACGATGGTGGAAATGTGTATTAGAAACTAGTGGTACTCTAAGGTCCAACAGGCTTTAGTCCCACCTTGGGAAGTGGGGACAAGACATTATAAGCCATAGGGCAATAACGTACCCCTGCATTCCCATCCCCCACCATTTCTATAACTGGGTGTTGTAGGAATTATATACAGCCTTGATAGTTCTTAAAGAAGGTGTCACTGCCTCTCCTAAGAACATTTTTTCTTTTATTATAATTCCATTCATATTTTGGGTGTAACAAAATCTTTATATTTTTTTTTTTTGTCTTTGATTAGTAAGTGTTATTTCCTATTTACTTCTATCTAGAAATCAAAAGGAATGACTGCTATTCCCCTTCAAACTTTGCTTTTGTGACCTGGACATCAATGTTTAGAAACTGACCTATTTTCCATTACATTTCAGACAGATTCAGCACTGAGTTGTTGAAGCAGAAATATCGTTATAGCAAATATTCTGATGAATACCACAGATTAGATTTGCTTGTCAGTTGCTTGACTTTAACAACTTGGGCATGTCCCTTAGTGGCTGACAATATGTGTATCTCTGATCATGATCAGGAGTAGTGGGGGAGCATCATAGCCATGTGTTGAGAGAGATTTTTTGGGGTTTGAATAAATGTAACAAAAGCAAAGTTTGAAGGAAATATTAGCCATTTTTCATACTTTCTAGGGATATGCAAATAGGAAATAACAGTTGCTACCCAAGGACAAAAATCGTGTTACACAATATTATCATTCCCTGTTTGAGAATAGTAACAAAATGATTTCTAACATTGTCACTAAGCAAGAAATTTTGCACAATGGTATTACCATCAATGAAATTGACCCCAGTGGTACTTTATTGGAGTTCAATCCTGGTTACAATCCAACCAATTTTTCCCTGTATATATTGACAGGATGGGCATTAATTACATTGGTCACACCAGACTGGGAAGGTTTGCAGAAATCATGAGCACTGCCTCTCCTCTCCCGACTGACTTACCAGAAAGATGAAAGGCTAGTTTGGCTTTAACGGGATTTGAACTCAGGGTGTAAAGGAACATAACTAAATATCGTAAGGCGTTCTATTGTCTACTGCCACAAAATGAAAAAGGAAATAAAAACAAAAGGGGAAAAAAAAAGGCTACCTTCAGTGTCCAACGAGGAGTCTTGACTGGTTGAGAAAACATTTGGTGACTGGGCACCAGCTTCTTTAAATGTAGCTCCAAGACCCAGGAAATCAAGTAATACAACCCAAGTCTGCAGATTAATGGTTGTATCCAAACTGCTAAACTGAATATCAATGGAGCGATTGATCTATTGAAAAACAAAGAAACAAGGATAATTATTTCACAATAAGCAAGACATTTTTGCCAGACTTTCTCCTTTTTTTGTTTACATTTGAAAACCTGTCTTTTATGTTTTTATATGTTTCAGTTATTGGGCTGTGGCCATGCTGGGGCATTGTCTTGAGTTTTTCTTTGAACAAATCAACCCCAGACTTATGTCTTTTTTTAAGTCAGATACTTATTGTATTGGTTTCTAAGTTATGGGGATGTAAACAAACCAACACAGGTTGTCAAGCAGTGGGGAGAGGGGACAAATACAGACACAAACACACACTCATATACAATGGGCTGCTTCTAGTTTCAGTATACCAAATCTACCCACAAGGCTTTGGTTGGCCCAGGCTGTGGTAGAAGAAACTTGCCTAAGGTGCTGCACAGTGGGACTGAACCGGAAACCATGTAGTAGCAAAGCAAGCTTGTTAACCACACAACAGTGCCTACACCTACAGCAGTTTTCCCTGTAAACTTGGTGTAAATAGCAGTGGCAGCATTTAATATTCCAATAAAATTGATGAAAACATAGTTTCCATTGATTTGATTGGATTCCATCCAGCTATAGCTATAAAACAATGCTTTTCTAGCTGGATGCCCTTGATAATTGCTAATCAATGCTATAACCATTATCATTATTACTATCATTGTTACCAATGTTTTGGACAAGTGCACTATACAGTATCTCTTCTGACATCTCAATCATTCAATAATAAAACAACACCAATAATAAATAACATCTACAATGTTTAGAATGAGATTACTAGTTCTATGATATTTACATTTTTAAGAAAAACAAAAGCATTTTGTTTTCACCTGTTTATAGGTTTCTTGAAACTGAGGACACTTGCTATCAACTAGGAATATACTAATGTGAACCAGAGGTCCACTGTTAGTAATTTGTTCCATTGAACCCATAGGAGAAGGTGGTGGTGTACAGGGATAGCATCTCTCACTGAAAATAAGGGTTGAAACAATAAAATACAGCAAATACTTGAAAGTTTACAGCAGAGACAAAAAAGAATTATACATAGTATATAGAAAATAAACAGGCACAGGCATGGTTATGTGGTCAAAAAGCTTGCTTCTCATCCATGTGGGCTCAGGTTCAGTCCCACTGCATGGTACCTTGGACAAGTGTATTCTACTATAGCCCCTGAACAACCAAAGCCTTGTGAGTGGATTTGGTAAATGGAAACCGAAAGAAGCCTGTCATGTGTGTGTGTGTTTATGTTCAATCATAATAAAAAAACAATTTTACATTAATCTGATGGGTTACTCTACACTTTTGAGAAGTACAAATTTATTATTCTTAAGAATGTTGACAGTGACTTCGAAGTTTCAGCCAGTAAAGCCATCAAAACTTCGAAGTCACTGTCCAATAACATTCTTGTTTAAGAATAATATATATCAAAATTACGAATTAAGGGCTCTCAGAGAGAGCTTGTATTACTAGAAATAGGAGCCAAAATGCTCCAGCTTGTGAATATACAATCTATTTTGATAAATTTAACCTACTTGGTAGTTCTGTATTACAGCTTGTAGCCTCATGGCTCTACATATTTATATATATATATATGTCTGTGTGTGTGTATGTTTGAGTTTACCCCCGTCTTAACATCATGATGTTGTAAATGAGTACAAGCAATATTGCTGGTTTTTCAATCTTCTATGAAAATATGTCTAGCTATAGGGAAATATTACTTTGTTTGGAAACAGGTGAAGATTGGTGACAGGTAAATCTACCATAACAAATTTCATCTAATCTATGAAAGCATGGAAAAGTGGATGTTAAATGGCAATTATGAGGATGATGTATATATTGAGAAATTATCGATACTTCTACAATTCAAAGTATTATTACTGCTATTTATACAGAAAATATGTGAAATAACTTGTGAGGCAAAACTAATGCTAATAGTTATTATTAATACTTCACAACAAAGTTTGCAACTAGGTTTCAGTTTCCATTTCAAGCTATACTTCAAATACAATAAGAGTGTAACAGGTATTTTTAGGTAAGATAACTAACTGTAGCAGAGCAATGTGCCTTAGCTATGTCCTTGAATTTTATAATAAATTGTAAGAATTCAAGGCTATCATACCCGGAGGCTGGACAACAGATTTGATGAAACAAAAAAGGCCTGTCACACTGTACTTACACACTGCCCTTAATAGCATGAACATGTGCAGCTTGGTTTCAGAGGAGACTGAAGTGCGACATATCAAGTGTACAGAACTTGCCAGTTGGATCCAAAATGTGATCAACCTTCAATATTGTAGGACTATTGATGCAGAGAGTTTTTAATTTTTGATTATCATTATTTTGGGGTAGAGGAGGTGGCTGTGACCATAGCCTTTGCAGGCTCTTCCAGACAATGAGATTTATATTGTTAATGTTTCCCTTAAACTGCAGTAAGTAGAAAATTGCAGGGAAAATGTTTACAGGGAGAAAATTCCTTAGGAGCAACATTTTGGTAAGAAAGGAATGGATAGTGATTAGTGTGGGACCTTGGACAAAGTAAAAACAATATGGCAAGTTAAGAATACCTGAGTGGTGACAATATGAGAGTAGCCACCTCTAAAGAGCAGAGGCCATTACAGTAGTGGAAAAAAAGAGAGAAAGGATACAGCATATTTATGGGCGAGACATGGGAGTATTTCTACCTGAGGTTACTTTAACAACAGCTAAAGTATCATATCAGTCATAAAGTTAGAACTCTAGACCATAAAGTAAGTGACCCAACATCATTTTAACATCCATTTTTCCATGCTTGCATGGGTTGGAAGGAATTTATTGAGGTGGATTTTCTATGGTCAGATGCCAACCTATTTCCAAGCAAGACAATATTTCTCCATGTCTAGACATGTTTTTCCAGAATAGTGGAAAGGAATGACATTGCTTGTATGACAGTGATGCTTATTTACAAGCATCACATGTCAAGGCAAAGAAACAATAACACACACACACACTGGGCTTCTTTCAGTTTCTGTCTACCAAATCCACTCACAAAGTTTTGGTCAACCCAGGGCTATAATAGAAGACACTTGATCAAGGTACCACGCAGTGGAACTGAACCCAGAACCATGTGATTGGGAAGCAAACTTCTTAACAGTCATGTTTGTGCCTGATAATAATCAATATGTCAATATGATTTGTTTAGTAATCTCCTGAAAGAAATGAATATAAATGGAAATGAAATTAAAGATACAGCTACAGTAAACAGTACTTACTTGCTTTCTTCTGCAGCCATTTTCCTCTGATTACCTCCTAAGCTGTTTTTCTTAGAATGAGACATAAAAACATTCTCTTCATGAAAACTTGAAGGCAAAGAACCGGGCATTTTGGGTTTAGGGACCATTATTGTACAATCAGGACAAGATGTTGATAAATTAGAACCTAGTTTATCTTCTTTAGGTTCTGGTTCTTCCTTTTTAGATGAAACCATTAAATAACGAGGTTTAGAATCATTTGTCTCTAATAAATCTTCCAAAGTAAGTGATTTAAGAGAAAGGTCAAATGAGGACACATAATTGTCCATTCGATGATAAACAAGGATGAGATCTTGTAAGCAAAGGTCAACAAGTCGTTTTTGAGAATCGGGTTCCAAATCACCTTGCATCTCCACACTGAACATTGCCACTTCAAACCGTGCTTCTAATGGGAGACTGGTTGGAACTGGTTTTAATGACTGAGAAGATTCACTGCTCCCTGTTCGAATCCCTTTGGCAATGTCTGATTCAGTAGAAGAGTCTAGTTTTAGTGCTGATATTCCTGTCAAAATAAACAAATGAATAAAGAAATATAATATGATGATGATGATGAATAAAAATCCTTTGATAAAATTGGAGAAAAATTGAAAGAAGAAAAGAAAACACCACCAACACTAAAAAGAGGCAGTGCATAGTGTGTATATAATTTTTCTAAATATGTACTTTTTGTGGCAGAGGAGTAGTGCAATAAAGAAAGAAAGGCATGCTTATAACTTTTTTTTAGCAGTGCCTGCAATACTGCAGACTATCTTAATAACAAATGATGGTAACCTCATTAACACAATAATTTCAAAGGACATATTGGGCAACACTATGATGGTTTCTCTAGAGTGCATGGCGACAGTAAGTATGGTGAAAGATCATGACTTCTGGAATTCTGTAATGCAAATAACCTAATCAATACACATTTCAGGAAACTAATCAGTCAGAGAGACTTTATTCTCACCAGGAAATGGGATTGACGGATACATATAATACAATCAACCAACATACTAAGGATTCAAAGCTATTCATATGAACCACTAAGTTCCCATAACTCTAGAAAGAGGAAAATAGAAAAAAATATTACTCTCCACCCACTCTTTTGATAAATACAGTATCTTTACTTACCTGGTAAATATGATGAACTATTGTCACCTTCACTGGAAATTGAGAAAGTAACTGTCTCCTCATTTATGCCACTTAATGTTAAGTTGTGGCGAGTTTCAAGAATCTGTTCATAGACAGCTTTAGAAAGAACAAGTTTACATGGTGTTGCAATGACAATATTAACAGACAATGACTGGGAAGGAGATGGAGAAGATTTTTTGTCTTCAATGTCATTTGGGATGATATATGTGAAGGCTGAGGTGAATGAACGAGATTTGAAAGGTGTGCTTTCTTCCATACCAGGTGAGCAAGGTGATCGGCATGTGATGTCATACTCAAGTACATGGAGGGTTATTTCTATATTTGTATCATACAACACTGGGCTACATTTGCGAAACTGATCGTCCTTAAACAGACGTTCAATGTCAAGTCCATGATAGTCAAATACACGTTCATAAATATTGAATGTAGTTAAATTCAATGCATACAAACTCATCTTGTCAACATGAATACTAATGCAGTCCTTGACATCTTTCTTAGTAATTGACTCAGCAGGCATATTTTTGATGAAGATTTCTCCAAGGCAAGCCATTAGAACGTCTGAACTCGTTTGCTTTCGAGGTAGGAATACAATTGGAGTCTCAATTTGCATGTCAATATTAATCTTGAGGTCTTCTGGTGGGGAAGTTGTTAACGAACCAGTCAAGAACTGTTCCTCACTGTAGGACATATCTGGAGGGAAGAAGTCATTCATCTCTAAGGACTGGCTTTCAGATTTACGTTGATTTGGTGGAGAATGAATGTAATCATTGCTACTGGTGTTACCACCAGGGAAATTGCTACTGGCTGTTTCTATACGCTTGGCTACAAGACCTTTGGCAACTTCTTTTGCAGCATGCTTTATTGAAGAAGCTACATTTGAAGTATAGTCTTTGAAGCTGGAAAGACATTCAGATAACTCCCTTAAGAAAAGCGGAGAGTGGATATAAATGACTGATGCCATCCTGATCTTTACAGAAACGTCCTTCTCAGAAACTGCAGAGTTGCCGTTAACTGTATAGATAAGGCTTTCATTAATTGGAAGAAGTGGAAAAGAAGAAGAAAGTAAAGTGGCATGTCCTAGGTATCTCTCTAGTTGGAAGGTTAATGCATAGCTATTCCTAGAGTTGTTATCTAAGATCTCAGGTTGCCATTGACAGGATTTCTTCTGATTAGAGCTGTACACCTGAACCATATCAGAATTGCTTTGGAAACTTGGAAGTGTTGACAACTTGCCAACTTGTAATAGATATTGGTGTTTGTGGGCTTCGGGCATTACATTTACAATGTGAAATCCTTCTAGTGAACCAGCTACCTCAAGTTTTTCACCTGAAAAAAAGAAAACCATAAATAAATATTTTCATTCTACTACTACTACTACAACAACACAAACAAGTAAATGAAAAATTATCAGATAAGAGAAAAATAAGTAATTTTAATGGTATTTCTACTTGATCTTATGTAGTTTAATACTGATAATGGTGCAGAAAGACAGAAAAAGAAATGTGTAGCAGCTAAATAATCAAAAGTTGTATTGCTTTCAAACTGAATAGCATTAGCAGAAGAAAGTTTACATTTCAATGTGACTGACAAGGAAAATCCACATGATGGAAGGCTGGGATGCTGGGACTCCAGCACAGTAGACCTAGCCAACCCATGCCAGCATAGAAATACTATTTTAAAATTATGATGATAATAAATCTTGTTTCTATAAGTGTAAGTGCTAGTGACACGTTAAAAACACTCATGCTGGTGACATGTTAAAGGCACCTGGTACACTCACTGGGGGTGGTTGGTGTTAGGAAGGGCATCCAGCCATAGAAACCAAGCCAAAACGGACTGGAGTCTGGTGCAGTTCCCCGGCTTGCCAGTCTCCAGTCAAACCCATGCCAGCATGGAAAAAGGACGCTAAATGATGATGATGTATGTGTGAGCGTATATATGCAAAACGCACACAATACCTTAATATCATCAACATTTAATAATCATGTTCCATGCTGACATGGGTAAGACAGCTCAGCAGGCTTTGCCGGGTCCAAGGACTGCATCATGCTCCAATGTCTGTTTTGGCATGGTTTCTATGGTCAGATGTCCTTCCTAATGCCAACCACTTTTCAGCATGTACTGGATGCTTTTTATGTAGTGCCAGCACTAGTGAGGTTGCCATACAGTAGAGAGGAAGGTGGGTTTACACTAGAAGATGAGGGGATTAAAGTACGAGAGAAGGGGCCAGAACAGAACTGGTTTCTTGCTGTAGAGGAGCTACACACATATACAAATATGCATACACACACACACAACAGGCTTCTTTCAGTTTTCATCAACCAAATCCACTAACAAAGCTTTGGTTGGCCCAAGGCAATAGTCAAAGAGATTTGCCCTAGGTGTCACACAGTGAGATTGAACCTGAAACTATGTGGTTGGAATGCAAACTTCTTAACCACAAAGCCATGCCTGCACCTATACAGAAAATATAATTATTGGATAATGAGGAAACTACTCTATCTGGTAAGGGAGTTCTCTCCAATCAATGAAGGAGTCTCTTCATTGATATGATGATGTGTTAAGCAAAAACAAATTTATGTTTCAGATTGAGCCCCTCCTCAAAGAATGAAATATATATGCACATTCCATTTTGACTATTCCCATCATGAGCCTAAGAGAAAACTTCTATATGATCGATAAACTAGCAACAAAATTGCTCTCAAATTTCATTCTTTTGTCTTAAAAAAAAAACAAAAATAAGAATATATTGGATAATAAAGTCATAGATATACTGTGACCAAAATTTAGGATGGTCACACCCAGAATATCTTTGATCTTAAGTTTACTGAAATAATCTAGAGCTAAAGAACAACAACATAATTTACTTACTTATGCGAGCATTGATTTGTGCATTGGACATGGTAATAGTGGCTACCTTTCTGGCATTCCGGCCAGAGACTGAGTCTTCAAGATGAACTAGCAGGATGTTTAAGCGATGAAAATCAGCTGTTACGCCAATGCACATACCAGAGATACTCTGTAATGTAGAAAAGATATGGTTTAAGACATATATATATATACATATAACATACATGCTTACTTACACACACACACACACACACACAATCATCATTTAACGTTCACTTTTCCATGTTTGCATGGGTCAGACGGAATTTTGTTGAAACAGATCTTTTACAGCCTGATGCCCTTCCTGTTTCCAACCCTCGCCTCTTTCCAAGTAACATAATATTTTCCCATAGCAGGACATGTTTTTCATGGAAGACTGGAAATGAACAGCCTTGCATGTATAGCTATGATGCTCATTTACAACCATCAAATGATGTCTAGACAATGGTACACACAAACACATGTATGTGTGTGTGTATGTATATGTGTGTGTGTGTGTGTGTGTGTGTATGTATGTATGTATGATTAGCCTCTTTCAGCTTCCATCTACTATATCTACTCGTAAGGCTTTGGTCAGCCCAGGGCTTTGGTAGAAGACACTTACTCAAAATGCTGCACAGTAGGACTGAACCCAAGACCACATGGCTGGGAAGCAAAAGTTGCTTAAGCACACAGCACAGCCAGTTGGGGGGGGGGGAGGTAATGCTCATGACCCTTTACAGGGCCTCTAAGACAGCTGAGAAGTTGTCATTAAACCAGAGACATGGCTTCCAAAGAGAATGCTTATAATGCAAGCCTTTAGCTCCACTAAAGGAACTCAAGGTGCTAATAGTGGTGGTTGGCGGTATTAAACCAGGAGATGGATTAAGTCTACCACCCATGTAGGCCATGGTGGGATTTGAATTCAAAATGTAAAGTATCAAAACAAATAGCACAAGGTATCATCATTTAACATCCGTTTTCCATGCTGGCATGGGTTGGATGGTTTGTCAGGAGCTGGCAAGCCAGAAGAGTGTGCCAAGCTCTACTGTTTGTTTTGAAATGGTTTTTACAGCTGGATGCCCTTCCTAATATCAACCACTTTACAGAATGTACCGGTGCTTTTTACATGACACCAGTAACAGTGTGATTGTCAAATAACTTACAAGACATGACCTCTCACTGAATGGGGAGTAGTATTAAAGAAGGTGGCACTATGCCAGGTGACAAGAAGTTAAAGTATGACAGAGGGACAGAAATAGATGTCTTGCAGGAAAGGAGATACATGGCTACTTCATCTTGAGAAATAATATTTGTATATGCATGTGTGCATGTGTTTATATGGATCATCATCAAATATCCACTTTTCCATGCTCATGCTTGCATGAGCATACAGGATTTGTTACAGTAGATTTGCTACGGCTGGATGCCTTTCCTGTTGCCAACGCTCACCTGTTTCCAAGCAAGGTAATATTTGCTGTCACCAAATTGATTTTTTCATGGAAAACTGGAAATGAACAACACTGCTTGTATGACAGTGATACTCGTTTACAACCATCACATGATGTCAAAACAAAGGTACATATACACACGCACACATATATAGGTACATATATGATGGGCTTCTTTCAGTTTCTGTCAACCAAATTCACTCAAAAGGCTTTGGTCGGCCCAGGGTTATAGTAGAAGACACTTGCCCAGGGTACTGCACAGTAGGACTGAACCCAAGACTACATGGGGAGCAAGCTTCTTAAGTATGCACTTGTACACACAAACACACATATACACAGAGTCACACACTTTAAAGTTTATGAGAAGTGAGTACTATCAGACGTATCAGATCTTTCGCAGGTTGGCTTCACTGTGCTCATTAAAATTAAATAATAATTACCTGAGGGACTGAAGATACTGATTTTTGTAAATCAGCATTTTTGGAATCGTCATTTTGGCCTTTAGAAGATGAATGATTTGGAGATCGAATGGATTTTTTAGACATGTCTTTCATTGTGCTATGAAAAAAACTCATTATTTCTGTCAAAGTTTCTTGATTGGCTGCAAAGTAAAGAGGAAAATATTAAAAAGAATAAAAATCAAATGAAATGCAAAAAACTATATATATCTATATATATATATACACGGACGTTAAAGGATGATGATGATGATGATGATGATATATATATATATATATATATAATTGTGTTGTCATATATATTACAAACACCTTGAATAATATTTAGTTAGGAGTAAAAGAAAAGCAAAATGTGTAGCAACAAAATAGCCAATTGGATAGCTCACTAAGCTGTAAGAACTAGATCTTATTGAAATGTTATACCCTGTAGATTATTATTCTATCAAGCAGCATGTAATGTTACTGATTCTAAACATAAACATTAGTTTTATGAGCTCTTCTGGTTCATGTGTTATTACTTGTATTTTTTTAAAATACAGAATCTCAAAACTGCACTTTACACTGAGAGGAAAAATTAAATGCAACTAAGAGCAACAGCTGAGGCTTGTGTCACCCAGCTTTAGTCAAAATTCTTCAATAACCAATGACAATACATAGCATGCTGCCTTTTCTGAGGTTCCTTATGGATGACCTTCAATTAGTTTCCTGTTTGGTGTCAGTCTGATGAACCAATGGGGACAACATTTCATCCTACACACACATTTTTGCTGCCACACTGTAGGCTGGCATGAGCGACTTTTTCCTAGAAGTCAGTTGCGTGAGACATGGCTTATCATCAGGCAGGCTGCACTACTAAAAATAATAAGCGCAGAGATCACATGATTTCAACCTTCCTTGGTCTCATCAATGATGGATGCTCGACCAGAGATAGCAGTGACTCATCTCCCCGCCAGCGATATGCAGAAAAACAGTGCCAGAGCAGGCGCTGGTGTTGCAATTAGCCAGTGAGATCGTTAAAATAAAATTCATTAGGCATGCCATTTGGAAAGTTCTGTAGGCTGCAGTTTGCCTATGATTGCTGTAAATTCAACTCCTACAAATTTCAGAGGAGGAAAGATAGTGACAATGATCATAACACTTTCCTTCCCTGACTGATCAGGCTAATGACTAATGAGGCCAGTGTCCAGCATCCAACTTGAAATCTGCTGGGAAAATCTGGAGCTGGTCTGAATACAATGGTGTTAAGGTGATATGTTACACCTATTACTTGACAATAATCAAATTATAGTGGTAAACAGGGAGATATATTACGTCTACCATCTTACTTAAGTCAACTGAGGATCTGATGGTGGTGTTAAACAGAGTGTTATACCAGACCAGACTGGAGCAATGACATTGTGAGTAGAAGTTATTTATTATTACTAAATGGTTTGATTTATTCTTTACTTTGATAGAAAAAACAGAGGTGACAGCATTCATGTAGGCCAGAGGTTGGAGCATATTTGTTAGTTATGGAATGCATGTTAACTGAGTGGCCTTTCTCTGGATGTGGTCCTGGAGATCTGTAGAACTGACCCAATTTTTGACTGACACACAAGGCTACTAATTTATGGGGATAGTACAGTTGATTAAATTAACTTCAGTATTTGATTAGTTCTTTTATTTTATGGACCCAGGAAAGAAAGGTTTAATCAACCTCGGTAGGATTTAAACTCTGAAAATAAAGAATGGTACTAAATATCACAAATCATTTTGTTTTATGCTCTACTGATTTCTGCCAATCCAACAACAAAATTGATATTTTGTAGGCACCTGTGCTGGTGAAATGTTTAAAAAAAACCCAGTACACTCTATGGAGTGGTTGGCATTAGGAAGGGCATCCAGCCATAGAAACCAAGCCAAATCAGACTGGATCCTGGTGCAGCTCTCCGGCCTGCCAGTTTCCAGTCAAACCGTCTAACCCATGCCAGCATAGAAAATGGATGCTAAATGATTATGAGGATGATAAATTTTCCCTGAGATCAATGGAGAGTCAAGTCAGCCAGTTATAATTGTAAATTGCAACTAAGTGTGTACCACAAATTTAATTATTGTCAAGTATAACATGTGTAATACATTTCCTGTAGTTTACTTCATAGTCCAAAACAAACTATAAAACAGAAAATGCAAGAATATCTAGATAGCTAGACCAGATATCATGCCCAGATGTTTGACCTTGGCCAGTGACCAGTTGTCATCCCAAATTATAACATCAACCTGAATGATAGTTGCTGTGTCATTCCATATGGATACATTACATGTGATATCATTAACTAGATTGAAGGGAAGGGAGAAAGTGGAATAAGCCATTGACCTAATTGTAAATTGCAACTAAGTTACTCACTCTTTCCAGTCACCTGCCATATCAATGTTTTTGAAGATCAGATTTCCTTATGGCACAGATTCACTGTTTTTCTAACATGGAAAGTATATAGAATTGACTTTATACTAAGCAGTAGGAGACAGAGGAGAATTTGTTGTTAATGCTTCTTAGGTAAAATTACATTGGCAATAAGCTTTTCAGCATGTGATGCATAATATATGCATCTTTGAGGTAAAAGGATATGTTCCTTTTACAATGTAGCTGTTTAGTCCCATGTCAGCCCTTACAGAGCAGAATTATGATCATGGCAATCCAACCATGACTCTTCCTTAATTTTCAGATATCTAAGTCTTTTTTAAGACAGCAGGGAATGGAGGAGGTCATTTTAGATTGGTTTGGCTGCTATTTGTAGTAGGTCAAAAAAGCACACACTGTAGACTGCATATGCATCAACGTTTACTGGTTTATCTATTACCATCATCTTTTTAACACCCATTTTCTATGCTGGCATGGGTTGGTTGGCTTGATGGTCCAGTGAACTGCAGGGCCATGTTGAGTTCCAACGTCAACTTAGACATGGTTTCCATGGCTTGATGCCTTGCCTAATGCCAACCACTTTACAGTGTGTACCACAAATTTAATTATTGTCAAGTATAACATGTGTAATACATTTCCTGTAGTTTACTTCATAGTCCAAAACAAACTATAAAACAGAAAATGCAAGAATATCTAGATAGCTAGACCAGATATCATGCCCAGATGTTTGACCTTGGCCAGTGACCAGTTGTCATAGGTCATTTAAGCAGAGCTGACTGTGCTACACAACAACTATAATTCAAAGAGATGACATTATGCATAAGCAAATACCAATTCAATACAGCTCACAAATGTGCTGGGAGAGTTAATGTATTCCAATATTTCAGGCAGGACATTTCAAAGATGAAAGCAAAGATAACCCAAAATTTCTGAAGTTCCATCAGAGGTTTGAACTCACCAATGACATCCAAACTGTTGAACTGAATATCTGCCTTCAACACTTTTTCATTGGTGAGGTTATTTGGGCTGTTGGAGGCAATCACCTGAATATGTAGGGTAATAAGAGCCTCCTCTTTTTGTGATATTCCTTGACCACCTTCATCACGGTGATCTGAAAGAGCTACAGGAGAACAACAATCAAATAAAAAGAATACTTCGAAAATACATTTATTTTTGAATACATTATAATAAGCTTTAGCTACATTCATAGAGCTTAATCAAAATAGTCTTATAGTTTAGAAAACGTCAAGTTGTCTAATAAAATAAATATAAACATTGTCTTAATATCTGCATTTCTTTTTTCTTTCTTTTTTTAGGTTTTGTATCCATTATTCTATGTGAGAATGACTTATATGACTTTCAGTAAATATAGATATCTACATACTGGCAAAGCAATTTTAATTTTTTACTGCTAAATACATTTCTTACCATAAACAAATTAACTGTAAAAAAATAAATATTTATAGCAGAGTAATGTGCTTTGCTTCAGGTACAAGACAATACCTACAACATGGTTTTAAACAGGAAACCAAGTAGTCAGTGGTGTGCCTCTATGCTTACTACCACCGATTCCCTATTTTTACAGAAAATGATTCTCTTACAACTAAGGAAACTGTAATGAACTAAAGAAATTATTAATCCTGCGTCAAAAGGAAATAATCAATTATATACCAGACGAAGATGACATTGAGCATAATCCAAATTCTGGCTAACCACATCGAATGATATGACATAATTTGGGATTATTGACAGTAAACAGTCACAAT
>JAOPUL010004099.1:35566269-35576435 GCA_027564515.1 Octopus rubescens
CCTTGCACAAGATCGAGAGGCCTGGAGAAGAGCCATTAGGTAAAACCCATCCAACCCATGCTAGCATGGAAACAGACATTAAATGAGGAAGAAGAAGAAGAAAGAAGTTTACCAAGACTTTACATCCACCACCAATACAAAATTCCTTTCTTACATCCACCATCATTACAAAATTCATTTATTATATAATGTGTTAATAATTATTTCTTAAATATGAAAAAATGTCTTAACAGTTTCTCAAGATGATTTTTTTTTAATGAAAAAAAAATTGTTAATTTACCTTTAACATATCATCAACAGTCTCAAGGGCAAGTTGTTTTGAACATTGGTAGAGTTTTTTCCGTTCAATCTTATCACACTGCAAAAGAAAAAGACAAGAGGGATGAATTGCAGTTCAAGATAGGCTATTCCTTTATTCTTTTAGAGTCATTGGGCTACAGCTATACTGGAGGACCACCTTTAAGGGTTTGAGTTGATTATATCAAGCTAGTAATGTGTCTAATACTAATTTATTGACGCCATTAGGTGGAAGGGTAAAGTCAACCTAAGCATAAAGAGATATAACTAGAACAGGTTCAAATATCACAAGGTCTTTTTCTTCCTCGTACCAATTCTGCCATTCTACACTGATGCAGAAATGTGTGTCCATGTCATTATCATCATCATTTAGCGTCCGTTTTCCATGCTGGCATGGGTTAGATTGTTTGATGGAAACTGGTAAATCGGAGAGCTGCATCAGGCTCCAGTCTATTTTGGCTTGGTTTCTACGGCTGGATGCCCTTCATAATGTCAACCACTCCACAGAGTGTACCAGGTGCCTTTTACGTGTCACCGGCACTGGCTATAACTACGATTTCACTTAATACACACACACACACAATCATCATCATCATCGTCATTTAGCGTCTGTTTCCCATGCTGGCATGGGTTAGATGATTTGACTGGAGACTGGCAGTCCGTTTTAGCTTGGTTTTTATGGCTAGATGCCCTGACTAACACCAACCACTCCAGAAAGTGTACTGCATGCATTTAATATTTCACCAGCCTGAGTGTTTTTAACGTGTCACCATAGAAATTCAGGTTAGTGTTTGGTGTACTGTAAGATCACTGGAAGAGGACACATGTCTCTAGGAGAAGGTACTACTGTGTCCACAGTTACACAAAGGATATAACTGAGGAGCAGTCTGGCCTCAGTGGTCTTGAAAGGTAGCCAAACTAGAAGGACAACACCTCTGAGCTTAAACCCTTACTACTTTTGAGTGCCTGCAAAGAGGTGAAGGCTAAGGAAGTCAAAGCCAACAGTAAATCAGGTTGGAAAATAACTTGGGGACAACCAACCATATTCATCCTAAAGACAGCATGAAGATGCAACGAGTGGACTGCAGGGTGTGACAAAGAATGTTGGTTGTATCAGAGGTCTCTACTGACCCTCAGCCATAATGATGGGAATATTTATTCATTCACACTCACACACACACATCTGATAGGCTTCAGCACAGTTACTGTCTACCAAAATTTACAATTTTTGGTTGAGCTGAGGCTACGGTAAAAGGCACTTGCCCAAAGTGCTGCACAATGAGATTGAAACTGGGACTGCAAGGTTACAAAGTGAACTTCTTATTCACAAAGCGATGCCTGTGCCCAATGTATTTTCGAAGATTGTAAAGGATGTAATAATGGCTTCAGTACAAAATTATTAAAAAATGCATGGCAATAGAACTGGAATAATGTTGCATCAAGAAGTAGTAGAGAACAAAATATGTTATAAACTGATACTTACATCTGCATGTTTCATCGGTTCAACAATGATGTAGACACCTTCCATTGTGATGACCCATGGTTCACTGTGAATCCTTGTCACTGGGATTTTTAGGGTGATCTTACGTATCATCCCTGCAACATAGAAGTGATAAAACAGATAGTGACATGAATGAATAAAATATGATCTGAGAACTGAATATATTTGGCAATTAAACACTTCAACTGAAAATAGTTAACAATGAAAAATTGCCAATACACATGGACTATAAAGGCAAGACTTATAAATGTGACTGTATAACTAAAGGTCATATGCAACAACATTGAAAATGTTACTACTCATACTGTCTCATCTATTTGGAACTAATAAAATTCACTATTTAGGGAAACTCACCCAAGTATTAATCATGGCCATACTATTAGATGACCACAAAAGAATAAAATCCTTACCAGTTAAAAAATATTTAAGATCAAAACAGGCAATTCAGAATTAAATATGAAACAAGCTAAAACAGAATAAAAATACCTGATTAAAAGCAAAAACCTACACTTGAAATGTCACTAAGGGTTGGTAACAGGAAATGCATTCAGCCATAAATTTCATGCCTCAAATTTACTCCTGTCTTAGCCATAATAGCATGAAAAACATGCATTATACAAAAAACAACAAAAAAAAAACAAACAAGTCCAGGCTTCTTGACATGCTGCATGATCTGTAAACAAAAGGCTCATTCATTTGGTGTTGTTTGCCTCCAGTTCACCATATAAAACAATGTCCAGGCTGTTTATTGTTTGATAGACTTGGAAATTATTACCTAGATTGGAGACAGGTAGGGTTGGCAACAGGAAGGGCATCCAGCAATATAAATTCTGCCTCAATGTACTCTAGTCTGACTCATGCAAGCACAGAAAAATAGATGTTAAAACTAACTATATGGTTCAATTCCAACAGCTTTGGTTAGCATTTTTTCCACCTTCCTTGGGTTTCACCCATTTCTTGCGACTGACCTGCGTTGGAGAATTCTTTGTTTGTTCCATTTGCTTCATTGCGTCTAATTTATGTAATGAATCGTTAAAGGTTTGTTTACATAACCCGGTTTGAGATTATTTATACAATAGCTTTATAAGTGCTAATTTAAGTGGAGAATTTGCTGCCAAAGTTTAGTTTAGATGGTTAAAACATTCAACGGAATCAGAAAGACGCTGGTTTGATTCCAGCAGCTTTGGTTAGCATTTTTTCCACCTTCCTTGGGTTTCACCCATTCTTTCTGCCGTGTTTGCAGCTGACCTGCATTGGAGAATTAATTCTTTGTTTGTTCTATTTGCTTCACCACGCCTAATTTATGTAGTGAATTGTTAAAGGTGTGTTTACATAACCTGGTTTGAGATTTTATATATATATATATTGAATATACAAAGCAGCTCATGAATATATACTCTATTTCAGATCAAGTGGGATTCAATTTTATTAACATTGAGGATATATTTTTAAACCTTTGAAAATGAAACCTATTGGTGTTTCCTCACTAAAAGCAGATGGAGCCATTTCATTTTTACAAGATAGAAAAAGAGTATTATTTTAAAATCTCTAAAAGAAAAAAAAAACATAACTGAATCTCAACAGACACAAAAGTTTACATTGATCAATCAATCCTGTCTTTATTTTAATACAAAAAAGATTGGCTAATAGATCGGTTTAATAGTCTTTGTAAAATGTCCATATTAAAGATGCGTTTATCATAAAATTGATGTGTATGGCTAGCTAACATCACTAAAAATGTTTGATAGACATCTGTAATATATGAAAAAACTAACTGTCATTGTTACTAGTGCTGAACTAATTTAGACAGTTATGAAAAGAAAGAATAATTTCCCTATTGATATAAACACACAAAGCAAAATCATAAATCACAATTAAGTTATACAGATGCATGCACAAAATATTACACACACATAGATACATACACAAAATAGCAACACACAGACACATACACAAAATAACACACACACACACAGATACATACACAAAATAAGAGAGAGAGAGAGAAAGAGAGAAAGAGAGAGAAAGAGAGAGAAAGAGAGAGAAAGAGAGAGAAAAAAACAACAATCTTGTGTTTTTAGTAAATGCATATTTCTAGTCTGTATGAAAAGTGGCTCTCATGGGTAAAATACAGATTTTCCTATGTGGTCAGAAAATCAGATATATGCTGAAACTAAATCTCTAATTACAGAAAGAAGAGGATGTGGTTTAACCATGGTGTCTATTTTTACACCAAGGTTAAAAGTGTGTTTACTAAAAACACTTGCTCACAAGTTTATTTTGTGTTTCTAAACATACACACAATCCTGCAACAGAGGGGTACAATAACTTAAAATGTATTATGACACAAAAACCCCAATCTCATCTATGTTCCAATAAAGTACCTTGACCTACTTCAGTTGATTGGTGAAACTGGAGAATCAACTTATTGTTATTAGCATTAACACATTACAGAAACTTAGGTCTTAGGATTCACTTGTACCACATTTCTGGCAAAAATGGTTTCATTCTTTTCTAGGACACCAACACCTTCAGTATCATATGAGAAAACAAATTTTGTTCATTTTCCCCCCCCACTCCCTCTAATATTAGAATATGAAGGCATTGCAAGTGATAGATTTCAGCTACCTCAGTCACCCAGAATCAAATCATTCATTCATATTTTGTATTTGAAAAACCATCACTTAGGTGAAGGTTTTCCTAAAATTTATTTAATGTTAAATTCATCTTTCCATTGTCACCTAATAATACATTTAACCATGAGAGAAAGAAAGTCTTCAAAATAAAAAATAAAAAAAGACACTAAGAGAGAGAGAGAGAGAGAGAGAGAGAAGTAAACAAAAACTGAATAACTAAGTGTTCAACAAAATTCAATTTATCTAAGTCAAATCAGTTTTTCATACTAACAACTGACAACGTAAATACAATTGGCATTTAAATCAATGAAATCAAAAACAACTGTTGATAATCCAGTAGATTCCAATTTTACTGACAACTACCTACAGATCTGACATGGAGATGGATGAAAAACGAAAGAACCACAATGAAAAGCCATCTATCACTGGTACAATACTATGTCCTTGTGAAAGCTAAATCCTGACAAGTCCTGTTGGTCCACTAGAAAACACTTGATCTCAGTCACTTAGAGTATTGCTATTAGTAATGGTCACATCATAATGTCAATTGTACTTCTTCTGAATAAGAGACAATCTTACATAGAGAACACTGTCTCTCTGCACTAGCTGAACTACTCTCTGGATGAAGACAGCAGAGATATGATTTCATTTATATCTAGAAGATCTGAGCCTGAAATCAAATTTTGGCATTGAAAGATGCAAATCCTGGAACCGGGTGCTACTGCATATTGCAAAGAGAACTCTCTCTCTCTCTCTCCATCTGAATTAGGACCATATACTGCAATAGCTTAGAGTTCAAACAATTCTTCAATATCATCCTGCAAAACATAAGGGATTTGCATGGGATAGATGTCAACACTTGGACATTCTACTCTATAAGAGACCAGATAAACCTATATCATAGTATCAGACATACAGAGGGCAATGGTATCAAACCCCCTTCATCAAATACCAAATGCAAGACAATGGTTACACCAAAAGTGATAGTAGTTCCTTAACTGGTCATAGACAACTCACAAGAACCAATAAAAGAGTAAATAAGTTTAGAGATAAAAGAATAATACAAACCTTTCTTGAGCTGCAGAGGCAGCCCAAACTGGTTAAAGACATCTTTCTTCAAGATGAGATCATCAAGTTGGACCGCTCCTAAAAGCAAAAAAAAAAACATATGTATGTTAGGAACCATTTTAAACAAATATAAAATAAGAGTAACCCTTTCACTGCCCCCTATCTCAGTCAATTTTCTGTCAACAACAAACTTTGAAAAACTCACCAACTCACAGCACTGATATCTGTTAGTTCTCAAAAAGCCCACCCTAGTACTCAGTGCCAAGTGTTATAAAAACAGGAATCAACAACCTAACTTGACTGGAACAAAGTTATTTTTTGGTGACTAAATTCGAATACGGTGCCTACATGGAAATTTGACTAAAGTTGAACATGGCAGTAAAAGGGTTAAGAAAATAAGATTCCCTTTATCTCTCTTTTTGTTTTGCTTTGACATAGATAAAGAAAAAGATATGTCTATAAGAAATGTGGTACAAAATCTAGCATTTTCTATGAATTATTGAAGCAGGTGTTTTCAGCCAATGGTTAATAATACATACTAGTGAAATCATGGACAGAGAATGCAAGAGAATTAGTGACCTGAATTTTAACAAATTAAATATAGTTCACTGGATATGAACTTCAAAGAAAGGCTGACAGAAAATCAATTGAACAGTTCTTTACAGAAATAGCAGAGCACCAGAGGAAATGCCTCGGAGTAAAGTTTCATCTCTTAATATTTCAAATTTCACTGAGGTCAGCTTAGCCTTTCCATCCCACCAAAGTCAATAGTACTAGTAAATATATTGAAACTACTTCAATGATGTACACACCATCATTATAAAAAAAATCACATTTATATCTCACCAAATGATAAACATTTTTATTTTCTGTTAGTAGTCTAGAAGAGATAATAAAACAGTTGAATGATGTTATAAAAGTATTCAGCTCCATACTTCATTGGTCAGAATTCAAATACTTCTGTAAATGAAACTATCTTCCAGTCATCTGGAATAATAGTTTCAATGAATTTCATACTAGCTGTTGTTGTTTAACCCCAAATCAGTTCTGATCAAGTAGATCTATAATGGAAAATATATCTGCCTTGATCATTCTTTTATGATTATTATTATTATTATTATTATTAACTGTGTGTATCAATGCCTACATTGTTTAATGTATCCTTCAGACAATGCATCTACGGCTATATCATCCATTTGTTTTTTACGAGAGTAGAGGGAGATTTGAGGGAGATTTGGGCTATTTTTAGTAGGCCTTGTCTGTTTCCTTACCTAACAGGGTAATATTTCCCCTTGGCTAGACATATTTTCACTGAAGAATGAATATGAACAACACTGCTTGTATGATAGTGATGCTGGTTTACAACTATCACAATGCCAAGACAAGGACACACTCATGTGCTTCTTTCAGTATCTGTCTATGAAACCCACTCACAAGGTTTTGGTTGACCTGAGGTTATATCAGAAGATACTTGCCTAAGGTGCCATGCAGAAAAACAGAACCCAAAACCACATAGTTGGGAAATGAACTTCTTAGCCATACAGCCAGGCATGTGCCATAAGAAATCATTAATCTCATAAGGCATTGATATTAGGATGGAGAGGGCTAGAAACAAAAGCATGGAGGACAAATGTCTTGTAGAATTTTATGGCCTTTTATGTTCTGATTTCAAATCACATTGGAGTTGATTTTGCCTTTTATCCCTCAGGGATGAGATGGGGGTGATAAACTAAGTGTCAGTAATATATTAAAGTTGATTCAATCAATCATACCCCATCTCTGCAAATTAACAGCGTTATGCCATTGTAAGAAATCATTATCATTTATTAGTCTAAAAAAGGAAGTATAAAGTCTGTGACTCCATGATGACTTAGTTAAACAGGAGAGACTAGATGTTTTCTTTCAGCATAATTAAACAGTGTTTTAAGTTGAACAGTTACAGAGATAAGACAAAGTGCTTCAAATAAAAGGTCATCAAATAAAAGAAGTGTTATTGGCATTAAAAAAAAATGAATGTGAGCATTATGTTTAACTCCTCCCAACTTATCCTTTTAATAACAACCCATCCAGGACTACTTTTTTTAACATGTTCAAATTTAAATTGAAATAATTGGGTAGTCGGCCTGTTAGAGACCTGTAGAAGTAGAATTTTAAAGTACTACGGAGGGAGGGGGAATCTTCAGTAGTATTATCTTCACCATAATGAGATAAATCTCAGTGGCAGGGATGGTCCCAGGATGACCCACATCCTGGTTGCAAGCTCCTTTGTCTTTTTTTACCTGCCTGTTGCATGCTACCAGCTCATTGCTTTACTTTCAGAGTGTTCTTTAGTCTTTGTCTCAATATACTTACATCAAGGTGGTAAGACTATTTTCTCATAACTGAGATAGTAGATCACAAGCAGTTAGTCATGTTTATACAGTGGTAGGCCTGTACACCATATCTCTGAGGCCTACAACTACTTCAAGATACCTTGTTGTTTATTAACCTGGAATAGTGAGCAGCTCAGTTTCTATGTGTGGCCCCATAGAGGTATTGTAGTATTTTAGTGATGTGAAAGCTATGTACAGGCAGGCAGAGGCTTACATATACAATTCATTTTATTCTCTTTTAACCCCTTTGTTAGCATATTTCTGTTGAAATACACTGCCTTTGTTTCAATTAATTTTGAAAATAATGAAGAGTTTAGTAAAATAACTGTCACTATTAAGCATGTTTGAAACAGAAATTGACATGAAATTTTAATGGAAGATTTAAATTTAGATCACTTTAAAATATGAAGTTTGTATCAGAGAACCAGTGGTGATCTCAGGCGGGTTGGTATCAGAAAGGTTAAGGAGAATAGCCAGCATCAGTAACTTTAAGCAGAGAGCAACATGCACAACTACAAGCACTATACATTACTGCACTACAATCTTCAAACCCACTATTTGTGAAACTATATATGTGTAAAACACACACATTTTGACATTTTTGTAAATGCACATTTTACAGCTGTGAGATCATATAAATAATTTGTTCTGATATTAGCAGTAGCCGGTATGTTACAGTTGCCAAAAGATGTTTATTATCAAGATATAAAGAATGTGAAATATATATAATACTGTCAACTGAAGGTTGGAGAGAAGAGGTAGAAAAAAGAATTACCTGGTAAACAAACAAAACACACATCTCTCTACATATGTGTATGTGTGTGTGTATATATAGTGGTTTCCCATTTCTAACTGAGAAATGGGAAACTAAAGTATGAATTTAAACACAGTTTCCTACACATATAGATAACACATTTTGAAATATAAGCAAAAATGAAATGAAATGAAGGTTTTTCATACAGCTAAGAATGAAAGAATAAAATGAAATAGAACAGTAGAATTAGTTATTAATAGAAACTGTATTCTGGCATTCTGAAAATGAAGCAGTGGGTGGTAGCTCAACTTGAAAAGTAGTCCAAGAAGATGAAGAAAACAAAGACAATGAAGATTAAAGAGAAAACTGAAACCTTTTTTGTATTCAGAATGTGTGCACACATGTGGAGGGTGGGGGATTATGTGCATATATCTAAGCGAATGCTTTTGTCTCTAATGCCCTTCCAAAACAGGTTACACTTATAATAATTTTCTTTGTATGAATTTTATAATATATAAAACACACACACACACACAGTGGTCTAAAAGTTCTGAGGCCTTTGGCAATTCATAATGGAAACAAGAGTTTAAAGTAAAATGAAATTTAATCAACCACATGCCACTGACTAAATTATTTTTAAATCAATGTTCGTCTTCATTATTCACAGTAAGTGCTTACAAAAAGGTAGATGGATGGGTGAGTGAATGGATAAGTTGGTGTTTGCATGCACACTACACTCAATGAGACTTTGTGAGTGCATATTCATCATTTAGGGGTTCTTATTAAAAAAAAGTGTGGTTATACTAATTGCACACAAACATGCACATATACATTATGGTGCATACATGGCCATATTGTTAAGTCCACTTCACAATTACATGGTTTTGTGTTCAATCCCACTTTGCAGCAAACTGAGCAACTACACACACACACACACACACACGTGTGTGTATGTATTAATGAGAATGGATGGCAGAATCAGTGGAGCATCAGACAAATTACCTTGTGGTATTTGGATATATCCCTTCCCTTTATATTCCAAGTTGAAATGCCACTATGGCTGACTTAACCTTTCCTTTATCCAGAGTCAACAAATTAAGTACCAGGCCAAGTACTGCAGTTGATATAATTGACTAAAACTCTGGAAGGCAGTGCCCTAGCATGGCCACAGTCTAAATCTTAATTCCTTTATGGGTTTCAGTCACAAACTAAAAGAATATACTCTCTCATACACACACACACACACACACGAACCATCCAACTGATGTCCGCACGAAAAACAGATGTTAAATAATGGTGTGTGTGGCTGAAATTTCCAAGTCACTGTCACTCCGCTTCTTATAAATGTTTAATAAACATATACTCTACTAAAAAGTATTGAGTAATTCTTCAGCTTAAATGTTAAATTGACATAAAAACAAACATTAATAGACACGCACACACAGTGTACCTAAGTAAGTAAATATATATATATATCATCATCATCATCATCCTTTAACGTCCGTTTTTCCATGCAGGCATGGGTTGGACGGTTTGAC
>JAOPUL010004099.1:35589631-35616960 GCA_027564515.1 Octopus rubescens
CCCAAGATGCCACGCAGTGGGATTGAACCCAGGACCATGTGGTTGGGAAGCAAGCTTCTTACCACACAGCCACGCCGTGTGTGTGTATGTGTGTACAATAATTGTAAAGTAGGTGTTTATTAAAATGTATTTAATTTTCCAAATGTAATAGAATTTACAAACATCATTTTATTGTTTTGTCACCGCCTGTTCTCAAACTGACGTCCGTTTTGGTCCACACACTGCTGACAACGCGAAGCAATGGAATCGCACACATCAGAAAACAATTCCTTTGGTATTTGCATGCATTCACGTTCAATGGCTACTCTCAATTCAGCAACTGTTACAGGTCCCATAGCATAGACTTTGTCTTTTAGGTATCCCCATAAAAGAAAGCCTAGTGGTGTGAGGTCTGGTGAACATGGAGGGTATTCAACAAAACCCCTCTGTCCAATCCACCTGTTTGGCAAGATCTCATCAAGGAAGGATCTAACATCGCAATAGTAGTGTGGTGGTGCCCCATCTTGTTGAAAATAAAACTCCTCATCTTCAAAGTCTTCTCTTAAGTCATTTTGTTAAAGTGTGTATACATTTTTGGGGGACACCTTCTTTCTCTCTCTCTATATATATATATATAAATTTGAATAGATAAAGAAGTGCATTTTTCATTATTGCCAACTTCAACTTCTTTTTTTCCTTCATTCAGATACTGGTCATGGGACATTGTATACATCCGGGCAAGATGGTATCATCTACTCTAAATCTTTGGAACGCCATTTTTATCCAAGTTTATATGAAGTTACTGATTTCTACAAAATAAAATCTATGCTTGGTGTCTACTTTGCCAGCAGAATACAGTCAGATATGAGTATTTCAACAGTAATCACCTTCGACCGAGGAGGTATTTGGCAGGAGATAGAACCCCCTGAGGGTGTTCCTTGTGCAGACAAAACGGTAAAGACTGGGAGACTGAAAATTTCTTTTCATGTTTGCATGAGTTTGGATGGTTCTTCAAATACTTTTCATAATACTAATGACCCGATCATAATCAATTCCTTTATGCATCTAGTATCATTAGAAAAGTTTGGGCTTATAACTTTTGATCAGACATTAGCTTGGCTAATTATCTTCATTGTCATATAGCTTTGGTTGTTTCTTGGAGAATATTATTATTATTGATATTATCTCCTGTAGTGTAACCCTTTGGCATTCAGTTTATTCTGTCAAATGTAATGCTTATTTATTCACATTGTTTTAAATTAATGATACATTCTCATAGCTTTGAGATTTTGATGATGTGAGTGTTTATTTTTAGAATGACATTGTAGGGTAGATGTAAGAGGCCAGATCTGGCCAGTTTAAACATAGCACAAGTAGACTATGTGGGTCTGATGTGGCCAGTGTAAATGCTAAAGAGCTAGGGGGTTATCGGTGTCGAAAATCTAAAAACCAATGAAATACTAGTCACTTATATTGTGTATCTATTGCTTACATCTGAGCCTACTTACCATTAATCAGATAATGTCAATGGGAGTTAAGCATCTTTAATAGAAACCTATTGCAGTACTGTATACTTACTAACTCTTTAGTCACTTCACATTCATAACTATCATAATTGTTAGTTATATATATTTGTGAACTTAAAAACTACTAATGTGTACTTAAGTAAAGAAAATCTCTAGTTTAGGTGATATGATACAATGTGATCTGTTGGCTATTTGAGAATTAACATTTTGAAACACTTTAGCCTATTTGAAACATACAGAGCCCTTGTTTAATTAACTTCTATACACAAACAGAAAAATGTTAGTCTTAGTTCCTCCTGTGTTCTTGAGCACAGTGGGCAGCAAGTTGATGCCATTGGTTTCTATTGGATGCAGTTTTCCCATCATCCAGTCATGTGATATTGGCCTCTCTCATGTTGGCTATGAATATTCTACGCCATGTAGTTTATGATTTTCCTCTCTTTTTCTCTCTGGTGACATGTTAAAGGCACCTGGTTCACTCTCTGGAGTGGTTGGTGTTAGGAAGGGCATCCAGTCGTAGAAACCAAGCCATAACGAACTGGAGTCTGGTGCATCTCCCCAGTTTGCCAGTCTCCAATCAAACCGTCTAACCCATGCCAGCATGGAAAACGGATACTTGATGATGATGATGGTATCCATTTGAAAACTTCTTTTGAATAGTGGTGTTCTGGTAGCTGGAGTATGTGACCTTGTTTAATCCTCATTCTGTGATGATTTCACTAAGTGGTCTTGTGTCAGAGCAATATTTAACAGCTAAGTATAGGACACCAAATTGTGACCCAACATTTGAAGTCAATGACCTTGTCTAGAGTAATAAACAATGTATACATGCAGATATAGAATCAAAATAATTTTGGGTAATATTTGACAAGATTATATGCTAGAGTAATTGTAATGATAATAACATGAAGTGCATAGGTAAAGTCATTGATTTAAAGTTGTATAAGAAGGAGGAAATACCTAATCTTCTGATAATCTTTTTTTGTTACAGAAAAGCTGTCATCTCCATGTCCACAATGTGTTCAGTAAGAAGCAGCATGTCAATGTTGAAATACCTCTCAGTACCCCAAGTGCTGTTGGTTTAATTTTAGTACATGGTAAGTTATAAATTTCATTTCATGTATATAGAATTTTGGAGGTTTGCGGTTTGAAAATTTCAAGCATTTAACCCTTTTGTTACCATATTCCTGTTGAAATACACAACCTGCTCTGTTTCTATAAATTTTGAAAATAATGAATTTATTAAAACAATTTTGTCATTATTCAGCTGGTGTTTGGAGCATAAATTAGCGTGAAATTTTAATGGAAGATTTTAATTCCTCAGCTATTTGTGTAGTTTCCTCTCATAATTTCTCTGCATTTCATATTATTATGTTTTAGGGTTTTTTTCTTTTTAATATCTTTTTTTTCCTTCTACTCATAACCATTTCTTTGATTGGTCAAGAGCCCTTCTTATTTAATTTGTTGTTTCTCATTGCTACAACCACTAAATGTTTATGAAATATTGTGGAAGCAGAATTGGCAAACACAGTTTCATATGGTTTGACTTTCTCACAAGATAGACAAAATTATTTTTTATAAATATGAAAGACAACATATTCTTTCTTTTATTCTTTTACTTGTTTCAGTCATTGGACTGTAGCTATGCTGGGGTACCACCTTGAAGGATTTGGTTGAACAAATTGACCCTAGTACTTATTCTTTTTAAGCTTAATACATATTCTCTCAACACCTAGCATAAAAACCACTGCTCCCCAACTTAGTTGAGCAGGGATTTTTCCTATTCTTGTCTTGCAAGTTTGTGACCTCACTAGTGCTGGTGGCATGAAAAAAAGTACCCAGTACACATTGTAAAGTCATTGGTGTTAGGAAAGGCATCCAGCAATAGAAACCATGCCAAAGCTGACATTGGGGCTCAACATCACTCACCAGATCCTGTCAAACCATCCAACCCATACCAGTATGGAAAATGGTTGTTACATGATGATGATGAACATTTACAGCTTGATGCCCTTCTTTTCACCAACCACCTCACAATGTAGACTGGCTGCATTGTATTGTGTCACCAGCACTAGAGAGTTTGCCTCTACACTGTATCAGCTATTTTCAGAGTTACTGCTCTTCTAGATGAATTGCTTTCACTGTTGCTTGTGGTATCTACATCCCTCAGTGATAATTATTCTGTATAGAATCTAATACATCTTGCATTGTTACCTCTGTTTCTTAAAATACTAGTCATTTTAAACAGATAATTTTTAGATATAATACATTTTTACATGTCAAACATAATTCTTTTTCAGGTCACGTAGCAAATACTTTGCAAACCACTGAACCTGATGTTTTTGTCTCCAGGGATGGTGGTTATAAATGGCATAAAGTAAGGATAACATGTTTATATTTATTATGCATTTTTACTTTCAACAGCAATGCAGCTTATTGTATCAGATTTAAGACAGCTATTATTGTAATAATGAGTTCATTTAGTAATTTTAATGTCAGCCAACCAGATTAAAGGCTTGATTACTTTATAAATCACTAGCGGATGTACCCAGTGTTGCTCGGGTTGTCTATTTTAAATTAATATTCATGATTCGTCAAAGCTGTCTCATCATATAAGCATGTAACTTGTCTATTTGGGCTTTATAGATTGTTCAGGTTTCAGCTCCATACAGCAGGGAAAAAAGCACTATAGCCAGGTACACCTTACATTTGACACGTATACATATATCTATATATATAAAACAGTGGATGTCTGTGTGTGTGTGTGTGTGTGTGTGTGTGTGTGTAAGTAATAAACCAGGTAGCTCCTACAATTTTCAACCGATTTTCGTCAATTTTCAACCAATGTTTGTCAAATTGGGGAGGGTTTTCAGGAAAAATTATATACAAACCATCTCCAGTACATAAGTAATCCACGTGTCAAATTTGATGAAAATCGGTTGAAAATTGTAGAAGCTAACTGGTTAGACACTTACACATAGACATCCACTGTTTTATATATAGAGAAAGAGAGATGAAGAAAACTAATTTTTTTTTTTTTTAATATCAGAAACAAACCAACTAAACTTTACCATTAAATGTCTTATTTTTTTTTATGGTGTTAAAGTTTTGATGATTCTGCATAGTTATGACAACCACCACCAATATCAATTATCCATCATGCAAGCCAACGAGGGAATCTCTACACAATCACTCATCCACTAGAAATAGCAGCAAAAATTCTCTCCAATCACACTATCCATCTTAACTAAAGAAAACTCACATTAAACATAGACCTCTTAAAATAACAGGATGGTCGCAATTAGTAGACTCAATCAAGGCTGAGCTGAAGCTAAACAACAACAAAAACAATCATCCATGTTATGTAAGAGAAACAAAGTTTGGGGAGTCAATAACATAAGTACAAGTTATGTAGTAGGCCAATTCAGTCAACTACATCCCTTACTTTGCCCTTGTGCTAAGATTAGAAATCATCATTATTTTAAGTACATCAGACAAAATGCTCAGCAGCATTTCTTCTGGTTCTGTGTATTCTGAGTTCAAATTCTGCTGAGGTTTACTTTGCCTTCCATTCTTTCAGGGTTGATAAAATAAGTACCAGTTGAGCACTGGGGTCAATGTAATTGACTAGCCTGCTTCCCCCAAATGTCAGGCCTTGTGCCTACAGTACAGTGGTTCTCAATCGGGGTCCATATGACCCTTGGGGGTGGGTCCTCTACAACACGCAAAATATCTTAACTTTTTAATACACTAATATTTAATTATAAAAATGAGGGTCCACCTGGGTAAAATAGGAATCAAAGGTGTCCATAGCCAAAAAATGGTTGAGAACCATTGCTATAGTAGAAAGAATTATTATTATCATCATCAGAGTGGATATTATAATTGGTACAATGCTGGCAGGACAAATTACTCAGCAGTATTTAGTTACATCCTTTTTGTTTTGTTTTGTTTTTTATCCTGAATTCAAGTCCTTTTAGTTTCATCTCTAATTTCCGTCTTTCTAGATTTGATAGAATAAATCTAGTCAAGTACTGGTTGCAATTAAATTGATTATACTCTTGTCCAAACAAAATTGTGGCATTATGGCAATGTTAGAAATTAACTGATAGCTCCAAATCAATCCTGATTGAGCAGGACCTATGATCAAAGGCATTTTAATTGGAACCAACCTGTCTTTTTCTTTCCTCTATTTTTTTTTGTATATATTAGGATTATATTGGCCAATGTGTCCCTTTTTTTAAGAAGGTGGGGAATTTGGCCACTATTTCTAATAGGTCAAGTAATTGAGAGGAAACTCCCTTGTTGGCTTGTATTACTTTTATTATTATTAGTTGTTTTTAGAATTCAGTTTTTAAAAGGAGTACAAAGTATTATAAAATGAAGATTTATGACATAACCACCTTTTTTACAAATATTTAATATTAATTAAGTAATATATGCTTCTTTAAATATATGTATGGATGGGTGTATGTGAAGGCAGTCTGCTCTGAGATAAAGCTTGACCACTTCAAGCACAAACATAGCGGTGTTAATTCCTCAATGATTGAGAATTTTTGCCGTTGTACAAGAAGTATCTGTGCGGATAGAGTATATTTTAAGTGGATGAGGCTTGCACTGCACTACCTCTACTTTTTGGTTCAAAGAATATATCAGTGTGACACAGTGTGTGTGTGTGTGTGTATATATATTCTCAAACCAGTTAGTTCTTTGTGTGTGTGTGTGTGTGTGTGTGTATATATATATATATATATATATTTATTCTCAGACAAGTTAGTTCTTTGTATATATATTTATTCTCGGACCAGTTAGTTCTTTGTATACATATATATATATATATTCTCAGACCAGTTAGTTCTTTGTATATGTGTGTGTGTATATATATATATATATATATATATATACATACATACATACATACACACACACATCTCTTTTCGTCACCATGCAAACTCATGTCATTCTTTCAAGTGCACTAATTGCCATACCAAGTTACCTTCAATACTCTTATATCCACCCGAATCTCACTGTAGAATTTGATGTTCTTAAGTTTTGTTTTTTGGGACTACCATAAACACTTCCAGCACAATACGTTATTGTTATTGCTTTTCAGTTATCATGTGTTCTCTATTTATATTAACCCAACTTTATTTTAATGCTACAGTACAATTCTAATATTATGTATATATATATATATATATATTTTAAGGTGGATTAAATTCCTGAACTAACAGAAAGTAATAGATCAGCTTCATTGCTCAAAATTGTATTCTAGAACTAAAAGGTGGGAGCAGTCTGCAGATAGACTACAATCCATAGACCTGTAAGTGTTTTATTACGATGAGAATCTATGTTTATTAAATGAGCCATAAACTGTTGTCCTGGATACTAATATGTACTATTAATATATCAATTATATTAACAAAAAAAGAAATCAGTTTAAAAAATTATCAGAGTATAATTTCATAAAGGAATTAATAACTAAATAGAAACCTTACATTCTATATGCTACAGAAGCATCACTACTAGCAATTCAAATCTGAAATAGAGGAACTACTTTATCCAAGCATTTCTTACTATATAAATATATTTTCTTTCTAATATCCACATAAGGAAATGGCTAATATATAGAGTAACAGCAAACATGCAAAGCAGTGTTTCAAAATTTAAATTTTTGTGTGAAAAAATTTATAAACATAAGAAATATAGACAAAATAATTGACCACAATTATGTTTACTTTTTCCTTTTCTAGTTATGAAGGAAGGCAGAGCCCATTTTCACAGGGGCTCCAAGACTGCTATCCTCATACCAGTGATCTGACCCGAATACTTGCAACAGAGTGTACTCCACTAAAAGCATTAAAGTACCTGGTGGTGGCAGCACTTTATGCGCTGTACAATTGTTTCAGAATATCCATCAACCACTATAAATGTTTTACTTACACTTAGTATTTTTAAAATTGACCGAGTTTTTAGTAAATATCTCTTTGAGGCCGAGTCAATAAGAATGTCAACTTAATGATCAAAATATCATATCTCATCACTGCATTCCAGCAATGACTCTAAATTCCAAATGCTTCAGTCCATCTAGCTATAAATAAGTACTGTTGTTGTAACTACAGGAAATACTGTATAACTGTATGAATGTCTTGTGATCCTGCAGTGCTGAGCACAAATTTTCCTAATGGTACACTGATAACTCAAATTAATAAATAAATCACTCACACAACACCAGAAACTGAGTTTTTGGTTTCACTAGTATATCTCAATGAATGTGAATAAGTAATTGCGAGTGTGGGGTAGGAAGTGGTGTTAATCTTCTCTAGGAGTCAAAACAACATTGCAAATGCAGCTTCCTAGGAGCTTAGTTTACAGTTACTCTTGCAGTACTGAAACAACCAAAGTTGTAGAACACTATTTTTTAAAAATATTTTATAATAGCTTCTATTTCATAATTAATAATTATTACTGTATTTAAGGTGGCAAACTGGCAGAATTGTTAGTACACCAGGCAAAATGCTTAGTGGCATTTTTTCCGTCCTTACATTCTAAGTTCAAATTCCGCCAAAGTCGACTTTGCTTTCATCCTTTCAGAGTCGATAAAATAAGTACCAGTTGGACACTGGGGTTGGTATAATCGACTTACACCTTCCCCTGAACTTGCTGGCCTTGTGCCAAAATTTGAAACCAATAATTATTACTGTATTACTTTTAATTAAAATTTTATGTTCCATGAGCTAACTAGGAATTTAATATTATTCATTTAACCCATGTCACTTTCTAAATCTTAAGTTTATCACAACTATACAAACTACTTCAGAATCTGGGCTTATAAAGCTTTATTACATAAAGTATACCATAAGGAAACTATTCACTATAAGATGAAAGAGAATGAAAATAGTTGCATATGGGATATTGCAAACATCCAGTAAAAATTATGCCTAAAGTATTGAATAAAGGAACTAACTAGGGTCACTTATGCAGAACAGATTTTCCTTTTACCTAGACATAATTTGTTGGCTAGTTTAACATCACCTCCCGGTCATCGGGTGCCTTTAGTAAAGTAAACTCTGTTGCAAGTATTTGGGGTCCTGTCTGAGGATAAACTTCCTTCCACATGTCTCAGAGACTAGGGTGCTGCCCTTCCTCCTCTGAATAAGTAATGCAATATGCATACATATAAGTGAGTGAACGAAAGAAAGTAATACTCAACTCATTTGGTTGGAGTTACATGTATTTAATAACAGTTTGACTTAGCTCCACATAACTTAAGGTTTCATAGGCACGTAGGACAAGTCCATCTCATCAGATGTTAGGAGTCAGAGTGGCAGGTTAGCGAACAATTCAAGATGGCTTCTAGGTGTTTAAGCATCTATTGGTAAGCTCAGGTCATGTATTAATGATATCAGAGTGATCCCAGTTATATTCTTTAATTTTAGGCCCACATGTTCAGACAGGATATCAAAGTGATACTAGCTATTTTCATAATTTTTAGGTCCACATGTTTGGACAGGATGTAGGCAGGATGCTGGTGCCAGTTTGGCAGCAGGCTGCAGCATGGTATATTCAGTACCATCGGATCCTTGTATTGGGTAATGCATGTGGTGGGGTGAGATGTTGGCATGAGTCAGTAGCTCAGTCACTGTTCATATTCCACTGAAAAATGACTGAGCTACTGACTCGTGCCAACATTCCATCTAACATGTGTGTTATTCAATACAAAGATTTGATGTCGCTGAATATACTATGCCACAGCTTGCCATCAATGTGGTGCCAGCAGTCTGCCAACATCCTGTCGAAACACCTAGGCCTAAAAATAAACATTATAGCTGGTGACATTTCAACAATATTTATACCACATGACTTGAGCTGGCCAATAGAGGCCTAAACACCTAGAAGCCATCACAAACCTTCCACTCTGACTCTTAACATCTGATGAGATGAACATGTTCTATGCACACACAAAACCAAATCATGTAGGGCTGAGTAAAACTTATTTAATATATATATGTGCGCGCGCAACACACACACACACAAATACAAAACCTTTCAACAACCATAACACCCCAAGGTGCATAACACTACTTGCTTCAGTGTGTCTAATCTGGTGTTACAAATAGTTTTAAAATGACAGAACTCTACAAATTGGCAAAAATCTCATTCTTTACCAAAATAGAGAAATGTAAGAAAAGACATTTTTTTAAAAAATGCAACTACCACCAATGTCTTAGAGATGTGCAATGCTGTAGTTTGTTTTGTTTGTCTTTACGTCCTTTTCTTTTTAAATATATCTTTACACCACAGAGCAGAGATGGTTAAGAAGTTTGTTTTGCAATTATGAGGTCCTGGGTTCAATCCCTCAGCAAACCACTTCTGAGGACAAACATCATTTACCAAAGCTTCAAATCAACCTAAGGCTTTTGAGTGAAATTAGACTAATGGTATCCTAATGAATGGACTATACGTGCAAGAGAAAGTGCCAGCCTTGCCTTGTCATATTGATTGTGCAGTGATGATTATGTTAAAGTTACAAGCATCTGTGAAATACTCATCCATCAAACAACAGGAGTACTAATTATCTTTTATCTTTTACTTGTTTCAGTCTGTGGCCATGCTGGTGCACCACCTTCAAGGGTTTAGTTAAACAATTCGACCCCAGAAAATCTTTTTTTCTAAGCCCGGTACTTATTCTGTCGGCCACTTTTTGCTGAACTGCTAAGTTATAGAGACATAAGCAAACCAACATCACTTGTCAAGTGGTGGTGGGGGACAAACACAAATGCAAAAACACACACACATGTATGTATGTATGTATGTGTGTATATATATATATACATACAAGAACCATTTACTGAATCCTATCACACCTACAAAGTTAGGCCTCTAATAAACATAAACCCTCTACATACATGTAATGTTACTGTTGGAAATTGGAAATATAACTTCAGCTCAAAGAATGAAAGAACATTGCTTTTATGGAAATTCTTATTATAGCTGTACATTATTATAAACAGTATTAAAATACCAACAGAAAAACCAGATAGTAGAATACAATACAAACACTAAAGTCAGTAATATTTTCTTTCTATTATTGAAATTACATATTATTCAAATTACAAATGGATTCAGAAGAGACTTTCAAATTCCTTGCATCACATGGTCTTATTCACAGTCATTTTGATTGTGACAAGTACATATTGCTTCTGGTGAATAGCAATGGTACCAATTCTAATGATGCAAAGCATTATTAATGTGGAAAGCATGTAAATGCTGTAAATATATTCTTTTCCTCGTTAATACTCTCAATCTAAGTTATTTCACTGTAAATTATTTCACATGGTAGAAGGAATTTGGGGAAATTGCAAGACAAAGATTCAGGTAATGCATGGTACCTTAGATGTTATTTTTGAGAGTTATAAGCATTTCTTGTTCCATCGTCTGTACAAGAACAATCCAGAGGAGTCACTGCTATACTGGATTGAGCTATACTATCCTTGTTTATACATGTCTTATACTAAAAGTAAAAAAAAACAAAAAAGAAATTATTAAATAGGCACAGGCATGGCTGTATGGTAAGAAGTTTGCTTCCCAACCACATGGGTCTGGGTTCAGTCCCTCTGTGCAAAACCTTGGGCAAGTATCTTCTACTATAACCTCGAGCCAACCAAAGCTTTGTGAGTGGATTTGGTATGCAGAAACTGAAAGAAGCCACTTGTATGTATGTGTGTATATATATATATATATATATATACACACACATACACACACACACACACACATATATATACATGTGTCTATGTGTGTGTATGTGTCTGTGTTTGTCCCCTACCACTGCTTGACAACCGATGTGTTTACGCCCCCATAACTTAGCAGTTTGGCAAAAAAAGTTCAATAGAATAAATACCAGGCTTTAAAAGAAAAAAGTACTGGGGTCGATTCATTCAGCTAAAATCAAGGTAGTGCCCCAGCATAGCCAAAGTCTAATGACTGAAACAAGTAAAAGATACAAGATACATATAGGCACAAGCATGGCTGTGTGGTTAAGAAATTCACTTTGTAACCATGTGGTTTTGGGTTCAGTCACACTCTACAGCATGTGTCTTCTACAATAGCCCCACGCCAACCAATGCCTTGCGAGTGAATTTGGTAGACAGAAACTGTATGGAAACCCATCATGTGTGTCCGGGTGTGTCCTTGTTTTTGTCTGTCCCACCATTTGACAATCGGTGTTTGTTTGTTTATACCACTATAATTTAGTGGTCTGGTAAAAAAGACCAAGAGACCAATAGAATAAGTACCAGACATATTTAAAGCATTATTGTTTGTTTGTATTCTGGTTTCTATTTGTTGTTTTTTTTCTTTCTTTTTTTTAGTTTACAGCAATAAAGGATTATCAATGTTATTCAGTTAGTATTCAGAGTCAAAACAAACAAAAAATTTCATTAATATCAAAATGTTTCCAAACAAAATAAAAATTGTGTTAGAAAAACAAACAAAAATGGCAATAACCAAAATAAATTAAAATAAAATTAACAGCAGAAGACACAAAGCAGGAAGTGGTGGAGAAGGGTAATGGAAGGTGGGTGTAAGAGAAGCAGCTAAATAAGTGTAAAGTTTTAACAGAACATACTCACATATTGAAAGAATCATTGGGTGAGATTTAGATTAAATCTGACACCCAATAAATACAGAGATATATATAAAGAGAGAGAAAGACAGCTTCAAGTGACAAGAATCTCTTCCCAGAATTGGTGTACATCAACTAGCCAGTAAGGCAGAGATAAATCAGAGATTGTTGACCAACAGCACCACATGGTAGCAGAATAGATGAACATTGTACACCTGTGGGGTTACAATGTGAGGGGACAATACATCAACAAGGAGTGATTACTGTTATGATTATATTTGTAATTATGGTAAGCTACATAACTTGTTTCAGTGAGCAATGGCAGTTAATTCATCATTGATGCATATTTTTTATTTATATTATATAAATATATATAGGTAATGGACAATTAAAATTAAAACAACAACAGTTAAGAGGATGTACATATAGAATGTATTGGATTAACACTCAGTATAAGATGGAAAAAAGTATGTTTACATTTCGAGCATGGCTCTTCATCGGAAAGAGGAGAGAGAAGAAATCTGGAGGGAATGGAAACAAATCTAAGGAACACGTGTGACTACATGATGGATAATGGCAGATGTAGAAAAATAAAGAAAAAATGGTATTTCAAGATAGGAGAGTGTGAGTGAGCTAGTCAAGGTGTGTGATTATGTAGTGTGTGTGTGTCTATGTGTGTGTTGTCACAACAGATGAGTAGCTGCAGCTAGATTTTTGGTGTGGAGCCAGCGTGTGTGTGTGTGTGTGTGTGTGTGTGTGTGTGTGTGTGTGTATGTGTGTGTGTGTGTGTATAAATAGTGAGTATGTTTGGTGGTCTCAGAACCTTGGAGTGGTGCGGTGAGCATAGTCTGTGTGTGTGTGTGTGTGTGTTGTGTGTGTGCGTGTGTTTATGTCTATGCATGCATGAGTGTGTGTATTTGTGTGTGAAGGGTCTTTTTGTACATGCCAGGATGTGGAGACGTGTGTGTGTGTGTTTGTGCACACAGTAGGTATGTATGTGGTACATGGTGGGTGCAAACTGTCTGGGTGTGTGGAAGATGAATTGAAATGAAGAATAATTAATTAAACGAAAATAAATAAACAAACAAAATAAAAAATATATAAAACATATATAAAAAAACTTAATAAAAATAAAATAAAAAATAAAAAATGGATAATAAATAAAAGGAATTATGAAATAATAACTAAGTGAATAAATAAATAAATAATAAAAATTAAAAATTAAAAATAAATAAATAAAATTTTTTTAAATTGTTTAAAAATTAAAAATAAAAGATTGAATTGAGCAATAAAATCAAGGTGGTGCCCCAGCATAGCCAAAGTCTAATGACTGAAACAAGTAAAAGATACAAGATAAAAGATACATATAGGCACAGGCATGGGTGTGTGGTTAAAAAATTCACTTTGTAACCATGTGGTTTTGGGTTCAGTCACACTGTACAGCATGTGTCTTCTACAATAGCCCCAGGCTGACCAATGCCTTATGATAATAATATAAGCAAATATATATTTTTTTTAAAGTATATAGAAATGATGTGTGGATATGTAGGTAGTATGTAAGTTTGTTTATATTTTCATATGTTCTTTGTTCATTAGTCTAAGAAATGATTGTGAGTGGAAGAGGTTACAGGAAGGAAGAGGCGAGTTCAAATCTCAGTGGCATTTGGGTTTGGAGGGAGATATAGCTGTTCAAACTGCAGTCTGGTGTTGGTGAATCCAAGGTGCAGGGCCAGGCCGAAAACAGTGAGGTATGAGGTGGAATGGCTGGCAGAGCAAAAATGGCAGGTGACAGGGATGTTCTTCCATAAACGGATGTCCCAAAGATGTTCTGTAAATTGGTCGGCTAGCCAACGACCCGACTGACCAACATAAAGAATTCCAGAGGATGCATTGGATACAATAGACCAAATTCAATGAGATGCATGAGGAGTCCCGGATGTGGTGAATGTGTTGGTCGATTCCAGTGAGGGAGGTGATATTGATGATGAAAGGACAGGTGTGGTAACGGGGTCTGGAGCAAGGGAAGGATCCAGGATGGGTGGAAGTGGGGGATGGGAGGGAGCTATGAACCAGTAAGTCATGTAGGTTACAGATGCGTTTGGAGGGAAAGGATGGGTTGGGGAAAATGGGGAGGGTAGAGGAATTGGATTGGAGACGACGGAAGGCCCATAGGATTTTCTGACGAAGGGGTTAGGTGGAGGGGTAGAAAAAGAGGGGAGAGGATGCTTGGGGGGGGGTGAGAGGACTGAAGTGCGAACAACTTGGCGGACGCGGGTAAGGGTGGAGGAGTATCCATGACAAGTGAACGAGAGGGCCAGGTATTGGGATTGAGTCTCAAAATTCCGGTTGCAGCTGTACAGACATTGAAGATAGAGGAATTGAGAGTATGGGATGGCCAGTTTGGTGTGGGAGGGGTGGGAGAAGGAAATGCTGAGGTAGAGGTCGGTAGGTTTGAAGAAGGCAGAAATGTGAGAGAGTGGGCAAGGAGATTAAGAGAGAGAGAGAGAAAGTTGACAAAAGTGTCAGAGATGACAGAGGTGAATTTGAGGGAAGTATGAAAGGTGGAAAAGAACGAGATAAAGAGGGAGGTAATGCCTACACAATCATTCTGGGGTCAGTCCGGAGAACTGTGAGAAGATTTGGGCCTCCACATGACAGACAAATAAGTTGGCAAAGTTGGGGCCCATATATACATACATACACACATGCATGTGCACGCACACATACACTCACATAAATACAGTGGGGGATTAAGAGAGGAAAGGAAAGAGAGAGCAGTAGTGTGTGTAAGTAAACATAATTAACGGAAAATACTCTGAAAATTTTTAATATTCTGATGAAATATAGAAATAATTATTTGTTAGTTCGGTGTGTGAATGTTTAGTATTTGGTATAAAAACAACAAAAACACTAAAACAAAACAAATCACAGTCCATGAGAGATAAGTAATTTTTCATAGTGTGTGTGTGTGTGTGTGCATTTATACAGAACCTCTGGATAGTGCAAACAAACAAGATTTTCTTGTTCAGATAACCCTAATAAATATTGAACAATTGATCCAAGATAAAACTAGAAATAATAATCATTTTCAATACTCATCACATTTTCTTTTTCATAGTGGCATAGAGTTAGAAAAAGTGGTGAACTGGCATCAGACAAAATGTTTAGAAGCATATCTTCCAGGTCTTTACATTCTAAGTTCAAATCCCACCAAGGTCTGCTTTGCATTTCATCCCTTGGGGACTGATAAAATGAAGTATCAGTCAAATACTAGGGTCAGTGTCCCCTACTGTCAAAATTGTTGGCTTTGAATCCTACAACGAACTAGCATCTCATTCAGGGGAATGTTGTGATCTCAGTCATTTATACATCATAAAAACTAAGTAACCAGCTTTATTAATCCTAGGGCTCAAGGGGGAAAAAATTGGGTTAGAAAGGCCTACAGCATGATATATCAACACTTATCGTGATTCTGTATCATCTCATACTTGAGATCCAACATCTTTAGATCTGACCTCAACACATCATCCCAGGTTTCCATCCAGTCTTTCTCTGTTGTGTTTTCACTCTTGTATATACCTTCAATTGCTACCACACAATACACTTTTACCCAGCACTCATTACCCATTCATACTAAATGTCCATAAGTCTCTGCATATACATTGGTCAATACCTGTTATGGCCAGTTACCCTGTATGTTAACTTACATACAAATTAATATTATACACACAACAGACCATATCTGACCTTATTTCTCTCTCAATGCACTTTCTGAAACACAATTTATGACCAACAGAAGTTATTGGATTTAAACTACTGACTATTGATGTTCATCTTATCTCATCAAACTGTTACAGCATATGTAATCAAGTTAGTTTCACAGAAGTCTCATATCAATATGTATAAATAAAACAAAGCAAATTTTCCCAATATTTACGTTTAAATCATAGCTAAACTAGGCGCAGGCATGGTTGTGTGGTAAGAAGTTTGTTTCCCAACCACCTGGTTCTGGGTTCAGTCTCACTGCATAGCACCTTGGACAAGTATCTTCTACTATATATAGCCCCAGGCTGACCAAAGCCTTGTGGTGGATTTGGTAGGCAGAAACTGAAAGAAGCCTGTCGTGCATGTGTGTATATATATTTGTGCATGCCTGTGTTTGTCCCGCCTCCACTGTTTGACATGTTGGTTTGTTTACATCCCTGTAATTTAACAGTTTGGAAAAAGAGACCAATAGATTAAGTACCGGACTTTAAAAAAAAGAGTAAAAATAAGTACTGGGTTGATCTGTTCAACTAAACTCTTCAAAGCAGTGCCCCAGCATGGCCACAGTCAATGACTGAAACAAGTGAAAGATAAACTACAGTCAGCATACCAAGTTGATGGAAATAGTGACAACACAAGACTAAATACCTTTTTATTATTTAGTTTCATTACCCTGGCGAGCTGGCAAAATCATGAGAACATTGGAAAAACTACTTTGCAGTATTTTGCTGGCTCTACTCTTTGAATTCAAATCCTGCCTTGGTCAACTTTTCTTTAAAGGCAGCGAGCTGGCAGAATCATTAGCATGCCGGGCAAAATGCTTAGTGGCATTTCATCCGTTTTTACGTTCTGAGTTCAAATGCTACTCAGGTCGACTTTGCCTTTCATCTTTTCGGAGTCGATGAAATAGTACCAATTGAACACTGGAGTCAATGTAATAAACTAAACCCCTCCCACAAAATTTCAGGCCTCGTGCATATAATAAAAAGGATTATTTAGTTTCATTACCGTATGTTCTGAGTTTAATTTAAGTCTTAACTTTGCCTTTCAACTCTCTGATATCTATTATATCAAAGTATTATGGATACATTCCTGTGGTGTAAAAAATCTGCCACACTATGGAAAGGGAAAGGTGAAAGAGATTCAAATGAATGCTACTAGCCTGTGCGCACACACACACACTCACAGGGATGACAATTAGCTGTGTGTATGTGGGGGAGGGGTATATGCATATGTGTACATGCCATTAACATTCATTTGTGAGGAAACTAAAAGAGGACTGTTACAAAAAATATTGTTTATTATTCAAGTTATTTTGTTGTATATATGTAGTTAGCTACAGTATAATATATATATATATATATATATATATATGTAGTTAGCTACAGTATAATATATATATATATATATATATAGATAACATGAATATAACATTTAAAATGCCATATAGATCTTTTATACTTGGTGGTTGTTTCTAATTAAACCATGGAATATCCAGGGGGAGGGACAGGTCAATTAGTATCATATAATCTTCTAGTCCTTTGTAAAAACTTATAAGAAATCATTTTATAGATAAACTTAATTATAAATCTGTATAATATTACTAAAACAAGGATAAACATGAAATTGTTATTAAATAGAACCTTATAAATGATAATTTATTGTATTTTGACCTCTTAACAGGAAAAAAAATAAAATAAAAGATTTCACTAATATCAAAATAAAAGCTAAGCTTGTGATAAGAGTAACATCTACTTAATGCTTAGTAGCAGAAGTTAAAATAAAGTACTCAGTCCTAAAATAAGAATCAGAAATAGCAGAAGGAAAAATTTAAATATACACTCCTTTTAATAAAGAGTAACTTATGCTAATTGTTGTGTATGTATAATTGTGAGTCTTTTGTTTCCAAACAGTATATTAGTGAATACAAACTCATATATCAAGTCATCACAAAACATTTTTTAAAATCTCTTGCTTTAAATTAGAAAGCTAAAAGGAAAGTATAAAACACATACACACACAAAGGAAAAACAAGAAAATTTCAGGAATTTCATTCATGTAAACAAAACTAGAGAATTGGAACACAGTTTATTAAAAGATTGGAATGGAAAATTAGAAAAGAGAGAAGGATGAGAAACAAAACTATAGTAGCCTGGTGGATAAGGAAAAAATTAAAATTCTAGTTTGAATCTAGTCTGGTACTATAGAAACTATGCCAAAAATGGAATATGCAAGCACGTGGTCCTCTACCCTATCTAGGAGGGCAGTAACTCCAAATAAGAATTGACTTAGACTGTTATGACCCATCCGACCTATGTCAGTATGGAAAGTAGACCTAATGCTGATGACATACAGTATACACACACACATGCAATGTATACAAACACAGGTACATATTTAATACATTTATAGATCAAATCATATTTATTAATAATACAGTAGTATAAATCGAAAAAGGGAAAAAACGGGAGGGGGGTATTCAGCCAAACCCTGCAGTGGCGTTGCCATGGAGAATGGCCAGCAACACACGCTGCAGTAGCCACTCCATCTCGCAGGGTTCATTTCTCTGGTAGGCTGCAGCAGGCCCTATTTGGTGAGGAAGGCTGTGGTTCGAGGACCCAGGACGCCAGACATCTACCGCCACAAACCAGTAGTGGCTGGCTAGGCTCCTGTACTTACGGACCTTCCTCTCCTCCGCGTTGTGGGCTGCGAAGACAAGTGCTCTCTATATTAAAGAACTGCTCACATATGTAGAACAATGATTTTTATACAAGGCCACCTAACTGAAAAGAAAACCATAAATCACCACCACCACCTTATTACAACCATGTGTCCACAACACTTTATACTACTATGAAATAACAAGCTCTGTACCATCCTTACCAAAGCCAACTTGATGCACCTATATTCTCATCTTTATAATCCTATACTAAACACAACTGAGTTTAGCTATGAATTTAGCAACAATGCAGGTAAGAGTCATCAAGGACAATTCTTCAACTGCCACCCCTCCTGTCAATTGTATTCCTACAGGCCCTTTAGCATTCAGATTTCTCCATCAAATGAATTGCTTATTTATTCACATGGTTCTAAATTTGTCATACATTATCTAATAGCTTTGAGGTTTCGATGATGTGATTGTTTATTTTTAGAATGACATTGTAGGATAGGTGTGAGAAGCCTGATCTGGCCAGTTTCAACATAAAACATATAGAATATTTCGGCCGGATATGGCTGGTTTGAATACTAAAGGGTTAAGACCCTGTACTAAACACAATTTGCAATCTTACCTCTACAGAAGAGCAGCCCACTAGTATTCCCTCTTAGCCCACATTTTCTCTTTAGATCCCAACTTGAAGTTCAATCCCATAGACCTTAGTCTAAGAAGATCTTGTAGGACTATGGGAGGCAAGACACAACAGGTACGCTGAAATGAGTATGTGGGGTGAGCTTAGTTGAAGTCAATAGGTACAAGCTAATTCAAAGGAACCTATGCCCTTACAATAGTGATAGAAGAGGCAAAACAATATCTGATATGATTGTAGCAACATTAGTCAGTAAGTGTTTTTGCTAATCAGTGAGATAGCCTTCTTTAAAATGCAGTGGTTGAAACAACAAGAGATTGAAAACCAGCTGTACTTTTATAAATATCCATTTAGAAGTTGATCTCATGACTAAGCTTCACAGAATAGATCTGTAACTAAGGTAGATAAATACATAGAGAAACACAAATCTGCACTGTTAATAATCATGAATGGTTTCTAGTTGTTAAGATATGACCAAGAGGTCTAGCATAAAAAACAAGAAACAACAAACCCACCATCCAAATTGAATATTCAAGAGGGAATGAAACAAATTCATAGTTAATTGATAAAGAACAAAGGGCAAACAGTCATTGAATTTATTTAATGTCTATGCCATATCCTTAAATAAGCAAATGTAAACATATGACGTCAAATATGAATAAAGAATAACAACATAACTCTACACTTGGAATGTTTAAGATATAACGAAACAACAAAAATAGTAATAACAAAACCAACTCTTTACAATAGTCAATAAAATGATTTTATATCTTCACTTTCTCAGTTAAAGCTATGATTGAAACTTATAATTTCAAATTATGATTGAAATTACTTTTTGTTAAGTACATTCAGTGTTATACATGAGGATAAAAGACAGCTACAAAGTAACAAAACAAAAATCAATATTGTTCATAAATTGATGTCCCTATTCTGACAACAGTCTCTCGTAGTATCTAAGCTAATAATCTTTAATGCACTTAGTCTTCACTTCTTTTCTTTTCTTTTTTTTTTCATATAAATAGATCACCACAAATTAAAAATCAAGTCACAAACTTTTACACCAAAATCAAAGTTCTGCATTTATACAAAATGGTTTACATTGTGTATATTCCATGATGTCAATCATATCATGATAAAGCTAGCATACTTCAAAAGTTATGATGATATGATGTTTTGAAAATATCAAGCTAATTCCCAATGTAAATTTAGGACTACATTTTGAAATTTTATTTTTAATCAAATCATCTTAATTTTCTAAAATGAGGGTTTTATCCAAAGACCAGATATTTGATAGGAATAAATTAACTGTTGCTAATACTTTCTCACATTCAGAAGATTATTATTTCCAAAGAAGAAGTAAATAAGCCATGTAATCCAATCAGTAAACCTATTAAAGAAAATGTAATATCTATTTATATTCCCAGTTAGTATTATTTTGCCAAAATTAGGAAGAATCATTTGGCAGACATATTTAAATATTGTTCAAATTATCTACAAAAGGAGCACATATCTGTAAAATTGATATATTTTACAAATTTGAAACAAACACTATAAATGCTTAAATATAAACATATCTAAATTGAGGGAAATCCATATACTTTAACAGAAAAAAAGCATTAAAAATATTTTTTTTAAAAAAGACTTAAGAACTCCAAATTATAATAATTTAAAAAAATAATTCTTTAAAAAGAAAAACATAGCATTATTGCCTTGTATTTGAGAATATATATATATGGTGAGTAAAAATGACTTCCCTAAAATCCAAATTACCTTCTTTAACTAATAGATTGTTGCTCTTTTCTGTTTCAAACTGGTACTTAGATTTTAATATTTTACATATGCACACACACTCATTATATATAAGGATGTTTAACCGTTTTACTGATGGTTTGTAGCCTATTCAAGTAGGTATCTTTAAATATTACAAAAGATGTGTGTTGGTTATATCATCATCATCATCATCATTTAGTGTCTGTTTTCCATGCTGGCATGGGTTAGATGATTTGACTAGAGACTGGCAAGTCGGAGAGCTGCACCAGACTCCAGTCCGTTTTGGCTTGGTTTCTATGGCTGAGTGTGCTTCCTAACACCAACCAGGTGCCTTTAAAATATCACCGGCACGGGTGTTTTTAATAATCCCTAAGTAGGCCTGAAAGTATTAGGTCATTAAGTATGAAATGTCCGATTTCCGTAAGCACCAAGTTTGAGAGTCACTATCTCTAACATTTCACCTCGACAGCTCTTGGTTTTATTTTAGTGTGAAGGTACATCACTCTTTCAAACACAATTTTTGGTTTCTAATTGTCTTTTGAATTGTCCGTTTCAGATCAACTTTTGTGAACCCATGGCTATGTCAAAAATTCATGTTGTTTTTGAATAGGAGTTCCATCGTGGAACCAATGCTTTGCAGGCAGCTCAAAACATCAACGAGGTGTTTGGAGAGGATGTGGCTAATGAACAAACAGTACATCAATAGTTTGAGAAGTTATATTCTGGCGACTTTAATCCTGAAAATAAGCTACGTGGAAGACTGGTGACCAAGATGGATAATGATGAGTTGAAAACAGTAGTGGAAGAGGATACATCTCAAACTACACATGAATTAGCAGCAAGGTTTGACGTTACTATTCCAACAATACTGGACCATCTGAAATAAATTGGCATGGTCAAGAAGCTGGATAGATGGGTCCCGCATGAATTAAACGAGTGTTAGATGAAAAACCGTCTCAAAACTTGCTGTCACAGAATAAAAGTGAACCATTTTTGTATCGTATTGTTACGTGTGACGAAAAATGGATTCTTTTCAACAATCACAACCGTTCGGCATGATGGTTGGATAAAGATGAAGTGCTGAAACACAGTCCAAAACAGAATATTCACCAAAAAAAGCTAACGGTATCTGTTTGGTGGTCCAGCACTAGCATCATCCACTACAGCTTTATGAAACCTGGTCAATCGATTACAGCAGATGTATACTGCAACGAACTGATGAGAAAGATTGCGATTAAACAGCTGAGATTAGTCAATAGAGACAATCCTCTTGCAAGACAATGCTCAACCACATGTCATACAAACAATGCTACTCAAACTGCAGGAGCAGGACTTTGAAATTCTCTGTCACCCACCATATTCAACAACTGACTATCACATCTCCCAAGTATTGGACTACTTCTTGCAAGGAAAAACATTTAATTCTCAAGAAGCTATGATAACAGCCTTTCGCGATTTCATCGCCTCTCGCCAGCCAGGCTTCTTCAATGCCAGCATAAATAAGTTACCGTTAAGATGGCAAAACTGTGTTGATAGTTTAGGTGCATACTTTGATTAATTGCACTGCTTCTTGTTTGGGATAAAATAAACTTTCTATTCAAAATCGGACATTTCATTTTTAACGGTCTAGTAGATATGGATGTACATAGAGCTCACTGCTACAAGTAGTAGTAGGAGTGGTGATGCAACATAGAACCAAGTGCTATGCAAAGAAACAATGAAATACCTGCAGTGATTTGAACCTTACAGGCTTGAAGTAGGTAGTTTAATATCAACTTTACTATCTTTCCTCTGCAGAACAACCACTTGTGTGTAAAAGTGTAACAGAAAAATCTTTCAATAAGAAACAGTCAATAGAATAAAATCATTTTATTCAGCTAAAATGGTCAACTTTAGTATTCGTAACACAAGAGTAAATGCATCTGTTTTTATTGCAAATGGCTGACCACTAGCTTCCAACCAAAGTGAACCATAATGCACTGGAATCAGAAGTTGCAATAATAATTACATGGCATTATTTCTCAGTGCTTTAAAAATTTAATCCAGTGATTTCAGCACCTACAAGGGGATAAGTGCAACCATCTCTTTGTGGGTACTGAAAGGAAGGAGGCAATAAGGAGGACATTGGAAGACAAGCAGAAGCAGATGCAAAGAATACAAATTATTAGTTGCTTGCTTGCAAAACTATTACTTACATTAAATGCAGTGATAGCTTGACCTAACTTAATGAATAAGATTTTTAAAAACTCATTATTTCCATCATCATTTATATACAATTGCATGGGCTAGATGAGACACCAACTCTTTCTTACTTTGTAAGTAATGTACTATATTCTATGTTTTCATATGTTGAACAGCAACCAGATGTTTTTATAGAGGATATAAACAATGACACCTCCTCTTACCTTTATCTCATCACCTGCCCTAACACCTCTAGAATGCCCTGTAGCCTTTCTCTGCCTTGCATCTGTTTCCCTCATCTCACCCTCTCTCTCTCCTTCCTCTCCAATATTTCCCATTATGATGCTTTCAAGGCAATCACACTCTGCTCTTCCTCTTTTTCCTACTTCAGTGGTGCCTTCCAGTGTCTAATTCTCTCACCTCTTGCTCTGTCTTCTTTTCTTTTACAGCAGCATTCTCCTCCACAGCTTCTCTGCCTCTTCAACACCAACATCATTTCTTATCTTCCCCCCTCCGATGAACCTGCATTCCTTCCAACCCTCTTTCCTGCAATGACTTAAAATTCCTCTCCACTCTCGTCTATCACTCTACTCTTACCCTTTTCCCTCACATATTCACTCCTTATATGGGATAGCCCAGACCCTCTCCTTACACAATCCACCATCTCACTTTTTCAACTCTTTTCTTAACCTTTTCCCCTCAACTGTCATTAATTCCTTCTCCATTCCTGGTTCCCTGCCATACTCCCCCATCCTTGCTTCTTACCATTCCCTCATCCCTCTGACTATGATCATTGCACACATTCTCTTCTGTTCTCCCTCAGTGATAGGGGCCACTTTAGGGCCTTAGCCTAGCTAGTTGCAAGGTGATCATCACCAGTGCTAGTGCCATGATAAAAGCACTCAGCACACTATGTAAAGTGGTTGGTATTAGGAAGGGCATCAGCCATAAAAACCAGCCAAAGACATTGGCACATGATGCAGTCCTCTAATTGGTCAGATACTGTGAAACCATCCAGCCCATACCAGTATGGAAGCCGAATGATAATGATGGTGCATACTCATTTTCAGGCAAACTGTGGAATAAATTATCTTCCTTTGATTTCTAATGACGCATGGTGTGAACATTTAAAATATTCCTATATCGTATTTAATCACCGATAAGAATAGGTCATCATTGATAACAAAGAGATTATATGAATATACATGTCATGTAAGTACTACTTCTGAATTCACTCCACCAAATGCCAATATTACTATGTGATTTTACTGAGTGTGTGATTGGGGGTGGGGACAATAAAGATTCTATAAGAATGTAAAGGGATTGGCAGATTCAAAAATTCAGAAATGCGTACTCAACATGAATATATGCCCAACAGCTCATTGGGTCACAGAACCCCTTACTCCATCCAATTTTATAGACTACTAGACCACCCGTGACCCGTCGGGTCATGTTCACTTACACACACACACACACATATATATATATGTCTAACTTAAGTACTGTTACACACACACGCATGAACATATACATAAATATATATATGTATCTAACTCAAGTACTGTGATACGTACTCGTGCGCACGTCTAAGTATGTAAACACACACATGGACTGTGAAAGAAAGAGAGAAAGAAATAACGTTAAGGAAGGGGGAGAGTTAAAATAAAAGTTAACGGAAGCCGTCTCTTTTCCTATTACTCATCCCCTCTCATCTCTTCATTCTCTCTCTTACCTACAGAATGGACAACAAAAAAAAAAAAAAAACAAATGGATTATTTCTTTTGGTATTCATTATAAAATAAGATAAATTGAATTTAAATGAATTCCTTGGTACTTTTTGAAAATTGAAAATATTGTCCACGTCCAATTTACGCCAAACTTGTTTTATTCAGTATTTTCTCATTATGCACTATTTTGCTAATTACGAAGGTTTGCAGGGTCATATTACTATCGGGATATTTTCGCATTATGCACCGTTTTGAGGCTATTTAGGAAGTTACCCCCAAAACCCCGAATCTCGTGAACCCGGGGTCCGATTTATGCGAAATTTGTTTTATTCCATTTGTATTCCCATTTCAGAGGCAACTTGCTTTGAAAGTATTTACCCATTATGTGCCCTTTTGGCTGTATTACATAATAGATAAGCAAGCAAGCACGCAAGATCAGAATTTTAGTAGTATATAGATCATTTTAATATCTATATTTTTCTGCTTGCATAAGTATGTCGAGTTTTTCTGTGGCTTGATGCCCTTCCTGTGGCCAATTCCCACTTGTTTCTAAGTGAGATAATTCTTTCATCCAATTGAATGACATGTTTATATGGAGAACTAGAAACACTCACTCTCTCTCATACACATGCACACTTATATAACCGGTTTCTTTCACTTTCTGTGTACCAAATGAAAAGGCTTTAATTGACCTGGGGCTAAAGTAGAAGACACATACCTGATATACCATGGGTTGGGAAACAAACTTCTTTATCACACAGTCATATTCACAGAATAGAATTTAAAGGAGTTTTTTTCTGAAATTGGAGGCTCTTCTGTTGAGTCTATCAATATGATTTAGCATTGTAAGTTTAAAAATCGTAATCTTCAGTCTGCATATAATTTTATCTTTATATGATCTGATGGATAGTTTTAAAGGATAAACTATTGTGGATATTTTGTAACTTTTCTTACCTAAAAAGGAATTTTAGGCCATCATTAACTGATTGGATTTTTTTTTTTTTTTTTACTTTCAGCCGACAGTTCCAAACTCATTGGGGACGTTGAATAATGTGGTAGTTGTTAACAAAAGTGATTTTGAAGTATTTGAAGCCCTGGCAATTGACAGTGAAAATTCTGGTAATAAAAGAAAAAGTAAGTGCCTTCTATGTTTTTATTATAGTTGACTGCTGGTATACTTCAATTAGTAGTCATTAAAAACTTCCTACTTATTAGATTGTTTGATTATCTTGTTGTTTTTACCTGGGATACAAACTGTCCAATAGAGAACCAAACTTCTCAATAAGAATGTATGGTGGACATCTTGCTCAACAGCTGGTAACTTAAACCCAAACTTATACAGAGTTCTTGCTTCAATAATTGAACTTAACATGTGTATTAGAAAGAGAAATACTGCATCCACAGCTTGGGCAGATTGTTTTTCTTCTTTTACACAATGGAATGACACATATGTATTCTCGTATGTTGTTATGGTTTGCTCAGATCTGCAATGCAGCCTCTCTTCATCTCTCTGATCTTGATTTTCTGTCATCTTATTTGTAAGGCTCGGTGTTCTAAGCAATTGTAATTTTTTTTTTTTTTACCTTTTATTAATGAAATCTGTTCTAATTGTCAGTGATATTAAGAACTGCTGACATTTTATACAGCAGCCCACAGTTAAAGCTGTTGCTAAACATTTAAGTATTAAGCCAACTCTTACCTGCTATGGTTTGGCCTCACTTTGTGAATTTCTGTTGGATAATGTGCTTCTCTAGACCCATCCAATTAGGGCTTATATAAAAGCACACTTAAAATTAATTGAAATGAAGCATGGAGGGAAGACAAACCTTGAATTCAAGGATGAAAAATTAAACTAATGGTGTTTTTTAGAACTTAAATGAAATGATATTGCTTCTCTTATTTTACAGATAAAACTTTTTACTTGAAAATTTACATAAATTTTTTGCTGTCTTAATCAGATGATCTTGCTGGCTCCCCATCAGGTGATTATGGTCAAGAAATACCTCCACGGCGGTCAGATAAAATAGCCGGTCCACCTTTCATTCCACCTCATTTACTGCAAGTAATTCTGAATAAAGATACGCCTGCCCATGTAAGTAACACTGTTCATTTTTTTTTTTTTTTGAGTTATTTTGGTAGACTGGAGGTGGTGGACTCTCATTAGAATTGCTTCATCATGAGTTGGTTTTCACACTTGAAGTGTTACAGAAGAAGTGTTTCACAAAGTGGCTGTTTTACAATTAAGAACAGCATGTAATGTATGCACAACATTTTTTAATTATTAATTTAGGGATATTAACCAATAGCAAAAAAACAGACAGGGCCCTACACGTTTCGGGTAAATGGCCATACTCGATATGTAGGAAAGGAGCAGGCAAGAACTCCATACGATGCACCCAGTGTAAGCTATGGACACATAAGAGATGCAGTGGAATACTAGGTAGTTTAT
>JAOPUL010004099.1:35664879-35676239 GCA_027564515.1 Octopus rubescens
TCGGCCCGTGTGGCCAATAAAGAAAATATTATTATTATTATTATTATTATTATTATTATTATTATTATTATTATTATATTTTTATTATTATTATTATTATATTTTTATTATTATTATTATTATTATTATTATTATTATTATTTCATTTGTTTGTTTGTTTCCAGTATATAAAACTCCTGAAGCTTGTATAAATGCTCGAAAAACAAGCAAAGTAAATTATATCTGGGGCATTCCTTGGGATTCAAAGAACGTAACACAGAAAGAGTGTTTGGTTGCTCCAGATAAGGCGCTCTGTACAAAGGCTCCATATAATAGGCAAGTTTTGTTTTACGCTTCATTACGTTCTTAATTGAAATTCCGCCGAGATCGACTTTGCCTTTTGAGGTCGATAAAATAAATGTCATTTGAGTGCTGGAGTGGATGTAATCGACTTTCCTCGCTTCTCCAAAATTGCCGGCCTTGTGCTTAAATTTCAAACCAATATTCACTACAGTTAATAGATTGTGTTGAGTGAAAAAGCCTTGCAATATATCAGTAACTTATTTGCTTTATTCGTCAAGTTACAACAAAATCAGCCTGGTTAAGCATTAATTGTTCTGATCCATTTGTTTCCTCCCTGCATTCACGATTCGTCATCAGTCAAGAGGAGGTGGAAGCTTCGGTGAGGGAGTTGTTAGCCTCGAAGGACAAGAACTGGTATCAGAATGGGATTAAATAACTAGCAGAAACGTGGCTTCAGACGTTCCAACACATGGCCTCTACTTTGGATAATGCTAGGTTGTTTTTGTTGTAACTTGACGTATAAAGTAAATAAGTTAACAAAATATTATTGCAAAACTTTTGATTCAACACAATACATCAACACTAAATTAACATAAACTTCTACATCTCTCTCTCTCTCTCTCTCTCTCTCTCTCTCTCTCTCTCTCTCTTCCTCTTTGCCGTCTCATCCTATATTACTCTATCACTCCTTTCTTGCTTTCTCTCTTACCTCATCCTCTCCCTCTCTCCCTGAATACAGTATATGCTTTTTCCCTCTCTCCCATTCTCTCTCTCTATCTCTCTCTCTCTCTCTCTAACCGTTTCTCTCCTTTCTCTGACACAGAGTGAATCATTTAGGCAATGGAATGTCAGGAGAAACCAATTCTTTCGCCTGGAAACTTCCTCATTTCCCTTCCGGCAAGGAAATGCGTTGTGTCTACAGAATCAGGTGAGTAAATATGTGGTCTTTTTAAAAAAATGTTCTTTAAACTGCTGGATTTTCAGGTGAGTCATCATATCATCATACCAGTATTGAAGTGACATAGCCATCAGACAGGTGTATTCCCTGTGGCCCAGGAGTCGGCTTTAGCAAGACTTTCCAATTCCCTGTGTTGTGTTGTATGCTTACAATCAGCCGGATTCTTGTTTCCAGGCCATCCATTTTGGAACGTCGTCAATTCACAAACATCTTGCTATCTGTCTTCATCGCCACACTTCCTGTCAGCATGGTCTTAGGCTGTGACTTGTGTGCCATATATATATATATATATATATATATATATATAGATTTATTCACATTCTTTTGAATTAATCATGCATTATCTCGTGGCTTCGAGATTTCCGTGAAGTGATTATTTTTTTAAGAATTACATTGGCCAATTAGAGTATCAACCACAAAGAATATTTACGCTAGGTTTTAAATGCTAAGAGATAATAATGGAATTAAGCACATGTACAATATTTTCTTTTGCAGATATAACATTAGCACCGATGACTATGATCCAATGAGTACGACATCAGAGAATAACAAAGACGAGTAAGTAGAACACCGAGGAAGTTATTTCTCCTCATTTTAAAAAGAAAACTAGAGCACCCGTGACCCGTTGGGTCATGTTAACTTACACACAGACACACACACACACACACACACACACACACACATATATATATGTTTCGCATGATCATGTTACTATCGGGGTATCTTCCCATTATACACCGTTTTCTGGCTATTTTAAGAAACACATACACATAGAAATAGCAGTAGGAATGGGAGAGAGAAAGAAATAACGTTAAGGAAGGGGGAGAGTTAAAAAAAATATGATTTACGGTCAGGTTACTATCGGGTTTTTTTAAATTATACACCGGTTTTTTGTATGTTATTTACGAAGATACAAAATACACGAATCTCGATAACGCGGGGTCCGATTTACACGAAATTTGTTTTATTCTATTTGTTTCCCATTTCAGAGGCAACTTACTTTCAAAGTATTTATCAATTATGCACCCTTTTGGCTGTATTACATAACAGACAAGCAAGCAAGCAAGCACGCAAGATGACATGTTTAGTAGTATATAGATTATGATGATGATGATGCTTTATAAAATAGACACAAGGTACAAATTATAAGTGAGAGTACAGCTGACCTTAGTACTTGATGGTTACTTTATTTTTGCAATCCTGAAGGATGAAAGGCAAAGTGGACCTCAGCAGGATTTGAACTTTGAATGTAAACAGCCATAACTAAATGTTGGTCTGCCATGCTTGTGTCTCCCTTGTGGTATCCATCAAAGAGCTTGCCTTGTAATGTTGGAAACAAGTTTCCATATGGCATGTCCCAGCTAACCCCATTTCCTCCTCTTGATCTTGATAAGTTGCTTGTTGGCCTGTTTCCACAAGGTTGCCTTTAATCTTTTACCTTTTATCACATACTTGTTTCAGTCACTGGACTGCAGCCATGCTGGGGCACTGACTTGAAGGGTTTTAATCAAAGGAATCAATTCCAGTACTTATTTTTGTAAGTCTAGTACTTATTCTATTGGGCTCTTATATTGAACTGCTAAATTACAGAGACACAAACAAACCAACACAGGCTGTCAAGTGGTGGTGGGGGACAAACACACACATATATATATATATATATGACAGGCTTCTTTCAGTTGCCAACTACCAAATCCACTCACAAGGTATTGGTAGCCTGGAGCTTAAAGAAGACATTTGTCTGAGGGGCCATGCAGTGAGACTGAACCCAGAACGATGTGGTTGGGAAGCAAACTTCTTGTCACACAGCTATGCCAGTGCCTCAAGAGAAAAGACAGTGCCCGTGAACCCTTACAGAGCCTTTGAGACTGCTGGGTGAGGGGGAGAAGAGGAAGGCCTGAGACTTGGCCCAAATGCCTGCAACAAAGTGGACTCTATTACAAGTACTTAAGGTGGTGGTGTTCAGTCAGGCAGCAGATTACGTCTACCACCTAAGCAGGCCATAGTGGGATTTGAAATCAGAATGCAAGAGCCTGGAATAGATACTGTAAAGCATGCAATCCAATGTTTTTACAGTTCTACCAAACCATAGCCCTGGATTGGTGCATTTTTTTTATTGTCTACAAACAGTTGGCCTCAGTGGGATTTTAACTCAGCATGTAGAACAGTGGCATAGTGATTGTGTGTGTGTGTGGTGCATGAGCAGCCCTTGAATTTGCACCCCACCAAGTCCCCACAAGCCTATGCAGGCTTATATAGCAGACTCCAAAGTTTTACCTGAATAAAAGTGTTACCTGAGGTAGGCCATCTCCTTACTAAACTACTGGTGTAGAGAGTTGGAATAAATGCTGTGCAACATCTTATCTGATGCTCAATCACTTCTTCCAAATTGCCACCTAACTTTGGCACAAAGCCCCATATGAAATTGAACTCCTAAAAGAAATGGAGGCAACTGAATATTGGTTTAAAATTTTGGCTGAAGGCCAACAATTTTAGGGGAGGGGCTAAGTCAATTACATCAACTCCAGTGTACAACTGGTTCTTATTTTATCAATCACTAAAAGGATGTAAAGCAAAGTCAACTCCGGCAGAATTTGAACTCAGAACGTAAAGTCAGAAGAAATGCCACTAAGCATTTTTTATGGCACGGTGACGATTCTGCCAGCTCTCCACCTTAGAGGTTACTGAATATTGCCAGCCATTTAGCCAGTGTTCTGTTAATTTTGCTGACCTACTCCTGTATTCCTTCTTTGAAGGGAGAAGGAAGTCAATTACACTGACCCCAGTGCTCGAGTGGTACTTATTTTATTAACCCTGGAAGGAAGAAAGGCAAAGTCAACTTTGGCTGCATTAGAACTCAGAATGTAAAGAGCTGGAAGAAATGTTGCTAAGCATTTTGTCTGGTGCAGTAACAACTTTGCTAGCTCACCACCTTCCTTCTCCTTCTAATAATATATTAAACATAAAGGCAAATAACAAAATACCTTATTAAAATATTTCTTTCTTTATTAAGACTACTGAAATAATTAATTAAAAACCATATACAGTCACAGATATGTGAGCACGCACACATCATAACATATACATATATTATTTCATAAACCACATTTAGAAGTTTCGTTCTATCTTTGCAAGAGTTAGCACTAAAATACTCATATATTTTATGGGCAGGGTTGGTGGTGTTTCTGATTATGTTTAACCATACTTCATTATCTCAGATTACGAGCTCTTAGCAATTAATAACAATTTCGTTGATTCTTGTCTTGAGAACTCAAGTAGTTTTTAGAAAAATATCTCAAAATTCCTATCACTTCAAATTAGCTTTTGAAAAATCAGAGAAGAGATTTAGACGTCGGAATCCTGGGAATTTTAAATACTTCCTTCTCAAATAACAACAATGGTCTGTTTTTCATTAGGAGCAGAAGAAATAAATCTATATTAAAAAAAAAGGTAGGGTTGATTTCTTCCTGCCAACAGTGTTGATGCTGTTGTATGTATAGATATTTTGGAATAAAATGATTAAAAAGTAAACTTATCCTTCATAAACAGAGGAAAACAAAACATTGTATAAACAAATAATAATAACAATAATGTTTCTGATATAGGCACTAGGCCTGAAATTTAGGATTTGTGTGTGTGTGTGTGTGTGTGTGTGTGTGTGTGGGGGGCATTATAGTCATGTGTTGAGAGGAATTCTTTGAGGTTTGAATAATTCACTTCTGGAAACATGGGTGTTTCGTTCATCATCCTTAACCCTTATTCAGGGACCTTTTAAGCGGGATGGGCTACTCGGCTTGAAGAAAATTCTAACTGGGCCTCACCTGCAAGGTCATGCACAGTTTATCTTGATATGAGATCATCATGTTGCACACATGGTTGTGATGCATGTGCCTGGTGTACCCTTATCAAATGGGTATATTGGGCTTCGTATATTTGTACACCAGTGTCACTTTGATGGCATGTGCTGCTCTCTCACTCAATAATAATAATGTTTCTGATATAGGCACAAGGCCTGAAATTTAGTGGGAGGGTGTTAGTTGATTAAATTGATCCCATTACTTTAATGGTACTTTATTTCATTGACCATGGCAGGATTTGAACTCGGAATGTAAAGAATTGAAACAGATGCTGCAAGGTATTTTTCCTGGTCTAACAATTCTTCAATCCATTGCTCTCATAATAATGATAATGATTTCTTTTATTAGTCACAAGGGTGATGCATGAAAGGGACATTACAAGGATAAATTATGAAAATTGGTGGGAATTTATGAAAGATTGATTATGAGAAAAGCAGGCAGAGAAAGCAAAAATATACAAAATGTATGAAATGAGACATTCCTATAGGACAATCACCTAGAAGCTATCAAGGAACTCCACATCAAGGATTACAAAGGGTGAGTCCTTTCTAACAGCTGTGTTCTCTGGCATGCAGAGAGGAGGCCCATTCCCACAGGCCATTCTTGCCACTATCATCCACCTTTCAGCAAATTCACTGAAGAGCAGAACCTTTTTGTTCACCCTACTTTCCTCTACTAGTGGAACTTGAAGAAGTTGATGATTACTTAACCAAAGTGGAAAGTGTCTTTCTTCAAACATTTGAATCTTGCCCATCACACATACTTTTTTGCTAAAGTTATGAGACAGAACAACTGGTTGAAGCAAGGAACTGGGATGATCCTCATGGGGGACTCAGCTGATAGTCTGATCTGTTATACACAGCACAACAGTTGATTCAACTACATGACTCAGAAAGGCTTGAATTGTGTGCAGAATGGTTTCATTGTCAAGTGTACATCCTGGATAAGTTCAATTCTACTGTATCTATAGAGTTCATTTGGAGCCAGCAATGCCCTCTGGTAACACTATCAAGCCAGAGATTTTTGGAAGATTTCCATAGTTCTTGGTATAATGGTCCTCTATCATAGACTATTTATTTAATTCTTGTCAATACCCCAGAGTCTCCTTGACACAAGTGTTGTGCATGAACACCACTATTATTACAGGATGTAAAGTTTGATATACAAGTGAACCTTAGAAAAGTTGATGAGCTATGCTACTTGTTTGATAGAGAACTGTGATAGCTTGACAACATTGCAGATGCCATGTGACCAGTTTTGGTTTTTGCTTGGTCAATGATAGCAGTTCTGTTAAAGAGACCATTCTTGTTACCTTAGAATCACTGCAAATGCAGCATATCGTCAGCCACAGTAAACTGAGCTCTCCACACAACTGTTAGCAAAATGGACCATTTGACCAGTGGAGCATTTCTGAGTGAGACTGGCCATCATGTTTAACAACCTAATTCCAGTTCCTATTTATTCAGAGGTCTAGCCTGAACCAGACCCCAAGGATCTTAGCAGAACTAGTGGTTCATAATGCTGGCTAACATGGACTTGCCTCTCCATGTGTTAAGACGCAAACTACTGACATGTTGTAGTTAATGCATGCACCTATCACCAGCTTGTATTCCTTTAGTAGAATACTGCTCACCTAATTTTGAATGTTGCCTAACACCATGATGGTAACATCATCCATGTGGCTGACATGGCCTTCCTGCATCTTAGATTGTGCAGAAAGCTCCTCAGCATTTGTCTTCTGCAACAAGAGTTCAAGAGTCAAAACTTAGAGAACTGATAAGAGGACATCCTTGCCACACTAAGTATGATCAATATGTAGCAATTCAATCTGACCACGAAGCAAATGCCATTGTACAGAGGACAGTTGTCAAGCAATTACGATCAGCTCTATCAAACGTTTTGGATTGATCCCAATGGATCAGAGCTCCATCGAGGTGAGGTTTATTCCCTGCCCTCTATTTATCATGAGGTTAAAGTTGTAGATAGATTTCCTGGAAATGCAGGTATGTGTATATATCTACATTCCCAACTACATTATTAACATCTTTGCAAGCACCTTGGCCAAGATCTTAAACTCTGCATTCAGCAGAGTTATGGGCCAGAAATTGCTAATGATTTCTCCTTTGTTTATGTCCTTCCTCAGCTGGGAATGTTCCAAATCTGTTACCAGTTGTGACAGACATCTGTCAAGAGATGGCAATTATTGTGGCATGTTCATAAAACTTTTAGCACATACCATCCAAATCAAGCAATGTCTCTCACACAACCACTCACTTTTTATCATGTCAGCTGCTGTTATTAATTTTATGCAACATTCAAACTTTTTTGCTGCGAGCCATCAAGGTAGGTATTAAAGCCTACTGCATTTGGTATACTATTATCCTCAGACAGTAGGATAAAGTACTGCTGTAAAAACCACACACACACAGTGCCTAGGATCAAATAGCATGCACCTACTGTGATCTGTTAAATACTTAATCAAAACTTTGTTACCATGTTATGTCTCTGCCATCTGAATGGCTTTTAAACTCTCTTGTCTAAGAGCATGTGGCTTAGATCTGACAACACAACCTTTGTTTTGCATCAAAGAAATAGTCAAGAGTAATTTTTGCTGCTAATGAGAGCAGCGAGCTGGCAGAATTGTTAGCATGCCAGGCAAAATGCTTAGCAGCATTTTGTCCGTCTTTACGTTCTGAGTTCAAATTCTGCCGTAGTTGAGTTTGCCTTTCAACCTTTCAGGGTCGATAAAATAAGTACCAGTTGAAAACTGGGGGGGGGGGCAATGTAAATCAATTTAACCCTTCCCCCTAAATTGCTGATTTTGTGCCAAAATTTGAAACCAATATGTCAATTGGAAAGCCCTTTCTAGCTTGCCCTTCTTTGTTTTATCTTATCAATTCTACTCTGATAACTGTCAACTTTAACTATTTGTTAATTTTGTTGCAGTAGATTTTCTACACTGAAAGCACATTCAGCCAGAACTGGGCTCTTGTATGTGTCCAATCATAGCTGACTGCAAATCACTGTATACACCCCATGCTATCCCTATCTACCACTAACCTAACAAATGCTTTATCTAGATGACCAAATGCAGTGGTGATAATAATAATTGTTTCAAATTGGCACAAGGCCAGCAACTTTGAGAGGATGGCGGTCGATTACATGGACCCCTGTACATGACTGGTATTTTATTTTATTGACTCCTAAAGAATGAAAGGCAAAGTTGACCTCGGCAGGATTTGAGCTCAGAATATAATAAATGCCAATAAGCATTTTGTCTGACATGCTAATGATTTAGCCAGCTCGCCACCTGAGTGATAATAATAATAAAGTAAATTTTCCAAAGACTGTAAATCTTCTAAGTGAAATAGTAACACCATTCCATCCTAATTTAAAATAGGAAGCAGTCAAGCGAAGGCTAGCTATCAAGACAGATACAGCTCCCTATTTCAATTCATCAGGCCTTCATGTAAAGTGACCTAACCAACCAACTAACATATATATATATCTCATCATCATCATTTAACGTCTGTTTTCCATGCTGGCATGAGTTGGATGGTTTGATGGGAACTGCTAAGGCTAGGGGCCACACCAGGCTCCATTGTCTGTTTTGGCATGGTTTCTCCGGCTGGATGCCCTTCCTAACACCAACCACTCCACAGAGTGTACTGGGTGCTTTAAACATGACCCCAGCATGAGTATCAATTCTGCTGTGGCGGATGGGTCTTCTTGAGTACAGCAATGTGCCAGATATCTTGGTCCTTAGTCATCTCCTTTGTAAGGCTCAGTGTCTTGAGATCAACCTTCAATACTTTGTCCCATGTCTTCCTGGGTCTCCCTCTTCCAGAAGTGCCACCCACTTTAAGTGATCGGCACTTCTGTCTATGGTTTGTAAATCAGAAGGAACAATAGGATGAGTGCTTATCTCTGTCCTTGCTTGTGTTAAGTCATCAATGTTGCCATAGTTTCTGAACCTGGAGCTATTTGCTAATGAGTTCCATTAGTGCAGAGAAAGAGTTAAGAGTTCAATCCATACAGTGATTGGTCTTCAAAGCCCCTGCAACCATGGCACAACTATATAAGAACAATGAGTGACCTGTCTTATTGCAGACGGGTGTCGGTGCTGTGGTTTGTCGTAGTTTACTTTGATGCTTTCTATAAATGTATTAAGGGTAATGACATCACATTTGGGCCATTTCAGTCCCCAAGTGGAATTTGAACTCGGAGCACAGAGAGCCAAACCAAATATCACAAGACATTCTGTCATTCTTAAGCCTCTAGTGAGGGCGCATGGCCTAGTGGTTAGGGTGTTGCACTCATGATCGTGAGATCATGGCTCAGATCCCGGATCCGGCAGTGCATTGTATTCTTGACAGGATATTTTCAGACAATGCCCTTCCTAATGCCTACCCTTTTAGTTGCCTCTTAAAACCCACAATGATTAAATATCGAAATGTCCTCAACTGTCATCTTTCTTTTTTTTTTTCTCTCTTATTTCTTACTTTTTCATTTCTAGACGGAAATCCAAGTTTACCGAAGGGATTCGAAGAAACTGCCAGCTCTTGTGGACCGAGGCATCGACTGGGAGGAGACTGTCTATTTAAATCTCATTCTTCATCAGGTTTGTACACCAACCTCCTGTACTCCTCTATTTAAACCTTATCCTTCATCAGATTTATACTCCAGCTTCCAATTATCCTCTATTTAAACCTCATTTCTTCATTAGGTCTGTATATTAAGAACCAGCAGAAACTAGATGTGTTGTCTTTTCTTCCCTCTCAAACTTTAATTAGTCCACGTTTAATGTGATTGAACTAGACCACATGCAATCAATGAACAGTCATCTGAGAACTTATTAACCTTTTAGCATTCAGATTACTCTGCGTCAAATCTAATCCTTATTTATTCACATTGTTTTGAATTAATCCTACGTTATCTCATAGCTTCAAAATTTCAATGATGTGATTGTTTTTTTTGTTTTTTTAGAATGACATTGTAGGGTAGGTGTGAGGGGTCAGATATATTCAGCTTGACCATAAAACATGTTGAATATTTGGACAGGATGGGGCTGGTTTAACCCTTTAGCTTTCAGATTATTCTGTCAAATGTAAGGATTATTTATTCCTGTTACTTTGAATCAAGGCACACACACACACACATTAATATGATCCATAACGTAAAGTGGTTGGCATTAGGAAAGGCATCCAGTCATACAAAACCATACCAAAGCTGACATTGGAGCAAAGATACAGTCCTTGGCCCATTGAAACTGGTCAAACTGTCCAACCCATGCCAATATGGACGTTAAAGGATGATGACATACACACACACACACGCACGCACACACAGGCTTCTTTCAGTTTCTGTTTACCAAATCCACTCACAAGGCTTTGGTCAACCCAGGGCTATAGTAGAAGACATTTGCTCAGGGTACATCCTCATTATCCTCCTTTAACGTCCGTTTTCCATGCTGGTATGGGTTGGACCCTACATGGTTTTACACAGAGGGTGCAATGTGTGTGTGTGTGTATACACATTGGCATGTGTGCACACACATAGATCTGGCAATGTGTGTGTGTGTGATGGGGGTGGTCCCTTTCAAATATGACTTCTAATCTATAGGTACCCTCATTCCCAGATGACTGCGATAAAGGGTGTGGCTGACTGCTATGAAGGCAAATGAAAATATATTTTAAGTATTTATGAAGTAATCTTTTCATAAATATTTAAAATTTAAAAAAAAAAGGAAAAAAGAACCAAATTTCAACCCCAAATTCCATTTTTAATGAAGTCAGCTGCAACAGCTGCACCTCTGATTTCCTCCGCAAAATCAGGATAACAACGACCCGTCTGATAAATGAGCCCCATGAGGTGGGGGCGTGACTGTTGCAGCGAGTGTCGCTGGCCATTTCAATCCCCAAGTGGAATTTTAACTCAGAGCACAGGGAGCCAAACCAAATATCATAAGGCATTCCGTCATTCTTAAGCCTCTAGTGAGGGCAAATGGCCTAGTGGTTAGGGTGTTGCACTCATGATCGTGAGATCGTGACTCAGATCCCGGATCCGGCAGTGCCTTTGCAATTATGTTTATGGGGCACTGCTGACCATGCCATTTTGGTCTAGGGTGTACAATCTGTTACTCCCTACCACTCTCCACCCCTCATCATCATCATCATTTAACGTCTGTTTTCCATGCAGGCATGGGTTAGACGATTTGACTGGAAACTGGCAAGCTGGGGAGCTGCACCAGACTCCAGTCTATT
>JAOPUL010004099.1:35760691-35776731 GCA_027564515.1 Octopus rubescens
AATGTCTATATAAGTGAGACATAAAGGTAATATTATGTTAATGCATTATTAATATAAATAATATACGGAGATCATAAGCTCCGTGCAAGATATACATGGTGTTAAGTGACTTACTGACGCAAAAATCGTGGAGAATATTCTATAATATTCCCCTTCACTATATATATATATATATATATATATACACACACACATACATGTGTGTGTGTGTGTGTGTGTGTGTGTGTGTTTGGGTTTGGGTTTGTCCACCTTACCACTTGACAATTGGTGTTGGTCTGTTTACATCCCTGTAACTAAGTGGTTTAACTTAAGAGACTGACAGAATAAGCACCAGACTTCAATCCAATGACTGAAACAAGTGATAGATAAAAGATAAGATTAGATAATGTAGTTCTTGATAACCACTTCTCATCATCATCATCATGATAGGTCATGGCTGAAATATCTTTGATCATAGCTCTGCTAATCCATAACATCACACATTCTTTTATTTTATCAAATATATTCAGTTTATTTCTCTTTTAAGGCAACTGGGCTTGTTAAATGACTTATCTCCACGTATTTTGTTTCAATTTCTTTCCTCAGTTTTAATTTAATTATTTTCGTTTTACAAACAGTCTCTCTCTCATTTTCTCTCCAGAATTTTATAAGATTTTTTATTCTTATTAGGAAGGGTGTTTGGTCTTAGGAAGAGCACCCAGCAGTAGAAACCATGCTAAAGCTGACACTGGAGTTCGATGTAGCCCTGTGGCTCACCAGATCCTGTCAAACCATCCGACCCATGCATGCATGGAAAATGAATATTAAATGATGATGATGATGATTTATAATTTTAAACTGAATTCTTAAATTCATTTTATTCTCTATTTTTTATGCTATTTTAAATTAATATATTCCATGAAATGAAGTTAATTCTATTTTATTTTTAAAAACTGTAATAGTTCACACCCACACACTCCTACTTAACTCATTTCTCTCTAGCCTTCACAAATCAACCATAATGTTTTTTATATTTCAATTCAGTACTTGAATAACTAAACTACATTTTGTTTTCTTACATGTTTGATAGATTAGACAGTGCTAACATAGCTTGATCATTAAGACCACACTGACTTAGCTTATGTGAATGATTAAGACCATGCTAACATGATTAGCAGAAAGGATTAAACCACACTGACATATCTAGCATGATCAGTTAGATCATTGGTCCTCAAACCTTACAAACACCTGTTCATCATCATCATCATCATTAACGTCCACTTTTTCATGCTTGCATGGGTCGGATGAAGTTTAATGAGGCAGATTTTCTATGGTTAGATGTTCTTTCTGTCATCAATTCTCACCTGTTTCCAAACAAGGTAATATTTCCCCATGGCCAGACGTGCTTACACAGAATATTGGAAATGAATGACACTGCTTGTATGACAGTGACACTCATTTACGAATATCACGCAGTCAAGATAAGGACACACACACACATACATGCATGCATGCATACATACATACATACATACATACATATACACACACGCATACAATAAGCTTCCTTCACTTTCTGTCTACTAAATCTACTCACAAAACTTTGGATGGTACAAAGCTACAGTAGAAGATACTTGCCCAAAGTGCCATGCAGTGGGACTAAACCCATAACCATGTGGTTGAGAAGCAAACTTCTTAACCACACAGCCACACTTGCTTAAAATAAATTTTTGGATCCTACTCCTATCTCTTTAATAATGGTTTTTAGGCACATGGCCAGCAGTTTTGAGAGGGGGTATTAGTTGATGCTATTGATCCCAATTCTTGACTGGTATTTCTCCAACCTCTTTAATATCAAGATGACAAAATAAAGTTTGTATCCCTATCATTTTTTATTCACTATGGGGTTGGACAAACTTGAACAGTTTAAAACCATCTTTTAAATTTATTAAACATGGTACTTTATCACTTTTCAATTCTCACAGCCCTAACCTCATGAAAAAAAACTGGATTAGATCACCCTGACATGGCTAGCACTAATGATTGACAGATCTAGCATGACCAATTAGGCCATGTTGACATAGCTAGTGTGACTGATTAGACCATGCTGACATAGTAGTGTGACTGATTAGACCATTATTGATCAATTAGACCATACTGATATGGCTATCATAGTAACTAATAATTGATAGTGACATGCTTAAAGTCTCCTTATTCCATCTTCTGAGCTTTTTTGTATTTACTGTTCATCAATGCAAATCAACCTTTGTCCATCTAATTCTGTTTTACTTTGTCATCTTAGCACTTGTGTGCATAGACAAATGAAAAGATAGGTTACATGGCTTATTGAAACTGAGTTTCTGACTTGCAATCCAAGTTTGATGCCACAGTAAAATTTGAGTAGCAAGACAAAAGTTCAGTTTTAATAAATTTATATGTACATAACACACACACATGTGCATGGAATATTTCTCACTACACAACTCCATTGAAGAGTGTTGCTGTTTAATCCCAGGCTTGCCATGATTGAGTACATCTATAATCAAAGGCCTTCCAGCAATGTCCATCCAATCTCTTTAAGGGGCAGAGCCTGTGCTGAGGGCTGGTCAGAGAGACCCTTTTTATTTTTCAGTGCTGGACTTAATCCATTGCTCAGTTTAATACCACTACCTAGTCACTAGGCACCTTTAGTAGAGTGTTGTAATTGTGTTGTATGCATTTAAACCTTGCATCTGCTCTGAGGATAAACTCACCCACCCTTCTTCCTCTGATTAAACCTTAAATAAATAAAAGTAAAAAACAAAACAAAACAGTATGGTATAATTTTAAGGAGACCTGGCAGCTATTACAAATAGCTGCCAATCTCCCTCAAACGTAGTTTGAGCATTTCTAGTGATTCTGCTACTGCTGCATTCTGGGATAATGAGTGCGTATCGTCCCACCCTCCAAAAGCCTTACTTGTGCACATGTATATATGGTACGGTAAGAATTGTACAGACTGAAGAAGAAACAGGAAGTTGGGGAGGTAGAGGGTAAGGAATCAGTCTGCGCTTGTGAGCTGGGGAAGAAAAAGGGAGGGACAGATGTGAGTTTTAAACTAAGAAGCCACAATTGTAAACACATCATTAAAGATTCTCCACTACCAACCTGTTTTCTCATTTCTTCTTATTTTTCTTTTCTTACAATTCATTTCTTTTTTTTTTTGAACAAATATACTTCCATCTCTTTTACAATAGCAGCACCCACTTCTGTCTCTCATATATATATATATATATATATATATACTCCTGTTTCACCTATTTCCTTGCAGTTCTTCTCTTCCTCCTATCAGCAAACATTATCCATTCATGGCCACGCTCAGCTACCAAACTTTTATGTACACAGTGGTGTTGTTTATAACATGTGTGTATACAGTAAGTCATCCATCCACCTACACACACAGTCCCACAAGTAAACTAGTATTTATCATTATGTTAATGTCCAAATGCTATCTTATTTTCAGGACATTTGGTATATTAGACATATATTTATGTACATGGTATGTGTGGGTGTGTAAGTGAAGGCACATGGCTCAGTGGTTAGAGCATCAGGCTTACAATTGTTAGGTTGTGATCTTGATTCACAGATTGGGCTGGGTGTTGTGTTCTTGAGCAAGGCACTTTATTTCACTCAGCTGTAGAAATGAGTTGCAATGTCACTGGTGCCAAGCTGTATCAGCCTTTGCCTTTCCTTTGAACAACATCGGTGGTGTGGAGAGGGGAGACTGGTATGCATGGGCGACTGCTGGTCTTCCACAAAAAACCTTGCGCAGACTTGTGCCTCAGAGGGGAAATTTTGAGGTGCAATCCCATGGTCATTTGTGACCAAAGGGGTCTTTCTATGTGTGTATGTATGAATGTGTGCATGTTCATGTGGATACACACAACAACTGTGATATGTATATGGTACATAAGTAAGGATTAGTATATTTATATGCAGGTGTTTTTTATTCAGTGAATGCATATGTCTGCACGTAAGAATATACTTAGGCTAGTGCATATGTTTACGTCTGAAATGGCTCAGAATTAGCTGCCAAACAAATAAAAATTTCATTTTGAAATCACAAGCCATTGGTTTGAATCTACTGTGCAACACCTTGGGCAAACATCAACTATAGCTCTGAAGCAATCCATGTTTTAAGAATTAAATTGGGCAATGTATATTACTATACATGTAATATAATGGGTTAGCTCTATGATAACTGGTCAGGTGAGAAGGTAGTAGATTGAACAAATGTAACTTTGGTCATTGAAACTGGCAGAGAATTCATTTACTTCTATTAATAATGAAGAATATGGGTGAGAGCAAGTGTGATCATACCTGTTATATATGAGAGCATTTAACTCACATAGCAGTAAAATGATAACAAAAATTAGAAATTCCTCCATTTTTCCATGCTTGCATGAGTCAGATGGAGTTTATTGAGGCAGATTTTCTATAGCCAGACACCCTTCCTGTTACGAACCCTCACCTGTTTCCAAGCAAGGTAATATTTCCCCATGGTCAAACATTTTTTTGCAGTAGATTGGAAATGAATGACTGCTTGGATTTCAAGACAAGGAGACACATACAAACATATCATTATTTATGACAGGCTTCTTTCAGTTTTTGTCAACTAAAACCATACACAAGGCTTTGGTTGGCCTGCAGCTATAACAGAAGACACTTGCCCAAGGCATCACACAATGAGACTGAACCCGAAACCATGTGGTTGGGATACAAACTTCTTCACCACACTGCTACACCTGCGTATATTTCCATCTTTCACACAAATCAATCAAACCCAAATGTTTGAGTTAATCATTTATGGAGTCTCTCATCCTGCTAAAAATACTAATAAAAATCTCACTCAGATTACATCTTGCAGACTTGTTAAAAAAAAAAAAAGACATTGGATAATATTGTAATATTGTCAGGCATAAATTTAAAGAGAAATAAAGAGCCACCTCAATTCAGTGGGAATATGATCCTGGCTATGATTGAATGTTTTTGATCATAAGTCTGGTGACCTCTAAACAAAAACAGAATGTAAGAGAGAATGTTGAAGATCAGTCATGATAGAGAATAAAAAAAAAAAGAAAAATGATAAAGAAAGAAGATTGCAGCTAAAAGCACATTATTATGGTTGTCAGTTTTATACTCATAGCGATGAGTTGTTGGTCTTTAGCCTCAAGTCAGACTTGATCAAGCAAGTCTATGATCAAAAGCATTTCCAATCATGATCATCCAATACTGTTAAGGGTATCAAAGACTACATTATCCAATCTAATCCTTCGGGGGGGGGGGGGTTTGAAGGCAGTAGGGTGTTTATTATTAGGGAGATTTGGCTGCTATTTCATATGACAATGGATTGAATAATGTCAGTATTAGTCACTGGTAAGAGAATGACACTAGATGCACACATAATACTTGCATTTGACTGTTCCCATTCATGCATCAATACCATCTCTCACTTAACCTATACTATCTTGGTCCAGTTAAGCATAACTATACAAATGTGTGGCCTACTCATCAAATATTCCACTGTCCTATAATATTGGGTTCAAAACTGATACAAACTATATATATTATATCATTCAATACTGATATACTTTCCACTACACGCACGAATATATATCTTAGGTTAAAATAAATAGGGAGTGTGGTGTTCATACCTATCCCAAATACACTAGTGGGTGGTGTGAAGTGAATTGAATTGTCTTCAACTAGAGACTTATGATCTCAGAATTTAAGGAATTTACCATTTGTTCTACGCTAGTAAATTAAGAAATGGTTCAGGACAATATGAATTTGAAAGTTTCACCCAGAAAGACAAAAGCACCCCCCCCCCCCAAAAAAAACCTCTAACCACAACCTACACTTACATACAGATTGGTGGTTACTCCTTGCTAGTCAACACAACTTCTCTATTTAGTCTAAGCTTTCCTTTTACGCATTCACATTATTATTTATTATTAGCACTGACATATCATGAAAGACTATCTTAGATTCACTTGCATCACATTCCTAGGATTAACATGTCAAATTCTCTTCACTGTAGCTGGAATATTGCAGAGTAAAAAACGGTTTTTACTTTAATGCCAGAATATGATGATGACATTGCAAGTGAGAGGTGTCAGCCACTTCAAGCAGACCAACTCCATCACATTAGTTGTCCTATTTTATCACTTCCTCTGAAAATATTTCTGATGTGCTTCCTGCCAAGCAAATAATCTTAATTATTTTGTAATCTTATATAACAAAATTCCTTTAGTTAAATTTATTTCTCACCACCCATCCTTAATATTTTCCCATCTGTTTGTCACACTGAGCATCAAAATCACATCTCACGTAGTTGTCATTATGTCAACCAACCAATTGAAGAGCTTTCACTTAATCACTTGTCAATGGCCATGCATTGTCTTGGTGCCAAACTCTCAACTTTCAATGGCTCAATCTATCTGAATGAAAATAGGTATGACTGGGAGGAAAGCAATACTACAATTGTGTATAGGCACAGGCATGACTGTGTGGTTAAGCTTGCTTTTCAACCACATGGTTTTAGGTTCAGTCCCAATGCATGGTGCATTGGGCAAGTGTCTTCTACTATAGCCCTGCCCTGAGCCAACAGATACCTTGTAAGTGAATTTGGTAGACAGAAACTGAAGAAAGCAGTTGTATATGTAAATATGTGTGTTTGTATGTGTATTTTTGTGATTATCTTATGTTTGTTCCTCTCCCCCACTACTGTTTGACAACTGGTGTTGGTCTGTTTACCTCCCCATAACTGAGTGGTTCAGCAAAGGAGACCAAAAGAATAAGTACCAGACTTTAAAAAAAAAAGTACTAGGGTTGATTTGTTCATCTAAACCCTTCAAGGCAGGTGCCCCAGCATGTCTGCAGTCCAATGACTGAAAAAAGTAAAAACTAAAAGATATGTCATAACTGTGTATGACTGAGTAAGAGACAAGAATATTTTCAATGTGCTCAGATCCTTACAAGAGGCTGTCTAACGAAGGTAAGTGCTGAGTGATTGAGCCTTCTGTTGTGTCCCAATAATCATAGCAGTTTATTGGACTTTACTATTCCTTGTGACCAGAAACTGAAAGGATATTTAATTTGAAATAATGGTATAAACTGTTGTAGCAGTTAAGATGCTGGCTACCTATTCTATGACAATGAATGAATAAGGGAGCCTCTGTATGGTCACTTGGTCTGCTAGAAATAGCTATTAAATTTCCCTCAAATAATCTTTTATTTGTTTTATTTAGTCATTGGACTGGGGTCATGTTGGGGCACTACTTTGAAGGCTTTTGGTAAAACAAATTGATCCCAATACTTATTTTTTTAAAGCCTGGTACTTATTATGTCAATCTCTTATGCTAACTGATAAGTTATGAGGATGTAAACAAACCAACACCAACTGTTAAGTGGTGATAGGAGACAAACACAAAGACAAACACAGATATATATGTATTTGATGGGCTTCTTTCAGTTTCCATCTACCAGATTCACTCACAAGGCTTTGGTTGACCTGGAGCTATAGCAGAAAACACTTGCCCAAGGTGCCACACAGAGGGACTGAATCTGGAACCATGTGGCTGGGAAGCAAACTTCTTATAACACAGCCACATCTATACTCAACTTTCTTATAATAAAAAAGGATACACTTGATAATATGAACCTAAACCCACCCTAAAAAAGATGGGATAGTCATAGCTATAATTATATCTTTGATCACAAGTACCAAGTGCTTTGAGTTCAAATTCTGCTGAGATCAATTTTGACTTCAATTTTTTTTTCAGAGTTGATGAAAAAGTACCAACCCATGTGTCTAATTGGCAAGCATTTGGGGTCAGGTCTTAAATTTGAGAATACCCACTCCCTTCCCATCAGTCCTCAGAAGTCCTGAAAATATTCCTTGACATTGCCATGCCTCTTAACTAACAAAAAAAAAAAAATGATCTGAAGATAAACTACACAAACAAGATCAGACAGGGTCAAATCATGTGCTGCTGTTTTACTATATGACAGTTTCATCAAACCAATTATTGTATAGAAAAACAAAAGATGGTTATTATGATTATCAGCAGTAGCATCCGCATCTCAGCAAACTGAATCAATAGAGAATAGCATTATTAAATCAAAGATTATTATAATTTGGCAACTTGGGCAAGTGTCTTCTACTATAGCCCTGGGACAACCAATGCCTTGAAAGTGCATTTGGTAGACAGAAACTGCATGGAAGCCCATCATGTACACACACACACACACACTCACATCATCATCATCATTTAGTGTCCATTTTCCATGCTAGCATGGGTTAGACGGTTTGACCGGAGTCTGGCAAGCCGGGGAGCTGCACCAGACCCCAGTCCGTTTTGGCATGGTTTCTACGGCTGGATGCCCTTCCTAACACAACCACGCAAGAGAGTGTACCGGGTGCCTTTAACGTTTCACCGGCACAAGTGTTTTTAACGTATCACCGGCATGAGTGTTTTTAACGTGTCACCGGCATGAGTGTTTTTAACGTGTCACTGGCATGAGTGTTTTTAACGTGTCACTGGCATATATATATATGCATTCGTGTGTGTGTGTGTTCCCCATTGCTGCTTGACAACTAGTATTGGTTTGTTTATGTCCCCTGTAACAGCATAAGAGGCCAATAGAGTAAGTACTACACTTGAAAACTAAATACTGGGGTTGGTTTGTTCAACTAAACCCTTCTAAGGTGGTATCCCAGTATGATCGTTGTTCAATGACTGAAACAAAAAAAGATAAAAGATATAAATCACAGAGACACTATCTGTCCATGGCCATTACACATATTCAGCCCTGCACGTGCACACCACACACACACAATATGGGTTTACTTTTACTACAGATTCTTAAAAACTCAAGTTCACATAACTGCAAATTCGTACTCCAAGGAAAAACACCATACAACTGTTAGCAGAAGCATTTACAACAGTAAAATGTTTTATAATCTTGCAGTGATGAGTTCAACTCTTTCCACTGAGTATGGTTTAGGAAAAAAAAGTTCAAATATGCTAGCTTAGATTACAATAAAAATGAAGTCTTCAGTGGTGCCTCTATGATTCAGTGGATTAAGAGATTCGACACCCTCTCCATAGTATACATTGAAGTTAAAGAATGAGAGAAAAAAAAATATCCTGTCTTCTCTTATAAGCTAAATTCTATTTATACAAAAATGACTGTACAACAATAAATAAGCATTGACATTGGTTTTTGGTGTGTGCATGTATGTGTATATAAAAATACACACACAAGCAAATATTCATACATATACATACATAACATCATGCATGCATAAACAGCTATGCCCACATTACATGCATACAAAACCAGACACATACACATTCACGTACATATATACAATTACATACACAAGCAGACAATGGAGACATGCACACATAAAGAACCACACACAACACATAATTTCCCACACTTAATCAAAATAGGGATAATCTGTGTGAAGAGTGTGACACTGAAGAGTTACAGGAAGTGATATGTTAGAGACAACAACATAGCACACTACATTCCAGGCACTTGAAACTCTTTTCCCAACAAAAATATGCGTGTATGAAGGAAGAGAGACAAAGAGAAAGAGAGAAGTGAATGGAGGGGGGGGGGGGGAGAGAGAAAATTTGGTCTTTGTCAGCTATGAAGTGAAAGACAAATCTGCCAGGAAATGGCTAAACCACACTGGAATGCCCCCTCTCTGTTGGGAGTCTCGAAATGAGCAAGGTGCTTGAGTACGGACGACATTGAAGAACAACTGTTCAAATATTAAACCCAGAAATTTGTTGTTTTCTTATTCTCCTTCTTAGAAGCATTATTGTCAGTGGTTGATTCTGTACATTAGCATCTGTTACTACTTGTAACTTCAACAAAGAAAATTATTCTTATACCAATTTACGTACTTGTTTTAGACAAATGGGAGCAGCCCATGACATGAACACATGCGAACTGAGAAAAAGAAAGGAGGTGGGGGCTCTATGTGGTTTCTCGACCTGTAGAAATAGCAGTCAAATCAATTGACATCCTACCATCTTAAAAAGAGGAGATATGTATCGAGGATAAGGTAGTCTTGGATTACAAAAAGGTGATGAACATGTCTGGAATGCATTTAATAATAGGTCTGCTCAACCCCATCAATGCATCACACAAAACACAATTTCGTTTCTGTTTCCTTCACACTCATTTTTTATACATTGATTCATACCTTGCAATTCTGGATAGTTTAAAGAGATTGCTAAGTATTTATTCTCCCTATGTATTTAATAAAACTAGTTGTTCATCGTTTAATTTTATGTGATTACAGGTGTCCTTCAGTTGTATCGATTTTTGGAAAGAAGGAAAATGGAAGTTGAGTGGTTCATAAATTTTTAAAGGACATAAGCAGAAATACACCATGTAAAATCCAGCTATATCTAGATATCATAATCATCAATCTATGACACTAGCCTGATATTTGGCTTTGAAATAACAGTCGAAGATGTCTTGTTAGATTCAAACATATGCAGCAACACGAGAAGCACACCATCTTCTGTCTGAAAGTGAACAGTGATTGACTGAAATAATCATAGAACATTAAAAAAATTAGAGATAACTACCTTATATTCAGGACCAGAATTAAACTTGGGGGGGGGGGGGCGCTCATACAAAAGAATTAAAATCTTGGAAAAATATTGGTGTTGGTAACGTGAAGAAATTTATGGTTATTTATTATAAAAGATAATCCATTACATTTTTTAAGACATCAAGATATGTTTGTATATTGAAAGAGAGCCTCTTCCATTGGGTATTGGAAATATCTGCATGGTCACTGGGCTTACTAGAAATAGCAGCCAGATTTCCTTTAAACCAATCCTACTGTCTTTAAAAACGACATTACATAATATAGTCTTAGAGATCCATAAAAAGATTGAATAATCACAACTGGAATGCTTTTGATCATAGATTTTCTTGATCATGGTTGACCTGGTCCTAAATAATTTTCAGAAAGATGGATTCTGATAAGGTTACTTAATTGTGATGCACTATAGACAAAATCTGCAGTGTTATCACAATGATTAAATTGGTTACAACACTAACAGAGGGTTCAAACCACATTTTTCTGGCATCAGATGTTCTATTGTTTCTTTTGTTCCCATCCCAGATTAAGTGTGAGCATATTTTTGTGTGTATTAGGACAAGGAACTGAATTGTAATGTCTCTCATTCTGTCTGTGTATACTTATGTGCATGTGTGTGTTTGACTAATGCTAATAATGACTGTCATCAAAACAGTTGAATGTCCAGTTAGCTGTGCCAAATCCTCTGCATCCAAACAGCTACGTCAAATTGTCTAATTCCAACAAAAGGTATACAGTGGATGAATTCCTGGCTCAGTAATTAGTAGGTTGCTATATTATTGTTTAACTCCAGGTCAGGCCTGACCAATTGGTATTTTTTTTACTCTAGGCATGGCACACCTGGCACTTAATTATCAAATGCCATTTTTAAGGGTGTGATTTGAGGAAGATTTGGCTGTTATTTCTAACAGGTTTGAGCAACTACATTAAGGCTCCTTCGTTCGTTTGATAAAAGAAGAAAAAAAAAAGACGGGACGGTTACAGAGACTGGAGTTAAACAATAAACCCTCTCCTCAGCTTACTGAATTTTACTAAAGCTAGAAAACCTTGTTTGAAGATTTGGTGCTTCTATTTAACCCTTTAGTGCTTAAACCAGCCATATCCGGCTGAAATATTCTAGCTGTTACTATGTGAAAACTGACCAGATCTGTCCACTTACACTTATCCTACAATGTCATTCTAAAAATATACAATCATATCAAAATCTCAAAGCTATGAGATAATGCCTGATTAACTGAAAACAATGTGAATAAATAAGCATTACATTTGACAGAGTAATCTGAACACTAAAGGGTTAAACCATTATAAAATATAAATATGTGTTAGGAGCACCAAATCTTAAACCAAGGTTTTACAGCTTTAATAAAACTCAGTAAGGTGAAAGAAAGAGGTGTTGTTTGGCACCAGGTCATCCTTGATCGAGCAAACCTATTACCATCCCATCTTCTTTTAACAGATATTAAAGTATAATATGTAATTTGCTGTCTTTTAAGATAATAGGGTGCAATTTAAACAAGGTTTGGTAACTATTTCTAGCAGGTCAAGTAAGTGACAAGAGGCCCATGAAGAGCTAAAACTCACCAAAGCAGAATACCATTTCTATAGAGATGGAATACCATTTCTATAGGGATGATAAAGTGGATTGAATGAATCGATCACTGACTTTCTGTAAGGATTAAAGGTACAGATTGACCCTGATGGTAAATACATTTTGGAATCATGGGCCTTGAGCTAGATGATACTAGCCTAAATTGTCTAGCAAACACTCTTAACCATCTATGCCATTCCAACTACTTTACAAAATAAATATGATATAAGCTGTTCGATTAATTTGAAGTTCAAATTGATTTGCTTGTATTTTACTTGTTACCCGAATTCACTAACTGTACAGATTAAACTGAGCACAGCAATAACATCAGCAATAGTCCTTTCTATAATAAGCACATCGACCCCAGTTCTTGACTGGTACTTATTCCATCGACCCCGAAAGGATGAAAGGCAAAGTCGACTTCGGCAGAATTTGAACCCAGAACGTAAAGACGGGCGAAATGCCGGTAAGCAATTTGTCCGGCGCGATACGATTCTGCCAACTTACCGCTTTCAATAATAATGTCCGCAAACGTATTACTTAGCATCTACATCCTATATGTAGTTAACACAGTTCTAGATGACCAGGTCGTAGAAAGGGTGGAGGAACAACACACAATCTGAAGTTTATTACTGCCTTCGTCTGCAATAATCTAAGACAGCTGTAAACTGGGGGATGGAGTAAGATGTTGATTGGTGTTAGTGGTTGTTGAGAATGCATAAACTTCTGCTTATGAACTGCAGCAGACGGTAACATCTGCAGACAGATCTTGGTATCCAGCGTCTTTGGTGTACTTGCATGTGTACAAGTGAAAGCAGAGATACATTGTCTATACAAGTGTGTGTCTATACTTGTAATTGTGCATGTGTTTGGAGAGAGAATATGTAAGGCTGGGTGAGTGTGAAAGTAATTGATGGTGTGTGTGTAAGTGAAAAAGTTTGTGTTACTTTGAAAGTATGTATAATAATGAATGTGGGTGTGTACAAGAGAATTTCACGTGTGTAAGATACTGTGTGCTAGCGCTTAATTCGCAGCGTATAGAAGTTCGTTTAGTATCGTGTGTGTGTTTGCGACTATGTATGTTACCATCCAAGCAATAAATAGATATAAAGACAAGAACAGAAAGGAGATAGAAGTAGGGCAACAAAAGTTATATAAGTCTGAAAGAGAAAACGAAAAGTATTGAAGAGGGAGGGGTGGAAGAAGTGAATCTGAGTCATAACCCCAATGATAGCAACAGTGATTAGCATACAGTAGAAGGTGGGGGGTAGACAAAGAATCTGAAACAGACATGCGGACAGACAGGCAGCTAGACAGAGAGAAAGATAGATGGACAAACTGATAGACGAAGTAAAAAAAAAAAGAAAAAAAGACAAATGGACGAGCTGGAAAGTACAAACAATTGCTCAGTCAGTAGTGCAATAACCTGTAACCTGTTCTGCGATGATGATGATAATAAAGTAGTAAAAGAAAATGAAAATATATATCTGTACGAAAGAAAAGTATGAGAGAAAACTGAAAATAAAAACAAAATTAATGAGAATAACGCGAGAGAAAAAAAAAATGACGCGAACGAACGAAAGGAAACACACATCGGTAATAAATAAATAACAAAAATAAGTAAAGAGAGAGACAGAAAAAAAGAGAACAGGTTGATAAGAGAACAGGGGAGGGGGGATAGCAGTAAAGTTATAAAAGGAAAATTAAAGGATTTTCAGAAGTGTCAGGGATAGACAAACACGAATTGAGAATGCCTGCTCCCCAGAGACTTTCATGTGTGGTTTCAAGCCCCCCTCCTCCTATACCACTTGAACCCGCTAAGTTCAAAAAATCTAATCGTTAGTCATTTGCAAACATGATTAATATCATATCTATCTGCGTCAGGGTAGAAAAAGTTGCCAGTGTTTTTTTTTAAACTGGTGGTGGCTGGTCATTGATGTAGTATCATAGTGAATTCGGATATGACCGATTGGTTCAAGTTTGTAATCACGAAGTACAGGGTTCGATTCCACAGCACGACATCTCAGGCAGGTGTCTTTTACCGAAGTCTCGGCTTAACTCAAACACTGTGAGCGCAATTGAAGTAGACGGACACCGTACTGTAGCCATCGGATAGACTGTACATGTAATTTAAAAGGCCTGGCTTGTCACACATTGTCAGTTTGCTTCTGTTAATAGTGCACATGTCTGTAGAATACCCAGTCACTTATATGATAAAAAAATTGAGTTCAATTGATGACCAGCTAAAACACTCGTCACTGAAACCAACGAAGAGGATCTATTTATTATATTTATTAGTGAAGGTGGTAGTGGTGATAATAGAAGGCTTAACTATTTGGAAGTACTTACTCACTACCTGCTTGCAGGGCCCTAAGGCAAATGGAACAACCCTTTTCGTGTATTGTGTTTATATATAAAACTGTGTGCGTGTATACGTGGTGGAAACCCCCTGTGTCTGATTAAGAAACTCACTTATTACTAGATGACTTATTTAAGAATTGTTGCACACAAACCATCACGCACAGACATAAGATAGAGGGACCGGCCGTATTATCAAACTGCTAACTCGTGTAAATGATAAGATGTATACACTTCGATTCCCGCCAGTGAGTTTCTTGTTCCGTAATCTCAAATTGGTGTTGGTGTTTACAAATGTTTAGCTTTTTAATTTCTAACACACACTCACAGAGTTTAAACGTCTATCTCATTCTTGTTAACAGATTTTAATGAGTTTATTGTCAATGGAAAGAAGTATGTATGTGTATATTTATATATACATGTTTTACCTTTTACTTGTTTAAGTCATTAGACTGCAGCCACGCTGGGGCACCACCTTGAAGGGTTTAGTCGAATAAATCGATTCCAGTACATATTTTATCGGTCTCTTTTTGCCAAACCACTATATTACGGGGACGCAAACAAACTAAGACCAGTTGTCAAACACAAAAACACGCGCACACAATTCAAAATGATACAAAAAACAAAAGGCAGAGACGGGTGAGGGAACAACAAACAGGGTGACGCTAAGGAAAAATGGAAGAGTCTTTGACGTTTCAAGCCTACACTCTTCTACAGAAAGGAATGAAAAGAGAAAACAGATGGAAAGAGAGAAAAACGGAGGGAACAAAACGTGTCCGTATTAACGGTTGCACATATGTATATATGCATACAATTTTGCATATATATGTGTGTGTATGTATATAGTATGAGTGTAAATATGTGTGTACATATATGCCTTTCCTAACGCCAACCACTTTGCAGTGTGTACAGGTGCTTTTAACGTACCACCGGCATCGGACCCTTTGCGCTAGTGCTTTTACGTGGCACCGTCACGAGTGTTTTTTAAGTGGCACCGGCACACACGCGATTCTTAGTCGGACGGACATATAAACCGGGGTTAGACGGACATAAGGGCCGGGGCCAGACGGACATAAAGACCAGGTACATACGGACATAAAGACCGGGTATATACGGACATATAGACTGGAGGCAGACGAACATATAACCCGACCGGGGACAGACGAACATATAGCTCGACCGAGGACAGACGGACATATAGACTGGGGACATACGAACATATAGCCCAGAGACAGCCGGGCATTACAGCCAAGTGGCATGACGCACGTACCTTCACAGAAGGTGAGGGAACAGATTACATAGCTCAGTGGCCTGTGCGCATACTCTCTGACCACCTTGGTATCGGTGGTGATGAAGGGTGAGGAGTGGAAGGGAAATCAAAGGAATTTTTCTGAACTTGCTGACCTGCAATGGTGTTGGCATGTATTGATCAACCAGCTG
>JAOPUL010004099.1:36112236-36123128 GCA_027564515.1 Octopus rubescens
TGGGGTTAAAATAGCAGTATTTTCGTTTTGCCATGTTGAGTTGGCCTTGGAGATTAATATTATATATATATATATATTTGCTTTCCATGGTTGCATGTGTTGGATCAGTTGTCAGTTCAAATTAGTTACTACACACACGTACGTTTCATTTTAGCAGGGTTTCTATAACTGGATGTCCTATCTAACACCAACCACTTTACAGAATGTACTGGATGCATTTTATCATGGCACAGCCCTAGAGAGGTTGTCATGTCCTCAATAAGGCAAGATTAATTCTATAATGTCACCACTCATTCACCAACCACTTAACAGAGTATACTGGGTATATTTTATAGTGCCACAAGCAAAAGTGAAGTTGTTTTGTACCTTGCAAGTCAGAAATTGTCCTTACTTCTCTTATGTTGTCTCTGTTTGTTTGTCCAAGACAACATGACAAATAGAGTGGGTATAATAGAGGGTGGTTGCAGAAAATGAACATGGGTAAGAGGAAAAAAAAGAGCAATTGGAGTTGATGGCGTGGAAGGAGAGAGAAATGAGACTGAAATAGTGGAGTAGTAACAAGAGGTACTAAAGATGAAGTATGATGAGAGAGAGAGAGACACTAATGGGAGGTTGTCTGCTCTGCACTGGCCAATCTACTTTCATCATTGGTTCTTATCTATGACAAGAACTGTAACTTTACTAAATCCAATATTGCATCTGATTAGATACCCATTAATTTGTGAAATGTATGTCTTTCACAAAACTCTTCCAACAGTGTGTTTTGTTGTTTTTTTTGTGATTCAAATGAGTAATCTTTGCAAAGTATGTCCAAGGAAAATTTTATACTTTTGAAATGTAAAATTCTATTGGCTGAGGGATTCTGGAGCTAAACAATACAACAACCATTAAATAAAAATATAACATGATAGGTGTAGGCGTGGCTTGTGTGGTTAAGAAGTTTGCTTCCCAACCATTGGTCTTGGGTTCAGTCCTACTATGAAGCACTTTGGACAAGTGTCTTCTACTATAACCTTAGGCCTACCAAAGCCTTGCAAGTGGATTTGGTAGATAGAAACTGAAAGAAGCTTATCATAATGTTTGTGTGTACCCTTTTCTAGCTATCAGGTGATGGTTGTAAATGAGCATCGTCACCATAGAAGTGAGGTTGTTCATTTCCAGTCTCCTGTGAAAAACATGTCTGGCCGTAGGGAAATATTACCTTGCTAGTATTCAGGTGAAGGTTGGCGACAATAAGGGCATCCAACTGAAGAAAAGTCTGCTTCATAGAATCCGGCTGATCCATGCAAGCATGGAAAAGTGGGTCTTAAGTGATGATGATGATAAACTTGATCTTAAAGACCAATATCTCTCTCTGTGTTTGCATCTTGTGTTTGTTTCAGATTTGGATTAGGCAATTTCTTCTTAAAATTTGCCACTCATAATAGAAATAAATTATGGTCACTTTTAGAATTTTCTGAGTAGTGGATTGGCAGAATTGTGAGAGTATATTTATTAATTATATCCCTTTATGTGCTGCGTTCAAATCCTGCCAAAATTATCTTTGCCTTTCACCCTTCTAGATGTTGAGGTATCGGTCAAGTACTGCTGTCAATTTAGTTGACTAATTCCTCTTCCAAAATTTATGGCCATGTGATATTAGAAATTACTGTATTTATTCATGCATAATACTTTCTGACCTTGTCATGATTTTTAAACCTAAAACTTGTAGGCATGTATTATATATTACAACTAAACAGATAAATTAAACGTTCAAGGGGTTTTAAAAAAATATTCACTCAACCTTTGTTCTCCTGTGACAATACATTAAAACTGAGTATACACTGTTATGGTAATCAAATTGATTTTCTAGAGAAACAAAATATCATACATAATCATGCATTGATTTTTATACATCAGGTATACTTTACAGCCAAAACTGATACTGTTCAAGGATTATCATTTATGAAAAAATAAATAGAAATTATTTATTTAAAAGTTTTTCAGGAGAGAAATTTATGAATGGCAATATGTACATCTCAGTACATGTGTTAAAAAAGATCAAAACAGCCAAATTATATATTATAAGAAATCCAGAAACCAGTTTTAAAAAAAGAAATAATAAAGATTTTAAAATATTTCCCACATAAACGTCATAAGAGTTCATAAACTTTCTAGAGAATGTGAAATAATTATTGGAACAATGGATCTCAAAGCACACAAAGTTATAAATAGTAGCATGCAAACACTGAGCTGAGAAACTCTTTTGGATAGAAAAAGTTGAAGACTACCCATGGGACATGAACCCATACTTCCTCACAGACAGCTGTCAACTTTTTCTATCCAAACGGGATTTTCAGCCCTGTGTTTGCATGATATTATTTATAGCTTTGTGCTTCGAGATCCACTGTTCCAATAAAGAATTATCCTACTTAAACATTTGTTCTTCTGTAACAAACATAACCGAAATGAAAAGGTAGGTAACTCATTGCTTGCTTCTTGCCGTCATGCTCTTGCTTGATGGGGCTGGGGGTCATTCCAAGTTAGTGGTTCCAGAGGCATCATCACACATAGAGCCAACCAGGTCCATCAGTGCTCTCCATCGCTGGCGGCCCTGTGACAGCCCTTCTGCATCCTCCATAAATTGACCAAGATCCAAACCAGCCAAAAATATATCACAGAATCTCTGACATTCAAAACTTAGAAATTCAAAGAACTGTTTTGAAAACCAAATTAAAAAAAAATTATAAAAGATTCAGTTGAAGGGTATGGCATAGCTCTCATGGTCATTGTGGTACACAAACCACCACACTGCAACGAAGACTGCCCCTTGATGGTCTACAAATAATTACGTATCAATAAAAGTTCTTAATTGAGTATTTATTTCATTAACATCGGAAGACTGATAGACAAGATTAACCGTAGCTAGATTTTGACATAAGTACAATTGGTTCCTGCATAGAGTAGTTCTTGCTTGCCAGAATATTTAGTAAATATGCTGGTGACATGGTTAATTACCTTGTTTGAGCATCTGTCAGTCAATGACTGCAGGAAAGTGTGAGTGGATTGGGGAATTGAGTGGGGTTGGGCAAGGTTCTGGTCTGAATTGTTACAAGAAAGAGGGGAACCCTGCTATGGCTTGAAGACATTGATCTGCAATCATGCCAGAGCACCATTTATATAACAAAATACAGTCAACTATGATTACAGAATTAACTTTGGTTTTGATATTACAGTTTGGTATAAGGCAGCGAGCTGGCAGAATCATTAGCATGCCGGGCAAAATGCTTAGTGGCATTTTGTCCATCCTTACGTTCTGAGTTCAAATTCCACCGAGGTTGACTTTGCCGTTCATCCTTTCGGAGTCGATAAAATAAGTACCAGTTGAGCACTGGGGTCGATGTAATCGACTTAGACCCTCATCCTAAATTGCTGGCCTTCTGCCAAAATTTGAAACCGATATTACAGTTGGGTATACATGTATGCTAGATTAGTTGTTTTATGGCACTTACATTGGTTTTGATTTTCATTTTGGGGGATGAGAGTAATAAAATAAATACCAGCAATATGCTAATGTCACCTGTGTCCACTCTTTTTACAATATAGTATGTGGGGCTGTGTCTCTGCAAAAGAAATCATAAGTTAATAATTGTGCAGACATGGCTGTGTGGTTAAGGAACTCACTTTGGATTCAGTCCCCTTCTGCTTTACTTTGGGTAAGTGTCTTCTACTATAGCCTGGGCCTTGTAAGTGGATTTGGTAGGTGGAAACTGTGTGGAAGCCTGTTGTATGTATGTATATTTTGGGGTGTGTTTGGCTCCCCCACCCCATCACTGTTTAACAACTATTCTTGGTTTGTTAACATCCACATAACTTAGCAATTCAGCAAATGAGACCAATAGAATAAGTACCAGACTTTAAAATAAGTACTGGGATTGATTTGTTCAACTAAAACTTAGCTGTAATCCTATGACTGAAACAAGTAAAAGATAAAAGATACTCAATGTTCTCTGCTTTTTTTTTTTAATCCTTTTTAAGATCCCGCTAGGACCCAGTTAGTTCACATTACTTTTTCCACTCTTCTTTTTTCATTCAGGAAAAAAAAATTACAAACAAGATCTGAAATCATATAAATATGAAGTAATGCAAATCATTTAAAATTGACTGTTTTACCCTTCATACCTTGTTTCACATAAACTCATGTGACTTACAGCTATACACAAAACATTAGCCTCCAGCCCCTTTCTGTTGTAAATTAAATTAGCTGTCTATTATAAGAAGCCATTTATTTTTGTGGTATGTAAAAAATGTATGTTGCTGTTTTGTTTTCTCTTGGTGTATATGAAGTTGTTAAAGCTATTATTAAAATCTCTCTCTAACAAATTTATATTATATAAGTGACATTCAAATATTAAAACTAAGAAATTTATGATGTTGGCATTTATAGTTCATTGTTTGTGATGGTTGCCATAAGGTAGTTATAAGTTCTTAGTGAAACAGGTTCATGATTGCGGCTCAACAAGTGGTGGGCCTTACAGAATGCTTAATCTCACACCAACCCCCCACCACATCCTTGTGTTTATAATGAAGTTCAATTTGTCACAAGCATTATTACCAGACCTCCAGTTTTCTCCCATTGGTGGTATGTTAGACATACTACCACATTATCCTTGGGCACCGGTTATGTAGTTACCTCTATCATGGACATTACAATCAAGCCTCACATTTTCCCCTGCAGACATCATTCTGTATATAGTCTGTCTGTTCATTGTCTGTGCCTATCTCACAAGTCTTGAAGGGTCTATCTAGCTCAGAACCATTTGCATCCTTATACCCTTTCATATTTAACCATGTTATGAGAGCCCTAGTGTCTGAATATATCTGAAGGATCTAGTGTCCACAACAGAGTTTAACAAACTTGTTCTTTTACTCCATATCACCCCTGACCAAGCAGATCTATGATTGAAGGCATTCTACCGGTGACCATCTTTATATATTTTTTCAGATATAATATTCTCAGGATTACATTATCCGATGCATCCTTGTCCATGCAGGTGGGGTATGATTTGAGGGAGATTTGGCTGCTATTTCAAGCAGGTGAAATGACCTTGTTGAATCTCCCTCATTCGCTCAAGTTTGACAAAGGGGAGCTGGTTAGTTTATAGTGGCTTCCTAGAATTTCCTGGAGGTGTCAGTAACCCAGCACACTTTGTGTGATAGTGTTGCAGTTATTCTAGTTATATAATTGCCTGTTATATAAATTGCCTGTTATATAAATTGCCTGTTATATAATTGTCTGTTATATAATCATCTGTTATTAGGTGGCAAAGACTGGAAGATGTTGTATAGTATCTACCAGGAATATATCTATATGTCAGTGTGTGGATTGAAGCAGACCACTATATAGATGTCATAGATTCTTATTTCCCTTCTCGTAAAAGCTTCAGGAATCATGCCAATATAGTGACTAATTATTTTCTTTTTCTGCAAAGTCTGATAGCTGAAGGGATAAGCTATTCAGGATTCTTATGTTAAACTGTTGGTGTTTTTATCTACCTAATTATCATGACTACAATCAGTAAAGATAACATGGAGAAATAGAAATTATATGATTTTGTATAGCTTCAATGAGTTCAAGTTGCATAAGAATGTCAGTGAATATGTCTGCTACTCATTTAATAATTGGAACTACTTAACTTCATTTTACTGACCATATTTTAATACTCTTTTAAGAAAAGACTTGAATGTCACAGTCCATCTCTCTCTTCAATCATAAAAATTACAAACATTATATCATTATATTAATGAACCAGTAAGTAAGGTGAAAGCACATGGTTTGGTGGTCCGGGTATGGTTTCGATTCCCTGACAGGCAGTGCATAGTGTTCTTGAGAAAATACTTCATTTCACCTTGTTTCAGTCCACTCAGCTGTAGATGAGTAACCCTGCAATGGGCTGGCATTTGATTCCGAGGGAATGGTGTGATCTGTCACTTATATGTCGTGGAAACCAAGTAAGTAGTCCTATGAGTCTTAGGACTTGAGACAGTAATGTCCAGGGATTGATATTGATGATGATATAAGGAAGCCTTTACATGCCCACTTGACCTGTTAGAAATATCAGCCAAATCTCCCTCAAATGAAACTCTAAGGCAAATGTCTTCTGCCATAACCCCAGATCAGCCCGAGCCTTGAAAATTAAATTGGATGATTGTTATGTAGCCCTGATTGAACAAACTTATGATCAAAGGCAATCTAGCTATGATCATCCTGTCTTTTTATGAATATCTCTATGACTCCATTATTATTCAATGTGTCCTTCCTTTTTTAAGACATTGTGGCATGATTTAAGGAAACTTGGCTTCTTTTATTTCTAGTGTCTTAAGATAAAAAGTTCATGGGATCCTATCCCATCACTTGGTTAAGCACCACAACTTAGCCAATGAGTACCTTCAGTGGAATCCACTCTGTTACAAACATAGGACTACAACAACCTCTGTGTTGGGGTTTCTTCCTCTGAATAAGCCACTAATAAAAATTCTATTTACCAAAAAGTGATATAAAAGATTTACAAAAATCATCACAATTACCCTTTTGTTTTTCATGTATTCTGAAAGATTAGATTTTTTGGATTTTTTTGTTCATTTTTTTTTTTCCTTTTTATTTTTGTTTGTTTTTTGTTTATTATTTTATTGTTGTTTTTGATGGCATTTGAGTGTCAGCTCTTAAATTACTGCTGCACCTCGGAAGTTCACTCCTTGCCTCAATTAAAAATGTTCTATTTGAAATTTGGAGTAAGTAGGCTTAGTTATACGTTTAAGTGTTTTGTAAATCTATTTACTTAATAGTCATTCAAGCCAACACAGACAAGCAACATCACTGTATGAACACGAATATGATGGTCTCTAAACTATTCACAAGGTATAACACACACACACATGACACTCAACACACATACACAAGTATAGAAATGTCAGCTTTTTAAAAAGTTTTATGTTTTATTTAATAATTTTGCTTTTTATGTTTTCCCAAGAAACTGATATTTTTGCTACACTGGTTTATATTCATTTAGAAATAGTCACATTTTACTTAATTTATTCATGATTCACAAGGATACTGCTATAGTATGTTTCACAGAAAACTTAGTCCATGATCAGGTTCCCGTTTCCAGTTACATCACTAATGTCCTGGGAAGGAAGGATGGGGAGAGAGAGAGAGAAATAAATTAAGGGTATACTTAATCTGTTTTCTAGTTTAAAAGTACTCACTACCTGGCCCTTGGGTGTCTTAAGCAGAGTTCACTTAGTGCTGGATTAAGGCATGAGCTTTAAAGGCTGCAGCCTAGAGGCCTCCACCAGTTGAAGGGCCTCCAGAGATTAAGTAAAAAGTTTTTGAAAATATCTTTGAGGGCCTCACCAGTACTCTTAGCCTCGGGGCCTACAAAATCTTAATCTGGCTCTGAATCCATCTATTGCAAGTATTTAGGCACTGGTTTGGGTCTGGGGGTAACTTCTTCTCTTCCTCCTAGTTAGTCTTGGAGGCCTTGAAAAAGCTATTAATAATAATAATAATAATTGTTTCTAATATAGGTGCTGGGCTTGAAATGTGGCAAGAGTTTGTTAGTTGATTAAATCATCCCCAGCACTTGACTGGTACTACTTTATTTTATCAACCCCAGAGGGGTGAAAGACGAATTTGACATTGGTGGGATTTAAACTAGGAGCATAATAAAGAGCTGTAAGAAATACCACTAACAATTCTACCAATCCATTGCTATGATAATAATTTCTTTTATAAGGCCTGAAATTTTGTGGCAGGGAGCTAGTTGATTATTTTGACCCCAGTGCTTGACTGGTACTTATTTTATCGACCCCGAAAGATGAAAGGTAGTCAACCTCAGTGGAATTTGAACTCAGAACATAAAGATGGACAAAATGCTTAGTAGCATTTTGTCCAGTGTGCTAACGATTCTGCCCGCTCATTGCAGAATAATAATAATAATAATCTTTTCTATACTGGGCACAAAGGCCTGAAATTTTCAGGGATGGGAATAGTCGATTCAATCGACTCCAGTACTCAGAACGTAAAGTCGGAAAAATTGCCACTAAGCATTTTTCCCGGCGTGCTAACAACTCTGCCAGCTCACCGCCTAATAATAATAATAATAATAATAATAAAAATAATAAAAAATGAAAACTGCAGCATTTAATTTCTCTATATTTTCTAGAGTTTATTTATTTAAAAGAAATCATGTTTGTTATTTAAATCTTTACCAATGTTTGATTTAATTGTTATTGTATTTTCTTTTATCTCTCTTATTTTAGGAACCAACATAACAATAGTATTTTTCCAGAAGTTAAATTTGGGCCAAAAGGAACTTTGATGGACAACACTAGACTCATGTAAGTTATTATCTAAGCTATTCTTCTCTCATTTAGTTTTTGTTTCTAAAATATCTCATACTAATTCAACAAAATTCGAGAAATATATTAATTGCAAGAAACCAAAGTTCCCTTTATTTTTATTTATTTTATTTTATTTTATTTTTCTCTATATTAAACAGTAATTAATTTGTGAACCTTTATTCGTTTTCACTTGGTACTCCAACCGCCACCTCATTTTTATTTATTTAAATACTTACTCAAACTTCTCATCACCTGGCACAAAGCCACTGCCTTCAATACTACTCCCTCCCTCAGTTGAGAGGTTTTATTTTGTAAGTTATTTGGCAACCTTACTGCTGCTGGTGCTATGAAAAAAGCACCCGGTACGCTCTGTAAAGTGATTGGCATTGGGAAGAGCATCTAGCCATAGAAATCATTGCAAAGCAGACAGTAGAGCTTGGCGTAATCTTCTGACTTGCCAGCTCCTGTCAAGCGGTTCAGCCCAGGCCAGCATGGAAAACGGATGTTAAATGATGATGATGAGGATGATTTTGCGACACAGCTTCAAAACGGTTATATCACCATTTGCTGCAACTGGTGACATTTACGAACATTCTCTTTCGGCAAATTGCCTGCCAACTCTGGATTTTCAGATTCCTCTAGAATAAAAAAAAAAAAAAAACTTATTTGAAACCCCTCTCTCTTTACCTCTCATCCTCTCTTTTTTTTTTTTGTTCCTGTCTACTGTATCATTGTTATTGTTATTACTATTCTGCTGGTCTTCATCCCATCCCCTACTCCATTTTTTTAATGCACTGTCTGTCATTTCTTCCTCCCTACCTCCCCAACTCATGTATTATTGGTCACCCATCATCCCCCTTTAATCCCCACTTAATTTCTATAGTTGTCATCTAATCTTCCCTTTTCCCTACCCTCCCTTCTCATCATCCCTCATATTTTTCATAATATTCTCCCTCTCACCTATTCCCTATCTCTAACCCCGGTTCTCATTCTCCCATACACTCTTGCAAACACTACCCACTCACACTTCCTGTTCTGTCCCCTTTCACTTTTATTCACCTCATATCTTGAGGGTTTACCCTCACACCTGATCACTACTATTTTTATCTTCTTCCAACTCACTCACACACACACACACGCACACACTTCCATCCTCTGTGAGTAGCTGTGTAGCTCCCCTACAGCAAGAAACCTGTTCTATTCTGGGTTCTTACTTTAACACCTCATCTATGTCTCCCTTTCTACTATGGCCCCATTCAGTTGAAAGGGACCTTGGTCTTGAGACTGTATGGTGATATCACTACTGCTGGTGCTACGAAAAAAGCATCCAATACACGCTATAAAGTGATTGTCATTAGGAAGGGCATCAAGCCATAGAAACTATGCTGAAGCAGATCCAGCAAACCATCCAATCCCTGCCTACTTGGAATATGGGCATTAAATTGTGATGATGCAAAGGTTAGCACCAGGCTATAAAAATCTTTTGATGAGGTGGACAATATTCCTCAAGAATTTATTGTTTTTGTGTTTTACTTTCAAAGTAATCAACAAATGTGAGAGACAGAATGAACTTTCAACTGTTATAAAAGACAAATATCTCCTTATTGAAATCTAATGGTATCTTTACGGAATAATGAGATTCTTACTCACAAAATGAATTGTAATCTGAACACTAATATAAACAGTTTTAGGTGGATTGATATTAAGAGTTAATGATACATTATCTCTCTGATTCTGGTGAATATCTACAAACTGGAAGGTTCAGACATTTCTCATTCACTAGACTACTTCATGTTACTTAACAAAGTAGACAGATCTTTTTGCTTCAGTAACTCAAGTAAAGAAAGTAACTGTGACTATCATTTCACAATTGAATGAATTGTTAGGAAACTCTTCCAAATGTAAAAAGATTTTCTATAACTATTCACATAATTTGTTTGTTGATATGTTTTATATGTGAATGTGTCTTTCTGATTCGGTTGGCTACATTTAAATATAATCACATACTGTATATACAAAAACAGACATTAAAGGATGATGATGATGTATGTGTGCATATGTATGTATGTATGTATATATATCTCTTCGTTTTACACATGGTCGCACCAGGACACACAAAGGACCGTTCGCAGGCACTTCTGGTGGAAAACGTTCAGCCGCCTTGCTATCTTTGTCGTGCTCTTCCATGTTTCACTTGCGTAAAGCACTGTCGGCAACACAATGCTCCTGTACAAGCGCAACTCGATCTTTGTGCTGATGCCCAAAGACGACCAGATTGGACGCAACCAGTGGAAAACTGTGGCTCCCTTGCCAATCCGGCAGTTGATATCAAGCTCTGTGTCACCAGAGATACTACAGAGGATGGTCATAGAGTGCCGATGCTGCCTGGCTGGCCATGTTCTGCGCCTGCCTGACGAACGACACTCAAAAACAGCGATGAGTTGGGCCCCACCGAACAGCGTGGAAGTACCTGAGACTGAGATGTATATATATATGTGTATAAGTGTGTG
>JAOPUL010004099.1:36138316-36151053 GCA_027564515.1 Octopus rubescens
GCAAGCCAGAGAGCTGCACCAGACTCCAGTCTGTTTTGGCTTGGTTTCTATGGCTGGATGCCCTTCCTAACACCAACTACTCCAGAGAGTATACCGGGTGTTTTTAATGTGCCACCGACACGGATGTTTTTAACAGGTCACCGGCACAGTATGTATAAAAAAAATTGAAAATGGGTGAAGTTAGAGCAATAAAACGTAGCATTTATATTTTTTGCCTTAATTTTTAATAAATAATATCCAAAAACTTACATTTAATAATTTATGTCTAAATGAAGCAACTTATCATTGGACCTTGGCATATCATCAGTCATATTTCTGCTTACTGATAAAACACAATATTTTAACTCTATTCTAATCCCAACAAAGTTTTATTTTTTCTGAAAATTTACTTAAAATATGTTTATTCTTATTTTTATGGATGATGGTGAAGGCATACTCTGACCCATTACAGACCTTTCGAGGATAGAGGAAGAAAGATATCCTCAAACTGAAAACCTGGCCTAAATGCTTGCAACAGGACTAGTACCTGGATATTCAACACCCTAGGCTACCCTATAATGTGCACCCACTTCTCCCAGCTCTACAATGTGCACATCCTTCTGCTAGCTGCCCTACATTGCGCACTTCCTTCTTCCAGCCCTAGAATTTACTCCCTCTTCTCACAGCCCTATATTGTGTGCTCTGTCTATAATGTTATCATCATGCAATATCACTGACTAAATCTGTTATCTGGCAAAATTTAAAATGTTTCATTTCAAATTATTAGACAAGCCATACGACCTTCTCATCTTCCCTGTTGTACCTCAACCCAGTCTTCCAGGAGTAACCTCCCCTGCTCTCTTTATTTGCGAAATATATTTTTAAGTTGGATTAAGAAATTTTGTTTTAGTTCTTCAGAGTTTGTGTGACATTCTTAGATTTTAGCATCTTAGGTGATTGCCTAGTTTGTAGCACTGGCTCTAGGAGTGGATTCAGTTAAAGGCATCCAAGGTGCCAGGTGATGCTGATATTTAACCAAGCAATGGATTAAGTCTACCACCTAGTTTAAATATTGTATTTCTAAGGAAAACTTACATCTCTAAACACCCAACACTCCACCATGGCACTTCTTTTGACATTTGCCATCCCCTTCTGAGCTCACAACGTCCAACTCCCAAAGTGTCAATATTACAACCCTAGTTAAAAATCACTGATGTAAAGACTATGATTTTCTTTTTACAAAAAAACTACTTGACTAAATATTTATGGGAAAAAAATTACAAACAAAGTACATATATATCAAAACAGCCAAGTTTATTCTGTTTATTACTATTATTATTTATTTTCCTTTAAGTTATCACCGTGTTAATTGAATACCAACTGTTGTCATAAAAACTATTCATGCAGTTACATAGAAATCATTGTAGTCTTTTCGTGGCCCTTCCCATGAGTCTATCATGTGACATACTTTTTACAAATATAAGTACATAGATAAATGATAGTCAGGCAAAACTACAGTGGAGGATTGCCGCTTTGAATGAAGCAGAGCATTTGAAATAATCAACTGTAACGGTAACTCACTGAACTGGTGGAAACAAGTGGTCTCTATTAAGCAACTACATGCAGAAACAAACAAAGAAACACACACTCACACACACACACATGTATGTATTTATATATATATATGTAAAACGAAAACAATGTGTTGTTTGCATCTAACTTTTGCTCAATTCGTATATGGCTACCTCAGCTGGTATCTTTGACCCTGTATTAGAGGCCAGGTCAGCTGTTTTTGGTTATATCAATGATGTTTACAGAGTCTTTTTACTATAATAACACTACCAATAATATGTTTAAATTCAGTGTCGGCACACTAAACTGACCTGGTGGCTTTCTCATTGCCTGTTTTTATCACTTGGAGACAGTGAACTTGTTTGTCCAGAAACTGATTTCTAGAAATTTTGAAAATATTTAATTGAGCTTAATGATCAGGCAAACTTCTCAAACTGCATTCCTGTAAGTTCATTTATTTAATTTCATTATTTATAACTGTTTATTTACATTTAATTGGCTTCGGTTTCAGATTCAATCATCCATATTATTTTTACTCTCTTCAACTTTCTCTTCATTTATGCCATTTGTTGTTATTATTTTTTTTTCAGTTTATTTTTATCCCACCCCCTTTTTACCCAATTGAGTAGTGGTGTCTATGACCTTTGCAGATGGGAGGGGGAATGTGGTGCATACACTTTTTTTATTGGTCGTTTGTTTCAAAAGAATATATTTGTAAGTGTAGCACAACTTGAGAGTGGAATTAAGTGCAAATTTATTTTTAATTCATAAGAGACATTTATTTTCACATTTATAACAAAAATTAATTATGTAATTCCTGTCACCAACCCTCACCTGTTTCCAAGCAAATTAATATTTCCTGATAGCCAGAAATGTTTTTACAGAATTGGAAATAAATGACACTGCTTGTATAATAGTGACACTTATTTACAACTATTTCATGATTTCAAGACAAGGAGAGAGAGAGAGACATACACACACACACACACACACACACACTATCATCATTATCATCATCATTTAGCATCCTTTTTCCATGCTGACATGGGTTTGATGATTTACTGGATCTAGTGAGCCACAGGGTTGCGACAAGTACCTGAGCTTTGATGTCTACAAACAGTAGGGTTGTCAATTCTTGACAACACTGCTGTATATAATAGAGATTCATGGATGAGAACCTAAGCAACTGTTTTATGAGGATTATCTGAGGAATAATGAAGAACTATACAGCCTTTCCCAGAGGATTAGCAGTAATTTTAAAGTAATTTCTTACCCTGGAAGTACATGTAGTGGATAGAGTTACTATCTGTCCAAGGAAGTCTACAATAGCATAGTAGTGCAAGTGGCCAGGTGCATTTAACAAAAAGCAAAACAGAAAATTGTTCTATTTTGCTGAATAGCTAGTATAATCATATTAGATAAATCAAGCTGCCTACCAGATCAATATTGAAAGTCCTACTACCTTGTTTTACTTAGACTAGGCAGTTTTTCTCAACTTGAAGACCCTATTGTTGTTGTTGTTTACGCCTCGCTCAATTCTGATTGAGAGGGCCTAAGATCAGAGACATTCCTGTGCAAACCATGACCAAGGTGTACAGGACTATATTATACAATCTTTTATTTTTATTTGTTCCAAAATAGGGTCTGATGTGGCCCGCTGGAAAAATGAGCCCCGCAAGATGGAGTAGCTACTGCAGCGAGTGTCGCTGGCCATTCTCCGTGGCAATGCCACCACGGTCATTACCACAGGATGCGGCTGAATACACCCCCCCATCCTGGGACCTGTGCTGCCCCTGCTGCCTAACCCCTCTTTTTTCTCTACATTTCTCCTTCTTTCTGTTTTTTTTTTCTTTTCCTATAAACTGGAGAAATGTCTAGAATTGAGGATAGTACTTGTTGTTGTTTAACCCCAAGTCAACTCTGGTCCAGCCCACCTATGATCAAAGATTTTTCAGCAGTAACCATCTTGTCTTTATTTTAGACATATTTAGGATTACTTTCCAATTTGTCCTTCTGCTTTTTTCTTTCTTCTAAATTATAGTCCAACTCAACCATACAAACATGGAAAAAACATATAAAAGGATATTTATTGTACTGTGAATTGAGGATGGTTTGGCTGCTATTTTTAGCATATCTTGCAAACACATTTGTGTCCTTGTTGGATAGTGAAGACTAGTTATTTCTGGAAGACATGTATGTATGTATGTATGTATTGTATGTATGTATGTGAGAGAGATGTGATGTATATCTATAAGTAGTTCATTTCATAGCAGTACGTCACTTGTACCCACCCATGCTACCTATTTACAGCTGGGTGGATTGGCCCAATAAAGTGAAAGTCGGCATGTCTTTGTCATAGGTACAGTGTAGAACCACAGACAATATAACTACTGCTTCTGCAAATTCTACATCTACTTTACATTAGTTTCACAAACAGCAATCACCCCTCCCCTTGTTTGGTTGATTTGAGTATTAATGGAATGATTAGATATCTTTTACTTGTTTCAGTCATTAGACTGCAGCCATGCTAGGGCACTGTCTTGAAGAATTATTAAACTTGGTACTTATTCTATTTGTCATTTTGCCATACTGCTAAGTTACGGGGATGTAAACACACCAATACTGGTTGTCAAGTGGCAGTGGGGGACAAACACAGTCACAAACGTACACACATACATGTATATATCTTTATGTATATATACGATAGGCTTCTTTCAGTTTCTGTCTACCAAATCTACTCACAAAGCTTTGGTCAGCCTGAGGCTATAGTAGAAGACACTTGCCCAAGGTGCCATGCAGTGGGACGTAGCACAGAACCATGTGGTTGGAAAATAAGCTTTTATCACACAGTCATGCCTGCACCTAGACACAAAATAATAATAATAAAAATGATTTCTTTTATTTGCCACCAGAGCGAAGGATGAGTGGGACAATGCAACAGTGATTTCTTTTATAGGCCATAAGTCATTGAGAACAACAGCAAAGGATGAAATGCAACACTCAAATAGGTGGGGTTTACATCAATCAAAATGGAAACAACAATAAGGATATAACAAAAGATATAAAAGTAGGATTTAGAAAAATAAATATAAGAAAAATTCTAATTTTAGCACAAAGCCAGCAATTTTCAGGGGAGGTGGAAGTCAATTACATTCATTCCAGTGCTCAACTGGTATTTTATATTATCAACCCCAAAAGGATGAAAGATAGAGTTGACTTTGGTGGCATGTGAATAATAATAATAATAATTCTTTCACTATAGGCACAAGCCTGAAATTTGGGGGAAGGGGCTAGTCAATTGCATCGACCCCAGTGCTTGACTGGTACTTATTTTATTAACCTCGAAACGACGAAAGGCAAAGTCAACCTCAGTGGAAATTGAAGTAAGAACATAAAGTTGGACGAAATATGGCTAAGCATTTTGTCCAGCATGCTAACAGTTCTGCTGGCTTACCACCTTGATGATGATCATCATCATCATCCTTTAACGTCCGTTTTCCATGCCGGCATGGGTTGGACGGTTTGACTGGAGCTGGCAAGCCGGGGAGGGCTGCACCATGTTCCAGTCTGATTTGGCTTGGTTTCTATGGCTGGATGCCCTTCATAACACCAACCACATTACAGTTTATGTTGGGTGCTTTTAACATGCCACCGGCACCGGACTCTCGATGCTAGTGCTTTTTACATAGCACCACACAGGTGATTGGTAGTCAGACGGACATATAGACCGGGCACAGATGAGATCTAATAGATCAGGGGCAGACAAAACATAAGGATCATGGTACCTATAGACCAGAGACAAATGACATATGTAGCCCAGGGGGAGGGGGAACAGACAGACATAAAGACCAGGAACTCTTAGTCAGACATACGATACATATAGATCGGGGACAAGCGGACATAAGGACCGGGAACTGTTAGTCAGACAGGCATACAGGCCAGGGACGGACGAGACATATAGGCTGGGGGCAGGCAAACCTGGGGAAATTTTCATATGGCAAGGTAGAGTGGGAACCCACATCTGAGGATGTATACAGCAGGGTAGAGTGGGAACCTACATCTGAGGGCGTATACAGCAAGGGAGAGTGGGAACTCACATCTGAGGGTGTATACAGCGAGGTAGAGTGAGAACTCGCATCTGAGGTCATATCTTCACACACTTCTTGCATAATATAGCAGAGACAATTGAGAATCGTATTTTGCATTTGCATTCCTTTGGCACATTGTATTGCCAGAAAAGGCTTCACTCTCTCGACCCGGCTGCTTTTTAACACAAGACTCTCGTGGTCACCTGTCAGCGCATAGTCTTTCGGCTCAGACTCGGCCTTGTGGCCGCCTGTCCTTGGGTGCTCTTCCTAATTCCCTTCCTAGCTCTCATTGCAGCCGCCTCTTAGCCACAGAACTCTTGATACAGCTGCCTCTTAGCAACCGGACTCTTGATGCGGTCACCTCTTAGCAACAGGGCTTTCGATGCAGCCACCTCTTAGCAACAGGACTCTCGATGTGGCTGCCTCTTAGCAACAGGACTCGCGATGCAGCCGCCTCTTAGCAATTATTATTATTATGATCATCTTCATCAAGGCAGTGGGCTGGCAGAACTGTTAGCATGCATGCTGAACAAAATGCTTAGCCACATTTAATAATAATAATAATAATTCTTTCTTTATCGGCCATAAGGGCCACAAAAGCATCTGGGACAATACAAAGGACAGTGGGGATTTATATAGACATGTGTAAACAATAAAACAATAACAATTTGCAGAAAAATCTTAATATCCCCCCCCCATAGGTAGGAGGGGGGAATGTCACCTAGGGGTAACCAAGAAACCCCTTAGATCCTGAGCCACCCTACTCCCTGGTAGTACCGTGGCAAATGCTTCTCTTTCCTCCATACTCTTTAGCCTACAGGCACCAACTTAGAGGGCCACCTTAGCCACATTCATCTGCCTTTCAACAAATTTACTGGGGGTGGGGGGCAGAGCTCTCTTATTGCAAAAATACTAGGAGCAATAATACCTCAAAAACAACACAGTATACAACACTGACACAAAAATGCAACAGAGCAATACAACATTGCAGCTATATAACATACCACAACAATACAATATTTGCCACAATACAACACATCTCAATAATTTAGCCCAGTACAACATAATAGTACACGGTGTCAACACAGTTGCAATTTCTAATTCATCACATTTTATTCAGTCAGACACTGCCACCCCCACCCCAAAACATTTCTTCGTTGTAATGATAGATGAACCATATTAGTTTGTGGTTAACACAGCTTTGAACAGGATATAGAATTGACTAGGACAGAGATGTTTGAAACACAATATACTGAAGCACTTCAATACAGATAACAACTCCAGTGAATATTGTGCCTTTCAGTATTATTTCATCCGGAAATTTCATTAAACATGAAACTATTTTACATGTCTCCTGTAGTTTCAAAGATCTTTTCACTGCTGTACTACCTGTTTTATCTTTTTTTTTTTATCTTTTATTTGTTTCAGTCATTGGACTGTGGCTATGATGGGGCATCACCTTGAAGGGTTTAGTTGAACAAATTGATCCCAGTGCTTATTTTTATTTTTTTATAAGTCTGATAATTATTCTATTGGTCTCTTTTGCCAAGCCACTAAGTTATGGGTCATAAACAAACCAACACCAGTTGTCAAGCAGTTTTGGAGGACAAACACAGTGACACACACACACACATGATGGTCCTCCATGCACTGTCCATCAAATTCACTCACAAGGCATTGGTCAGCCGAGGGCTATAGTCTAAAACTCTTGCCCAAGGTGCTGCACAATGAAACTGAACCCAAAGCAAGTTTCTTAACCACACAGCCATACATGTTCCATTTACTTGTATAATACAAGAAATTTAATGCAAAACATCAGTTAAAATTGGAGTGGTGGGCATTATATGTGAATGTTACAAAAAAAGATCATCATATGTCCGTTTTCCATGCTGGCATGGGTTGGATATGAGGATAAATTATATTACTGATTTTTAAGTATAGAAAAGTGAAGGTTGCATTATATTCATGTTGTACTCAAGTAAAAAGGGTTATAACTTTATAAATATTTTATAAATTACTTAGCTCTGATATTTTTAATTATTGACTTATAATACGTGTGTATTTTAAACCTAAAAATTATAAATGTACATAATACATTATTTGCAGTTAATCAGATGTTTGAAGATGTCCAAGCTAATTGATGTGTAATGAAGAGTTTAAATTTCTATAACAATGTTGCATTTTTCTATGATACTACATTAAATGTTCATTATATAAGTGCACATATATTGTATAAATGTATCCAATAAGATTATATCTTTCCTAGGTGGTTTACTATCTTATAACATATTGAATCAATTCAGAAGTACAATGTTAAACCAAAACAGAAATGACAAAATGATGAAGTGTACATGGTTTCTGTTTATATTCTGCTACATACTTCAGTTTCAATATATACGCTGCTACAAAAACATATATTCTTAAAATTCTGTTTCAGTAACCCACCATATAGGTAATAATATAAAGGTTCTTCATTTGTGAGATGTCAGTCAATATATCATTTAATATCATCATTTAACATCATTGTTCCATGCTGTCATAGGTTGGACAGTTTGTCAGAACTTGAAAGATCCAAGGACTGCATTGTCCTCCATTATCAACCTTGGCATGGTTTCTATGACTCTGTGCCCTTCATAATGCCAACCTGTACTGGGTGCTTTTTTTCATACCACCAGTACTAGTGAGGATGCTTTGCAGCTTGCAGGACTATGAACTCTGAGAGAGGTAGTTTCATGCTAGGAGATGAAGCATTAAAGTATAAGTGAAGGGAGCAGAACAGGTTTCTTGCTATATAGGGGCCACATGGCTACTCACATTTTAAAAGAATGTGGGAAGGTGATTGGGGTGAAGCTGGGAAGAGATAAAACTAGTGGTTATGAAGCATTTTTGTGGATCCTCAACATACCACCGTGAGTTGAATGGGGGGAGAACTAGGAATATGGGTGAGTGGAGGTTGCAAAAGTATATGGGGAAATGGGTGGATGTAGTGAATATAATGATTGACGAACAAGAGTTGAGTAGATGATAAGTAGTGGAAACACGAAGTCTGAATTGTCACAGCTAAGGTCCATGCGCTAAAACACGAGGGAACTAAAGCCGTCCAATGGGCCTGAATGGTGGAGACGCGACGTGGCAACAAAACCCCGATCAGGTCTTTGACGGATCAGGATGGGTGAGTGCTACTCGGTTCTGAGCAGATGTGTGCGGCTTTCCAGCAGCATTTCAAGCTGTTCTGCAAAAAGCCGATAATGGCCACTGAAATATGGAAGGTGATGAGCGATTGCACGCATCGCAAATCACCCGGTCTTGATGGTCTACCCTATGAATGCTATGTGCTCATGCCAGATTTGTTTGGTGGCCTCTTGTCAGTTGTCTACTGCAACTGGCAGCAGAATGGGAGAATTCCTAGTGCTGTTAGCCAGGGTGTGGTGGTGATGCTGCTGAGGAAGGATGCCAACAATGGGGACATACTAGGGAATTTTCGGCCCATAACTCTGCTAAACACAGAGTTTAAGAATTTGGTCAAGGTGCTAGCATACAGATTGGCGCTTGTCGTTGGTAGTCTGGCCGGGGAAGCACAAACGTGCGCAATTCCGAAAAGTTCTATCCACGAAAACCTCCACCTTATGCGATACACCATAGAGAGGGCGGGGACTAAAGCTGGCTACGGTGGGGCCTTGATCAATTTGGATCAGTCGAAAGCATTCGATAGGGTCGACCACCGTTACTTGGAAGCCGTCCTGAAAGCGGCCGGTTTCGAAGCTGTTTTCAGAGGCTGGATCGTTGCAATGCAGAGCGACACTTGCTCGCTGGTCAAAGTAAACGGACATCTATCGGAACGGTTTAGCATCGCACGCTCGGTCCGTCAGGGCAGCCCACTGTCACCTCTTCTGGACGTGCTGGATATCGAGAGACTGCTACGGAATTGGTAACAGCTGTGGTGCATCTCATTCGAACTGGGACATAGAAGATCAGTGTCGGTGTATGCGGACGCCTCCGAAGTGGAGACTTTCAGTTCCATTCTAAAGGAATATAAATCGGTGGGCTTGCGACTAGGCATCCGGAGAGGCCGGTTGATGCCATCGTACGATGGACTAACGGGCCATTTAAACTGCTCGAGGTCTGGTTTGGTCCAGACCTCCAGGTGGATAAGATCCGGGACGAGGTGACGAACAGGTTAGCTAGTCTTACCCAGAAATGGACTGAGAGGAAGCTGTCCCTGAAAGGTCGGGCAGAGGTGGCGAATGCCTACATCACCTCTGTTCTCATTTATCGCCCCACCATCGGGTCTTGCCCCAGTTGCCGCTTGATTAGGTTGGAGCGTCTCTTGTTTATTTTCTTGTGGAAGGGACGAGTTCCAATGGTCAGGCGGTTAGTCTGCTGCCAGCTCCTTCTGCGTGGAGGCTTAGGCATGCCGTGGCTTCTGATGCGCAGACATGCGCTCAGCTGCAACGATTTGCGTCACCTGCAACGATTTCTAGATGGTGAACCTGTGTGGGCTCCGTTTGTGAGGCTCGTCTTTTGGTTCCAGTCTTTTGGTTCACTTTTGGTTCCAGTCCCGTTAACGTCATTATTTGTATACTTATTATTCGGCATTTTCACTATTCATGAGGTGTGTTTTTTGGTTAGCCACCAACCAGTGTTGTTTTCGAGACACCATCTATAGAAAGATAGTCGGCCAAGACTGAAGAGCCCTTTCTGCCCATGGGCAACGCTATCAACACCAGTTTTTAAGTCAGAGTGTTCCTTCTCCTAGACAGACTGACAGCCAAGGCTATCAAGTTCTGTCCACCTGTTTTGGGATGGTGATTGACTTTTCTGAGTACCAATGACCTCTGCCAAGTCTTGTTTTTTATCCCGCAGGGTGTCCGGAATCAATATTTCACCCTCCTCGCCAAGCAAGCTTAGTTGGGTTGCCGGTTTAGTCGCCAGCGGTCCGACAATGTTACTGATACACATGTTAACTATTCTCTTTTGGCAAGCAGTTTGCTAGTCCTAACACTATTATAACTGAACGACTTTGTTGTCTGTGGCAGTGGTACCTCGACTATGTTCTGTGTTGTGGATGTCAGCTCTCATTCCGGTAGGTAGGCTGCTGCTTCACTGTGTGCGGATAAAGGAGGGGAGTTGAATGTAGACTGCAGCAGTCATTAACTTCGTCTGATTGGTCAGGTGTGTAGTTGGTCTGGTGGTATGTGGAGGTGGGTAGGAGGTGTTACGTGTGTTATCAGTGGTGGTTTGGGTGTTGTCCGTGATGGTTTGAAATATATATGTGTGTGTGTGTATGGGGGGGAGCATTTGGCCATGTGCGTTGATAATAGAAAATAATTCTAAAAAACGAGTCAAGACAGACGAAATTATTATAAAGATTATTATCAATAATATTAATACGCTAATGTTATTTTTTAGTACCTGTGGTGTGTGTTACACTTTGTTGCTTAAATAAAAATAAGCGCTCTTGTAATTCCTAGCAGGTATTTGAAACCGCCACTTATGCTTTATAATAATACTTTTCAACAGCCGTAACTACAGGCGCACCAAATCAATAAATGATTTTGATAGGAAATTAAGATACTTAAACATAATGTCCGTAAACATTTTTAATTTTTAACTTTTGTTTTCCTGACGTGTAGACAGCGTCGTCTCACTCAGTCTTTGTGTTTCATATACATGCACACATACATAACAAAAAGATGTATGCATATGTATTTATCTGTGTACGTTTATATGAAAGATAATGGATGTATGTGTGTATGTGCGTGTGTGACTAACTACAAATGCATACACCTGAACAAGGCGTGCGTGCACACACGTACACCACTCGTTTCCATACACACGTACATACAGCTTTCAGTTTCTACTCTGAGTTCAATACAAACATCGCTTTCTACTTCATGAAAACAAAAGTAAATAAATAAAATAATTTTCCGGACAAGTCTATCATCACGCAAGCAACTTACATCATGAAAACAACGAACCTAGAAGATATGGTCTTGACAAACGATGTTGGTGTGTTTGCTTCCCTGTATCATAGCTGTTCAGTAGAAGATACTGATAGAATAAGCACCAGGCTTACAGGGAAAAAGTCCAGGGAGTCAATTTCTTCGAGTAAAGGGTGGTGCTCCAGCATGGCCACCGTCAAATGACTGAATCAAGTAAAAGAATAAAAGAATACGTGAAAAACGTTCCGTTCCACTAAACCAAGAAGGTTCTCTCTGTTTGCATTTGCGTAACTATGATATTTTGGTTGGATTATACAGTTGTCGGTTTTACACTTCTTTCTATATTCTGTAACTGTCGCAATATACTTTACTACTATAGGCACAAGTCCTGAAGTTTTTTTGGGGGAAGTGGCCAGTCGATTATATCAACCCAAGTGTGCAAGTGGTACTCAATTTATCGACCCCGAAAGGATGAAAGACAAAGTCGACATCGGCAGAATTTGAACTCAGAACTTAAAGATAGACGAAATACCGCTAAGCATTTCGCCCGGCGTACTCACGATTCTGACAGCTCGCCGCCTTTAACTGTTACAATATAGAAACATTTCTCATGGCACTAGCATACAATTTACAGATGCTTACAATTTTTATGTTTTCCGTTAATTTTTCATAGGTCCAGCTAGTATTGTATTATTTATAATGCGTATTAAACTATATCATATGCTAATTTTATTCAAACAAACAGTAAACTGGTTCCAACAGAGGATCGAAAGCGGTTTGCAGACATGAATGGCTGGAGATTTACTTTTATGTTAATAAGAAAATGGAAACTCTTACCATTGATGATTCGGTCACGGAATCAAAACTGTTGATGTGGAGTTTAACCTTAACAACTGTTGGTTCATCTGCAAGAGACATATTATACGGTCAACATTAATTTCCAAACAATATACTGTTTACATACGTTATTTGTTATTAGCAAACACATACAATATTAATAGTGAACGTGCACACACACATGCACGGAGCCACATTAGTATATGCACTAATCTCTCACACTTCTTCCCTTTATGTGTAAGTATATAATATCTATCTATCTATCTATCTATCTATCTATCTATCTATCTATCTATCTATCTATCTATCTATCTATCTA
>JAOPUL010004099.1:36203431-36213978 GCA_027564515.1 Octopus rubescens
AGTGTGAGGTGAATCCGGCCACCCCCGTTCACGGGGACAAAACCGGATTTTAAACTCTGGAAGAAGAAGAAGAAGATTCTCAGCAGATAAATTGCTGTGTAAAAAAACAAAAAAACAAAGAAGAAAAGACAATATTAGAATATTTTTTTATTCAAAAGCATTTTGTCATTCCTTTTATTTCTTGGCTTTTATTTTTCCTCATGAAATACAAGAACCTACAATTCTTTTTTATTTGTATCTTGTCTCATTGCTCACTTGTCACACTTGGCTGCATCTATAGTTTCGCTCCTCATATCATCATCATTGCTCTACTGTTCACTTTTCCATGCTTACATTGGTCGGACGGAATTTGTTGAGGTGGATTTTCCACAGCTGGATGCCTTTCCTGTTTCCAACGCTTACCTGTTTTCGAGTAAGGTATTATTTCGCTATGACCAGACGCGTTTTCATGGAAAATTGGAAATAAAGAACACCATTTACATAGTGGAGACAAACAACTATCACACGCACAACATGAGCTGCTTTCAGATTCTATCAACTAAATCTACTCACAAGGCATTAGTCAGCTCAGGGTTATAGAAGAAAATACTTGCCCAAGGTGTCACATAGTGGAACTGAACCCATAACAATGTAGTTGGGAAGCAAACTTACCACACAGCCACATTTGTCCCTAACCTCTATTTGATCAGGTACCCTCTCAGTATATTTGACTAATGAGAGAGCCTCTGCACAGTTGTTCAACATACAACCCATCATCCTCCTTTAACATGTTTTCCATGCTGGCATGAGTTGGACGGTTTGACTGGAGCTGGCATGGTTCCAGTCTTATTTGGCTTGGTTTCTACAGCTAGATGCCCTTCCAAATGCCAACCACTTTACAGTGTGTGCTGGGTGCTTTAACATGCCACCAACACAGGACTTTCAGCGCATGTGCTTTTAACGTGGTAAAACACGACACGGATGCTTTATATGGCCCTAGGACAGGGCTCTCAATGTGGGTGCTTAACATGGCACCGTCACAAGACTCAACGCAGGTGCTTTTTACACAGCTCTCAACATGGGTGCTTTTGCATAGGTCTCTCAACGCGGGTGCTTTTTACATGGTACCAGGGCACTCGACGTGGGTGCTTTTTACATGGCACCAGGGTTCTCAATGCAGAGTTGGCAAGCCAAAGGGCTGTACCAGGTTCTAGTCTAATTTGGCTTAATTTCTACGGTTTGATGCCCTTCCTAATGCCAACCACTTTACAGTATGTGCTGGGTGCTTTAACGTGCCACCAGCACAGGACTATCAGCGCTAGTGCTTTTTTTTATGTGGCTTTTTACAGGACTCTCAGGGCTAATGCTTTTTACATAGCACTGACACGGGACTCTTATGCGTGTGCTTTTAACATGGTAGAACTCTTGACACAGGTGCTTTACATGGCCCCAGGGCAGTGTTCTCAATGTGGATGCTTAACGCAACACTGTCACAGGACTCTTTACGCAGCCCCAAGACAGAGACAGGGCTCTCAACGTGGGTGCTTAACGCAGCACCGTCACAAGACTCAATACGGGTGCTTTACGTGGCCCCGGGACAGTGTTCTCAATGTGGGTGCTTAACGCAGCACTGTCACAGGACTCTTGATGCGGATGCTTTTTACGTGGCACTAGGGCTCTCGATACGTATGCTTTTGCATAGGAGTTTCAATGCGGGTGCTTAACGTAGCACTGTCACAGGCCTCTCGACGAGAGTGCTTCTTTACAAGGTGCCAGGGCACTCGACGTGGGTGCTTTTTACGTGGCACCAGGGCTCTTGAGGTGGGTGCATAACGTGGCACCGTCATTGGACACTCAACGCAGGTGCTTTTTGCACAGGACTCTCAAAGCAGGTGCTTTATACATGGCACCAGGGCTCTTGATGTGGGTGCTTTTTGCACAGGATTCTAAATGCAGGTGCTTAACGTGGTACTATCATAGGACTCTCAATGCGGATATACAAAAATAATGGGGCAGTCAATGCTGGAAATTCTTTGATCTGTTCCTGATGAAATGCCAACTAAATCTTCTGTAAAGTGACAAATCATGGTATTTTTCTTAATTTCTCACTCATGAGTTAATATACATGTTTCATTGCTGCAAGGAACACACTCTACACTAAATCGAGCTTCTATGTAGTTGTTTGATATGATAGAAATAGCAGCCTAATTTCCCTTAATCCCATCTTTCCATCTTAAAAAGATTATCAAGGACTACATTAGACCATATAGTATTAGATACAAGATGCCTTTAAAAAAACAGGATGGTTGTGGCAGGAATGCTTTTTATCATATGGCTGTTGAATAAGTGCTGACTTAAACAGCAACAGATTTTATCTGAAACTCCTTCTTAGCCAGATTTTCTCCTCCAACAACAAATGAAGTAGAATTCAAAATGAATTGTTATCCCTATCCACTGGGTTAGAACTGACCCAAAGTGATGAACAAATTTTTTTTAAAAATATTTCATTGAAAATAATCTGCTACAAAAGAGGAGAAAAACATGTTTGTAAATTATTAACACAAGAACTCCAAGATGTAAAAAGGAAACAACAAATTTATTTTATAACTCTTTTGTTAAGTGAAATGATTTTCATTCAAAATGTATTTGGAAAGACAAGGCAAAAGAAATAAATATCAGTGGAATCTTAGGAGAAATGAGAAAACCTGAAACCAGTTGTAAAGAAATAGCTAGTACAATAATAGAACTCCAATGTTGGTTGTAGGAGTTAAAACAGAAAGCATTTTGTGAAAAGTTCCATACAAATCAGTTCATCAATATTAGAGAATTTAATTTTTCTATAAACCCCACAACAAATATGAGGAACAATTTTATACCTATTCAAGTGATAGCACCTCTGGACAGATTTTTTAAAAAATAATTTTGGCAATCAAAAAATTGTTGCCATAATGTGTGTGCATATCTATATATATATGATTCTGGAAATCAATTGACCTCTTCATTGAAATCCAATTTGTAAATCTATCTCTTTCATTTACAACACAGTAAGTTTTTCAATCATTCTTATAATTGCTTTCAAGACAAATGATAAAAATAAAGTGTGTGTGTGTGTGTATGGTTACTTAAGTAAAAATAACTATGCAGTGTTTTTTAAAGAAGTATATTTCATTTTTTTAAAATACTTTTAATAATGCTAGTATTTAAATTCAAAAACCAAGAGAATTGTACACAAATACTGTGAGTTCCTTCTTGACAAAACTCCAGAAAAAACCTATTTTATGAGATTGAGTGCCTAACTGATAATACTCTAAATTATTTCACAGATATCACTTGATTATGTGTCCTGCTTTTATATTCCCCAAATACATATTTGGTTCTGTTTTCACATTGGAAGTAAATGTTCATCACGTTCATCTTCGTCATCAAGTTGGTCATCACCAATTCCTTTATAAGTTTTCTGTTGAGTTGAACTTCCAGATCGACAAGTTAAGTTACAGCCATCCTTGAAGAAAGGCAAGAAAAACGATAATTAAATTGAGACAATAGTGAGAAGCAAGGTGTCTTTTGTAAATATTAAGGCATTCATCCGTCTGTCTCATAAGACTTGTTTGCTGGAGATGAAACCCACACCTATGACACTGGTATAGTCCATAGAGATAGAAAATATCACCAATACAATTTGCACCTGGGCTGCCACAGGAATTGTCAGAACAATACAAGGAGTCCAGCTCTACATTTAATCTCAGGCTTCTTACACTAAGTTTTCTCAAGTTATTAGATCCAACAGTAGTAGGACCATCTGAGACCAGAGTTCCACAATTGTCTTGTCTGAAAACTGGAGAAGCTGATTCTAGTCTTACAACTCTAAGAGTTGATCTTAGCTTGGTGTGCTAATGAATCACACTACTTGCCAATTTTACAATGCAACTACTGTTTACAGTGATAAGTTGATCCTACTGTGTAGTACCTATTTTTAGTTAGGTGTACTCAAGCCATTTCAGAATTGGCGATGCACACAACAATGTAGTGAAAGGATATATACAACTAACCTCTTGGTTGAGTATCAAGTATATTATCAACTTGGTCATCCATACTGAAATAACAATTTGTCAAGACTTTTCCTACATCACAAGTTAGTGGTATCTTATTCCATAAAACTTCACCACTGTTAACAACTTCTTATTTTATCAAAGTATATGATATATACATCATGAACATTTTCTGGAAAACACTATTCTATCCAACTAACCATTTGGATAACAAATTTCTCATTACCTGTTTCAAATTCTTTACAGCTCAGGATACACTCTTTGAAAGATGTTTGTGTATACATGTAATCCACTCTCTTCCCCATTCATCTGCTCTTTATACTGCTCCCAAAACTATTCTAGTCATTAGCTGTTTGAAAGACATCTTTTGTACAGGAATTTCACTGAACATCTTTTTGAAGTTAATGTAATTAATAATAAATGTTGAAGTACATACTAATACTGCTGGTGTAAAGACTAAATCGTCTATCAACTTTATCAGTCAGCACCAGTCAGTATCCACTCATACCCATATCTCTGATTGACATTGATCTCTTCCTCACCTTTAAACTCAAGAATTACTGTCTCTGTACTTATGTGGCTCTGATTTTGCCTAATAGAGACAACACCAAAGCCACAGCAAGAAATAGGTGGCAGTCTCACCCAGCCATCTTAACACAGGTGCAAAGTGGCACAAAATTGCTTCTGGCCTATCATGTCTGTTAATTAAGGTGAAGGTACCAAAAGTGGCTTCCCTTTCTGGATGCTGAAAACACTTGGTATGCCACTGGGCAATAGACTGTATAACTATCTATCAGAAACTCTAATCCTCCCTCAAAATTACTTCAAAACAGCTAACTTTGGGTGGGTTTTTTGCCAACTAACCCTGACCCATCTGAGACAGTTAAATAGGCAACTGAAACCAATGTCCTTGTTACATCTCTTCACATTCTTCATATAATCAAAGCTCCAAATTTCTGAGTGGTTATCCCACAGCCATGCTGCAATAGTACAGGCAAAGAACACTGTCTACTTTCCTGGAGAAAGTGATCCACTGCAAGACTGCCATTTGTGAAACTAAGGATGCTTTGTGTACAACCTAAAAGTACCCCACCTCTCTCTTTCTCTCCTACCAAACTGCAGCAGTGCCTTCTGGTCTCTTGCTAAGAGGGCCTTTCCACCTACTCTCTTTCCACCTACTTTCTTCAACCAAGACATCTCAATTTGTAGCACATCTACTGAAAAAGCTTTCATATTTACTGTGCTCTCAACAAAACTTTCACAATGCCTACAGTATCAACACTGTGTGTGCATGTGTGTATATATATATATATATATATACACACACACACACAAAGTAACCAAGTGGGACAACTCCTCCAACCATACTAACAACAAAATCCACTCCAGAGCCAGCTCCTATCCTTAACATACCCTTTAATCTCTCTCCTAGGAATTATACCAATCTTTATAGACATGCTACAAACTCCAAAAGGGAAACATCTCTAACCTTTCTATGTAGGATGAGATTTGGGTGCTACTGTCTTAACATGTTTCTCAGTTCCCAGTACATAAGAGAGAGACAAGATGGTCATGGCTGGAATACCTTTTAATCATAAGTTTTCACAATCAGGCTTAGCCTGAGGTTAAAAGATATCAACTTTTGATCTGACACTTCTACACTAATGTTACAACTTGTTTCCCTTGAAACAGAAAAGGATCAGCTATGTAGTTGTTTTATCTGCTAAAATTGTTAATAGTAAACAAAGATCAGTCAACCATCTTTAAAAAGAAAGGAAGGACACATTGGATGATGAACACCATATGAATGAAGCAGATACTCACATCACAACTGGTATACCATTAATCATAGGTCTGCTGAATTGGTGCAAAACAACTATTCCTCCCTCACTGATGATACTGAATTTTCCTCCATATATTGTAGTAAACATATTAAATCTTTCCCCAAATTTACACTCCTTTCCTACAGTCTTCACTAACCCAGATAGTAGTGCCATTCTCTAGACTATTCTCTTCAATTAACACATAAAATGGTTACAAGCCAATGAAAGCTAATCTTTTGAAATTGGTTAACCTGCTAGAAACAGCAGTTAAATCTCGTCAAATTTTTTAAATGGAAAGTACATTGAACATATAGTTCATTACCCAGAGAGATAAAAAATGAGATGATCATGACTGGAACATAGTTAATCATAGCTCTGCTCAATTAGAGTTGGTATGGAGCAAAACAATAATGTAGAATAATTGTGAAATGAGCTTCCAGTTATTATAAATTAGCTGAAACAGTGAAATGGTAGAAACAGAAGTTAGGTTTCTGTACGTTCTCAATTCAAATCCTACCAGAGTCAGTTACCTTTCATCCCCTATCACTGTCATTTTATTGGAATCAGTATGGATTAATTCCAATTGTTCATACATGACTCCTCTATAATTTTTTCTCCCCAGTAAGAAATCATCATCATCATTTTACATCTACTTTTCCATGCTTGCATAGGTCAGACAGAATTCATTGAGGCAGACTTTCTCTATTGAACAAGAGCTCAGGCACGTTTTATGTAGAGAAGCAGAAACAAGCAACACCATTTAAGGGGCCTTTTGTTTACAATGATCACATAACATGTCAAAACCTGTCAGGAACCCTCAGCTGTTTCCAAGCAATCTCATATTTCCCCCATGGCCAGACATGTTTTTCACAGAAGACTCGCTTGTATGATGTTGATGCTTGTTTACAATCATCACATGATGTCAAGAAAGGGCACACACACACACACACGTACGTATGTATGATTACAATGGGCTTCTTTCAGTTTCTGTCTACCAAATACACTCACAAGGCTTTAGTTGACCCAGTGCTATAGTAGAAGACACTTACCCAAGGTGTTGTGCAATGGGACTGAACCCAAGACCATATGGTTGGGAAGCAAGCTTCTTAACAATATTGGTTTCAAATTTTGGCACCAGGCCAGCAATATTTTTGGGAATGGGGCTAGTTGATTACATCACCCCCAGTGCTCAACTGGTACCTATTTTATCAACCTCGGCAGAATTTGAACTCAGAATGTAAAGACAAATAAAATGTCACTAAGCATTTTGCCCGGTGTGCTAACGATTCTGCCAGCTCACCGTCCTAAGCTTCTTATTAATATTAATAATCATCTTGACATTAATAATAAATGATTAGTTATAGACCTACTTACCGCCAATAAATTACCAAAATCTTGCCAAAATCCATAATTTGGTATTTGTTCAAGGCCCTTGGCTTCTAAGACAAACCTCATGTATAAGAAGCCAATAATAAAGTAGGCAGCAACAATACTGATAAAACTGTCAAAGAGACAACATATTAAAAACATATTTTAAAAACGAAAAAATAAGGATCTTACAATAATGATAATAATATAATAATAATGAACTTATATACAGTGCTCAGCAGCACTTCAACTCACCAGAAAAAGTAAGCAAAACTGCATGAACAGTACAGGAAGTGAACAGTGAATAAGTCTTTCTACTTTGTTGGGAGTGTTAAAAAGCTAACTAGAAATAATAACTTCACAATATTTTATAATATAAGATCATGCACAGTGATATGACAATTAATAATACTGTTACAACCGCTAATAAACACTACTATTCCAAGAGGAGAGGTGAGTTCTAACACTTGGGAAAATAATAAAAACTTATTACTCAATGACTGATATTATTTTTATTGCTATGCTAAGTATGTGAGATAACTATAAATATGTTACAGGCTATTCTGACCTCATCAGCAAAGCATAGCCTGCCAAAGTAGTGATGGAAGAATCACTAAGTATATATAAAAATTTCAGTAAATAGTTTATTTGACTGCATGACTTTGTTCTGTAGATGACATTGACCACATTATCACATTACATACAGATATTTGTGTTCTTGTCATTGTTTGTAAGTAGCAAACTTTACAGCATGGGAACACTGTAGTTCACTACACTTGCCAACTATCCAATGTTTATAAATATGGATCTCTCTTTCTTTCATCCCACAGGTGTAATTGATAGAACACATTAGATTGATATGAATAGTAGGAAGGTGTATTTCATAGCTGAATGTCTGATTCTGTGATGTGAGCGAGGTTGGTAATGACTAGAATAACAGTTTTTGCTAAGGGAGATAAATCTTGCTGCATGCCCTACCTAGATCAGGGGTTCCATATAAAAATAATCCATGTAAATGTACTAATATGAAAAAAAATAAAGATTTCCAATAATATATGCATATTATTTGGAATGCACCTTTTGAGCCAGACAATCTTGGAAGGGGGTGGGACACTCTGACATATAATGAGAAGGGTGCATTGGGCAAAAATGTTGAGAACCACTGACCTAGATCAAACAAAATAAACTTCAACCTTTAACAACTTAGCTATGAACAAACTAAGCTGAGTATGGTAACATGCTACATTTCAACCCACAGCCAACAAGCGAGCTCCTACGTGCTAGAAATAACAATCAAATATCCCTCAAATCACCTACAAAGTCTTTAAAAGAGAAAGGGCATCAACTTAAACATAAGACAACTTCCCAATATTTTATAAGATTGTGTGCAGTGATATGACTACTAATACTGATGTTACAACAGCTATAAATACTAATATTTCAAGAGAAGTGAGTTCTAACAAAATTTTATGATCTGTGAACTTACACAATTACAATGATAGATCCAACACTTATTGATGATTGTTTCTTACAGACAGACGGATGTAAAAGTGTAAACACATAGTAGTTCTCAGTGTCCTTGAGGTTTTGAGTGACAACTTGAATTTGGGGATTATCCTGTGAATAAGAGAGAAAAACAAACAAACCAAGTGAGCATTTGCAAGCAGGAAACAAGAATATATAACATACTGGTAATGATTTCAATATTAAATAAAAGGCAGCAAGCTGGCAGAATTGATAGCAGGCAAGACAAATGGCATTTCTTCTGGTTTTATGTTCTGAATTCAAATTCTGTTGTGGTCAACTTTGCTTTTCATCCTTTCGGGGTCGATAAAATAAGCCCCAGTTGAGCACTGGGATCAGTGTAATTAACTCGTCCACCCTCCCCAAAAATTTCAGGCCTTGTGCCTATACTAGAAAGAAATATTAAGCAATCATCATCATCATTTAATGTCCATTTTCTATGCTGGCATGGGTTGGACAATATATAGCAAAACTTCAATATTATGTGTATATCATCATTATCATTTACATCAATTTTTCCATGCTTGCATCTCCTCTGAGCTGAATTAGTGTTGCTGCAATTCTTTCTGTTACTTTAATAATTTCACATATCATTTTGATGACTTTAAGTGGTCTCTTTCTAAAGCAACTCATTTGTTCTTGCAGCAGTTGATAATGAAACTGCTATGACAGTCATTAGATATGACACCTCTCCATTCTACTTGATTATGCAAGTGTCTAGAATAGATTGTCTCCAAATTCATCAAGTATTTTCAGCATCTTAGAAATCATCCCTAATGGTCGAGCTGCTTTCATTGCTTGATATACCCTTTCAACCACTTAACTATTAATTTCAACAGTTGTTCCCTCTATTGGTCAGTGGATAATTGAGTTAAGAGTGTTGGATGAAATATTTCTTCTGACTACTCCTATTCTATATTCCTGGATGACATATTAATCAGCTACCCAGTTTGACATCATCTCCTGGTCCTTGGATGCTTTTAATGCAGGTCCTCTTTCAAGCATCAAGGCTAGGTCTTCAGTCAAAGATAAGTTCCTCCCCACCTCCCACCAGTCTTGGAGGCTCTAACAAAAGTAAAGGGTCATGGATGTTGCCCTCCTTTTCCTGCTTAAGCTGTGAAAACAAATTTCATTTGTCTGGGAAAGTCTCATATACGGCATGGGTTCTCAGATGAATTAATAAAAATAAATAAACAAAAATTACTTACATCAGTTGCAGATTCATCACAGATGATCATAAGAAGAGCTTTCTTCTTATTGTAGTTATTGTGATACTCTAATGATACCCAGTTATCTGTTGAAGTATAAATATACAAAATAGTCCAGTAATGTTTAAAGGAGTCTCCAAAATATACTGGTTATGTTGACCACAAAGCTACAACTATAATGATGCGTTCAATACTGTCTATCACTCCATCATCAATATCATTATTTTACATGTTTTCATTGCTGGCATGAGCTTAACAGTTCAACAGGATCTGATGTGTCAGATCTATATATATGAGTCCATCATAAACACACACACACGCACGCACACACACAGGTATAAATATATTACATATTTATACATAAATATATAAATTTATATATACACAAATATTAAATGAAAACAAAAAAAAACAATATCATTGATATTTTAAATTTTCATTTAAAACTTCTACACCTCTTTCAGTAACAATCAATACACACACATTCTTACATACATACATACATACATTCATACATACATACACAGACATGACAGAAGTAAATAGACACCCTTATAATTGTTAAAATTTATTTAAATCTGAAATTATACATTCAA
>JAOPUL010004099.1:36234349-36247402 GCA_027564515.1 Octopus rubescens
GCCAGTTTCCAGTCAAACCGTCTAACCCATGCCAGCATGGAAAACAGACGTTAAATGATGATGATGATGATGATATAGGGTCTTATAGGAAGCTGCATACACTATCGTAGATGCAGAGGGCACAAGTGATTTGCTGTTCAGTGGGAGATAATTGTTTCTGAGCATATCGATCTTTTGTTTTCTGTGGAGAAATTTATAATTTTTCTTTTTCAAAGAGCAAAAAGAGATAGAAGAGCATACATTTTATTGCATATAATTCTTTTCTAATTCTTTATTATCATCATAGTAGCCATTTATGACATCATTTCATCTTCGTTTAGAATCATCAGAATGGCATAACCTGAGATTTTCGAATTTTATTTAAGTTTGTTTGTGAACAAAAACTAAAGCTACAGTTAGCGATGAATATTTTTTTTTTCTTAACAGTGGAAAGGAGGATGAGGAAATATATATAGGTGTAGGCGTGGCTGTGTGGTAAGAAGACTGCTTCCCAACCACATGGGTCCGGGTTCAGTCCCACTGCATGGTACCTTGGGAAAGTGTCTTCTACTATAGCCTTGTACTGACCAAAGCCTTGTGAATGGAATTGGTAGATGGAAACTGAAAGAAGTCCATCGTGTGTATGTGTCTTTGTTTGTCCTCCACCACTGCTTGACAACGGGTGATTGCTTGTTACATCCCCGGAACTTAGCACATCGGCTATAGAGACCAATAGAATAAGTACCAGGCTTTAAAAGATAAGTACTAGTGTTGATTTGTTTGACTAAAATATATTCTTCAAGGCGGTGCCCCAGCATGGCTGCAATCTAATGACTGAAACAAGTAAAAGAATGTGTATGTGTGTGTGCATATATGTGTATATATATATGTGTGTGTGTGTGTGTGTATGTGTGTATGTATATGTGTGTGTGTGTGTGTGTGTACAGAATGCGCCGTAAAGAATTCCTGATTGATCTTTAGTCATAATTTTTAGTAAAGGGCATAAAAACACATGAGTTCTTTAGGATTTAATCAAATATGGTCATGTAACATATTAAGCTATGTTTCATTCAATATGTCCATCTTTAGCCTTCACAATCGCTCGAAGATAGCCAAGAACAGAGTCACATGAACGCCGGATGACTTCTTCACTTAAACAATCCCATGATGCGACTAAGGCTTTCTTCAGAGTGGTGATATTTTTGTAGGAAACTCTCGAAACGTCACTTTCTAGAATGGACCAATTAGCAATATCCATAACGTTTATGTCTCGGCTGGAGGTGGGGCCACACATTCTTGTCCCAGAACCCGCTGATCTGGCTCCTGCACCACTGTTATGACACATTGGATGTATGAGAAGGAGAGTCGCTGAAACACATAATTATCTCCAAATGCTTTGGTCACCCATGGCAAAACATTATCCTTCAATATTTTCATGTAAATTGCCGAATTGACCTTTGTCGCCTCTTTAATGAACACTAGAGGAGATTTCCCACCATCGGATGATACTGATGCCCAAACCATCACTCCAGCAGGTTTCATTCAGTGAAACAGCTTACAGACGCTGTCGGAAACAGCATCCAACCTCATGGCCAAAATCCTGTCATTCTGGATGTTCACTGCAGCCTCCACGGTGAATATCTTTTCATCCAATCAGATGAAGACATTGTCACCGGCGCTCTGAATCTCTACTGCCATTTTCTTGCACCTGTCCAGTCACTTTACTTTGGAAGCAGTCGAAATTAGGTGTCAACATTGCAATTTTAATGACTTACAATTTAAGTCTTCATGCATGACCTGTCACATGGCTGTCTGGGAGATATCGAAACTTTTAGTCATTTGCCTCATGCCCTGCCATAGATTTTGCAACATTCTCTTTCAGATGACATCCTCCAATTGTTTTGTCCTTATGGATCATTTTTGATCAGGAATGGGCTTGCTGTTGATTAAATCTCTCACTGTAGCGTTTCATGACATTATAGACTGTTTTTGGATAAACATCAATCCTTGAAGTCACATCTTTGGTGCTATGACCTGCTTTTTTCAGAGCTACACTCTCACTTTACCTGTTAGCTGTCATATTGAAACATTTTACTTGCTGAATGTAAACAATGAAATGTACATGAACAATTGAATGCCGAGGAGTGCATTATAATTATTTTGGTGCAAAAATAAATGGCGCACCTTGTACATGATCCATGAATTTATAATTTGATAATTAGCCATTCTACCAATTCCTATGCCCATCTTCACAACCATTATCTTTCACATCTATGATAAGAATTTGTCAGTGATGGTCATACTCATCTATGAGTTGACAGCCACCTTGCATGCATGTATGTGCAAGAATTGATATTAGTATTGTAAGTATGTATACATGAACACACATAATGTATGCACATAACACACATGGCCTCCAGCATAGATGCATTGCATATGCTGATCTTACATGATGAACTTCCTAAATGTTTTACATATATTGACAGTACTTTTAGCTGTAATCTAATGATTTAGTGTAATTTGATTTTGTGAAATACAGTTTCTCAAGGTTAGAAGCTGTTAGTCACCTAGCCAAGTGCTCCAATAATTATTAGAAATCTGAAGTTATAGTCCTGATGGAGTCATTTCAGCATAGAAGTTTTCTTGGTCACAAATATTTAACATGTTTGCATTTGCTAGGCAACTGATTTCAACTAATGTGAATTCTTTCTTTTCTCGATCCTGGATTATGTCTGGCTTGTGTTTGCATGTTATTGAACTTTTGACAAGGGCATTCCACCAGTATTCTTTGTGGTTATGCTCTTCATATCACTGTAGCTGCTTAAATTTATCTCCTGATAGGGACAGATATAATCTTACAAATAGTGAGGTTGATAGATGTACATACAATAAATCCCCAAGGAAAGCAAATGTATTTGTTTTTCTTTGGGATTTAAGTCTTTTCCTTTGCAGAAGTCAAGCTAGCCACTAACAAAGTAGCATAGTGCTTTAAAGTGAAAACACTCTTGAAGAAGCACATTTCTTAACAATATAGCAATTTTTTTTTTAGGATACGGTTATAATTTTCAGTTTACTTTGAAATGCTGAAGACATGGATTACCATTATTGAACAGGAAATATATACAGAAAAAAAATATTCCAAGATGGAGATCCTCCTCAATTATCTTACAATAAAGTAGTTTCTGTAAGATGGTAGTGAGTGATTTATCTATTACTCGTAGGTTGAACAATTGCAGCTGGCCTATTTGTTCACACCATTCAAATGGTTTAAGTGAAGGGTAATTACAAATAGTTTGGCACAAGTGTTGCTGTTGAACTATAGTGAAAACTACTAGATTACCTCCCCTTCTTAATACTTACAAAGGTAGTCACCACTGACGGCATAGCCTCTGCCAGCAATCCCCTATTTGTTAAACCGCTGCACCACAGTGAGGATGGGTTGAAATTCAGAGAGATTAATAACTATCTACCCAAAGCAAGACTATTTTATATTTAAAGTGAAATTCAATTACAATATGAATGATAGTGAAATTAAGTTGATACCATTTCTCTTCCCAATTAATTCAAAGAGTATATTATTGCAGTCCAGCTCCTCATTTGACACTTTGTGTAAGACAGATTTTCATTAGGTATCTCTGTGGAAAACATTGATTTGGTCTCCTTTAAGTATTAGCCAGTATTCTAGTAATATATAGATTTGACATCAGTAAAACAGTCCAATCTTAGTAACACACTAAGATATAAAGCTAGATCATTTACCAATAATCCAATATTGGAATCTTAAGTAGCATTTTTAGATTTTCTTAGTATAATCATGGCACAACCCAGCACTTAGCTTCATCAGTGCTGGATATCAAAATAAGATAATCTGTCATCCATTTAAACACCATCTAATGTCTTGTGTGGGGAACAACTCAGCTGTGCACGTTTCTTCCCCTTTTTGACTAAGGTAAAAAAAAAAAAAAACCCTATACTCACACACGTTTGTTTACAGAAACCATAGCAACATCAAACTTATTCGCCACTAGTAGATATTTCCTCTATTTGTAGAAAAGGGTTCTGTTCGAAAGACAAAATATTGTGTTCCACATTGCAAACAACTAGAGTTTGTCCTGAAAGAAAAGACTGACCTCAGTATCAAGGACAGTAGTTTTAAAACCATAATCAGATTTGAACATTTTGGAAATAATTGTTTTAATCTTTAGTTCATCTCTGAATGACCAGACTTTAGATTAAATTCATTCCAGCTTTGAGCATATCCATTTTCTTCACGATTAGATTTTAATGTGTTCTGCCTCACCTCTATAAAATAGTAGTGTAATTTAGACTTGGTTACTATTTCTAGCAAGTTCACTGACAATGTAGTCTCCCTCATATGGTCTTGTAGTGCAATGCTTGTGCTAAGATTGAATCTTATGGCAATCGTATCCTGTGTAACAATTGCATTTTCAGTTTGCATAGCTGACAAACAAGTTCCACTCATGCCTCATGATTAACTACAAAACCTATTGCTCATCATTTTAACATTCACTTTTCTACACTAACACAAGGCAGCAGAGTTTGAGGCAGATTTTCTAGACAGACACCCTTCCCACCACCAACCCTCAAGTTATTTCTCTATGGCCAGACATGTTCTCAAAATATTGGGAAATGAATAACACTGCATGTATGACAGTGACATTCATTTACAATGATCATATGATCAAGACAAGGAGACACAAACATACAATGGATTTTTTTTAGTTTCCACTTACCAAAGTAACTTACAAGGCTTTAGCCAGTCTGGGACTGTAGAAGATACTGGCTCAAAGTGTCATACAGTAGGATTGTACCCAAACTTCTTATCTAGTCATGGCTGTGCTTGTCTATACAAATGTCCAAATTTGCAGCTGGCAGTGAAGAATGAGTGAAACAATCCTTATAAAACAACTAGGCCAATTTATCTGCTAACATTTTGCAATAGAAGAAATCAGGACTGATCTTTGAGAATAATTTGTCTGTTGAGATTCAGATATTTTCACCCCCTATGAAGATGCAGAGATATTTCCATGTGGCATCCGAATCTTTGCTTGTGGCTTTAGCACAATAAAAAGCTATGGAAGATAGATATGATTCTCTAGATTGGCATTTGCCAGGTTAACAACCTTGCTGTGTAAAAACATGTCTTGCAAAAATAAAAAAAAAAATCTCAAGCAAAAGAAGAGCTCTTTGCCTTTGACAAAGAACAGGAGGGCTGAACAAAAAATGTTAACAACTGATAGCTGTTAAAAAGGTTTGCATGAGTCGCAAAGACTTGGAAAGCATTTGTTGATGGTCTTTGCTCATAGGCAGCTTGAGAGCAACTGAAAAATATTTCACTATTCAAAGTATTTAAAATAAAACAAGAACCAAGGTAAAAGGAACATACTAGATCTTTATTATGTACAATGCGAGCATAGGAATATGCAATATTGTGTGGTTTGAGAGTACCAAGCCACACACATTTGGTTAAAAAAAAACTCAAAACAGTATTTATTCTACCAGAACATTCATCTTCAGAATCAAGGTCACAGTTACACAATCATACTTGAGGAAGAGATCGCCTGAACAGCAATATGTGAGGTTCTGCAAAAAAAAAAAAAATAAATAAAATCATTAAATTAGATTTCCAAATTTCAAGGATATATCTGCATCTTTGGATGAGAAGTGGGAATAGCACCTTTTGCCTAGCTAAGGCAGAATAAGTAAATAAATATGAGCAAAGTTTAGTTTTTGAACTTCTCACCAGAAGGTTTTGTAGGGTAAATAACATGCTCTCACAGTTAATGCTTCTTAACCACACAAAAAAGCAAGCATGTCATAAATAGGTTGTAAATTCCATCACTAGTCTAGACTTGATAATAGTTTAATCTATCTCAGCCTCTGTATACAATCATGTTTTAATAGCAATAATTCCTTACAAAAATAAGACCATTAATGCTACAGAATATTTGTCTTTAATGTCTTTTCCACAGATAGCAGGGTAATATGGTTCATAATGAACCAAAACCAGAAACTTAGGTTTCATGTTTCTATCAATACTACCTTTCTATTGTATTCTTTTACCTTTTCTTAATGAAATTTCTAAAATACACAGCCCACATCTATTTTTCTTTTTGGAGGGTTTTATTAATTCATTAAACTGATATTTGGAATATAGCAAAAGGTTATTTGTAATTTTTTTCTTTCTTGAGTACTCTAACTTAAACACAACTATAAACAAAGAATATTTTTTAATTACAAGATCAGAGGCAGTCTCATACTTGCTTAGCCCTTCAGGCCATCCTTAATTAAACAGACATGATCAAAGGTACTTAAGCCATGGCCATCAAAGTCTATTCTGACAGTGCCCAAAATATTTAGTGTGGTGTGATTTGAGGAAAATTCACCTTTCCTCACTTATCTCTTTGCAGAAAATATATTTTATCTGCCTACAGTGACAATTAAGATTTGAACTTAGAAACAATGTTCTTACTGATTTTTCATTGGACTGTGGCTATGTTGGGGCACCACTTTCAAGTGTTTTAGTTTATCAATCAAATAAGGATGAAAGACAGGGAAAGGGGTGTCAAAGGGAGATAACTACGATATCTCAAATACCATAAAATCATTTCTGTACAGCAATATTTTGTTATCCCACACCAACACATTCATCAATTTATATAGAGTTTCCATCTACTAATTTCCACTGTGATGTGGTTGGTGTTAGGAAGGGCATCCAGCTGTAAAATCCTGCCAAAACAAAACCACAGGAGCCTGGTGCAGACTCCGGCTTGGCCAGCTCCTGCGGTACCGTCCCACCCATGCTAGCATGGAAAACGGACGTTAAAGGATGATGATGAAGGCCTCTGAGACTCAGCCCAGGACCATGTGGCTGAAAAGCAAATATAATCCCTACAGCCATGCCTGCAGTTGGAAAAATAATTCGATTAAAGTTATTTTCAACTGTTTTATTTTCCAAGCTGCTATTTCCAAAGTCACCCACTTTTATGGAAATAGCAGTCAAATCGCCCTCAAATCATATTCTGCCATATGGAAACAAATTTTAATAGTTCTAGATACACACTGGCAACAATGCTTTTGATTGTAGGCCTGCAGGATCCAGAGTTGAACTTGAGCTCAATAACAGACCCAAACAATCTTTTCTAATATAGTAAGAAAGAAATAGTAACCTGGAGCATGTTTCATGTAATGAATCCAGCCTTGGCTTTGCTGGACTCCGATCCCTCTCCATTCACCCTCTGTCATAAGTTTGTTCTTTGGCACTAATTTGGCAATTTCCTTGGGTAAAACAACATGTCTAGAAAGATAAAACAATATGGCAAAAATAAAAAACACTATGTCAGCAAGAAACAAATACAAATTAAGCAATATCATGTTTTAATAAGTCATTTAGCTATATATATATATATAAAATCTTGATCCTGCATGGAATTTCATCTGTGAGTCACAGCATCCCAAGATCTAAACATACAACTTTTTTCATAAAATCTTTGCACATAAAAAAAATAAACAAGCAAATCTACTGTCTTTAATAATGTAATTCTACATACCCCTAAAGAAAGAGTGGCCATGGTTGGAATACCTTGTTACTTTAGTATCCTCCATTAGTTATTTCATCTCAAAACATCTACCACTCCCTTTTCACAGCTGAGTGGTTGACAATAAAAATGGGCATCTTGTTATAAGATCATTTCATACAGCAATTCATGCAAATGAACTGAATATGTAGGAACATTAGAGGTATTATTAACAGATACATGACTGAAAGAGTTGGTTTCTACAACAATGATTTCCTGTCTTGTATTCTATTATATAGTTTAGATGAGTAAGGACAGTGGCCATAACCCTCTGACACTAGTGGTGGGGTGGGGAGGAGTGAGCTGCCACAATATGAAGCAGTGCACCAAGACAGTGAGTGTCAGAGTTAAACCAAGTCACAGATTAATCCTAACACTCACTCAAGAACAGGTTTCTGCATGGTGTCAATTATAGACAATTTCACTCACATTGTTGTAACCCAAGATACTTGCTCAAAGTACTGCATGTGGAGGGTCAGATCTGAAATCACAAAGTCATCTTAACCAGACAAACCTACAGAACTTCAAGCTTTTAATCAACTTCTGATATCATTTGAACAGTTCTGTAATTAGAGAACTGTGGATCAGCTTTGTATGTAGCAAGTTGGTTACAAAAACAAAATGCTGGATGGTGGAATGCATAATATGAAGACATTCTAAGTGAGGAACATGAAGTGTCTAAAAAAACCCAAAAAAATCCCAGCCTATATTAGATTATCCAACAACAAAATAAAACACTTCCATTATTTAATATCAAATGTTTTCTATGCCAATAGAGTTCTTTTTGCTAGTTCAGTTAATTGTGTCATTGTGCAACTATACTTTGTTTCAAGAGCTTTTTGTTTTATACATCACTTTAGTGTCAAAGTTAGTGATAACCTTCAGTAACAAGAACTCAGTATATTTCAATGTAACAAACTTTGAAGGTCTAAATAATTTTGAAAACAAAACTAATATTTTTTTCAAAGTATGTTCATAGCTATAAATTTATATTGGCTTCTTTTAACAAAGTAAATGCATCAGAACTGAGAGTAAAAGGGAAGTTCAAACACAGCTTCCACTTCAACACACTCATACTAACATTATAAACAACCTAGTACTTCAAACTATAAGATTGGATAACCAATATGTAATGTGTTAACCATCTCCCAGCCTTTTGTCTCTCTTCAAGGTACTGCATCACAACCATATACACACCTTGATCCACATCATTCTTGGTCTTTAAACAGAATCACATTGACCATGCCTTATTTCAGTAGTTAGCACCAGGTCAGATCTGATTGAGCAAACCCATGATCAGGAGTTCCAGTTGTGGTCATTCCATTCCTAATATGTGTAAAGGACTACATTTCCTTATGAAGGTAGTATGTGACAAGGAAAAATTTTGCTGCCTATCTCTAGCAAACCAACCGAATTTTCCCCACGCCCAACTTAGGACTGATTTATATTACAGCTGTTATTCCACAAATCAATGATCACGGATTTAACGAAATTAGGCTATTGCTAAAATCCTTTAAGCACCACATTTAAGGGATAAACTAAATGAGAAGTGTTCTGCATGCATCCCAGAAAGACTCTCCCATTAAAAAGCCATAATTTTCCCTATCAGTTCTTAATAGCAAAATATTTTGGTTAAGTTCAACTGGCCAGGAAGAGTGGTATTCATTTAGTTTGTGATCACAAACTGCCAGTGGAAACATTGACACTATTCAGCAATGTCCATGTGGAGGTGTTGAATAAGCAAGTACCCTGCGACCCCACACATTTTAATTCTTTTTTATTCAAAAAATTTCTCTGGATTCTGTTTTCAATAATGGAGATTACGATATGGTTAAAAAAAATATCCTTTCAAACTTTTAACCCCTCCTCATCCCCGAAAAACTTATGGAGATTCTAAGTTAAAAAATACAGAGGTTACGATTCCGAAAGAAATTTCAAAGTCTTAATACCAACACCGATAGCTTACATTTTTAATTTGTGATCGTAAACAGAAAAAATACCCGAAGAGTTAATATAAAGTTTGGAACGTTAGACTCCATGGCAATTAAATTGAGTAGCTAATTTGTTGTCGAAGCGCATCAGTTCCTGTATCCCACGGTTTTATCATATCGAGAGAGCCTGTAGACATGGTCACTGGACAATACCAAAGCGAGCTTGGAAAGGACAGCTTTAATGCCCAAAAGGGTAACACTTTTGTTGCTATGTTTTTGTTGAAAAAATATCTATATCAATTAATTTAGAAAATAACGATGAATTTAGTTAAATATCTGTCCTTATTAAGCTGGTATTTTGCAACATAAATTGACACGACAGTTTGATAGATTTTAATTTAGACCACTTCAAAAAAATGAAGTTTGTACCCATAGAACCAGGGGCGGTCTCAGGTGGGTTTAAACGATATATTAACTGGACGATCACAGTCGAAAAAGGGGTTTTTTTTTTTGTTACAGCATATATTATTTGAAGCAAAATCTAAATAGATGTTCTTGTAACAGCGTATACAAACTATGAACGTAGCAGCGTATAAAACAAGCGTGTTCTCACACTTTCCATTTCGGTTTTGCATTTTACTTATGGATCGTTGCAACGTGTTCGTAAACCAAAGACTGACCTGAGGTTAAACAAGATCTGATTTCCTGAAAAGTCACTATTGTTGTTGACTGATATCACAATTCTTCAAATTTAACGACGCGTTAGCGATATCAAAAGTGGTCAAGTAATAGAAGCAAATTTACCGGATCACTGACCAAAATCGCTGCTTGATAATTATCACTAAGACAACGAAATCAATCGAAAATATGGTGACATTTTGTTAAAGTTTACGGCATTTTGTAAAGATCACATATTAAAGTTCAAAAACACATCTCTCAATAATACTCCAATAGGCAGACACAAGGCCACAAGTTTCGAGAAAAGATCATAGCTGATAATTTATCAATATTATCAATCCGCTTAGCTATACTGTAGCTGCTCGCTACACAACTATTGTTTAATTATGAAGGATAAAAAAGTGGTGTCGGTCTCGACGGGATTTGAACTCAGAATGTAATGAAAACTAAAAACTAAGGTATTACCGTCTTAAATATTTTAATTGCACCTCATGGGTGTAAATATGCATTGTGAATGTCACAGTGCACATGTTGAAGAGAACGAAGTAGCTTATGAGAGAATGAGTAATAATATAGTTTTAATAAAATAACCGAAGCTAAAAAAATTTAAAAGCCTGGAAATTTTCGAGGAGGGTTGCTTCCTATAAAGAATCGAACTAACTTAGCTTTGGGGGGGGGGGGTGTATTATGCCCGACTTAAAGCCCTCAGCATCTATTTTGTCCTTGTGATGTCTCCTCATCCAACGAGCTTGAGCTAATTTCCTTTGAAGAGGAATGTAATCCAATTTCAGTCATAACTACAGTTAGGGGTTCCCACCTTCCGATTGTTTCCTCAAATTTGTAAAATTTTACAGCGATTCGTTTTCAAGAGATTACGTTAAAGTTGATAAAATTTATCAAAAAAATTAGAACAGTTTCCGATCATTCTTCCCAGTCTCTTGCCTTTACGCATTTTCTACAAAGGAGGAAAAAAATGGGGCACCCGATTGTCTTTAGTTATAAGCAATAACTGTCAACTCTATGAGCAGAAATACCAACCAAATCTCCCTCAAATCCCTCTTTTAAAATTTAAGGAAGTGGACAAGGTAGTCGTAGATGCACTTGATAAAATTCAGGATGGCTATGACAGGAGGATCTTAGTTAAAATGTATGCTCGAACATTACTAACCAAGGGTTAAATAAAATAACTGTCCTAGTTTAAACTAACAACAGATTTCAAACGATCAGTACCATTAAAATCAGATAATTTCTCATCGAAAGCAATTATAGTAAATCGATTCCATATCGTTACATCGATCCACTATCAGTGTACTTCAACTATTTAAACGAAGTCTACAGCATCAAATGAACTCGGACTTTCGAAGGTCGAAAATATATGCATATTGTAATATATTTAGTCCTACGTTATTTCAGCCATCTCAGCAACCAACGTTATATTAAGTTTCATTAACCACACGGACTTATTACATATACAATTTTATAATACGGCCTATTGGGGTTACAAAAACGTGGAATGTAAATAAGTTTTTAATGGGGGGGGGGGTTAAGAACGTTACTACATTGAATTTACTAAAAATATTTTATTTTTTTTTATTGACCACAAAATTTTAATTTTTATGACAACCAATAATCGCTATTTGAACCGAAGATAAAAGTAATTGGTCAGAGAAAGATATAAATACAGAAAATTAAAAGAATAAAAAACAAACAAACAACGCGTGGGCTGGACAACGGAATTGTATTTGAAATTCTCGAGAAAAGTAGATGTGAATGAATGGAATAAAGACGATCTCTTTGACAGTTTTAGAAATAATATTCAAAATGAAAGAAGACGTTTATGTCGTTTTGTGTGTCAGAATTAAATGTTTTAACTAATGTATACTTATGCTAGGTATTAAACATTTTTATTTGAAGATAAAAGATAAAAATATTGTCTACTGCTTGACAATAACTTGAAATTACGTTATTGGGACAAATTTGTGCAGTTTAAAAATTAAAAACATCTCCTATAGTTCTTACTTTTTATGTATTTGCATACTTTTTTTTTCAATAATTTTCAGATAGATTAATCTAAATTCCTGTCAATTTATAGGGGATAAAAATGTATAATTTTTCCCCCTTTTCATTTATTATTCATAAGAATGTAGTGGATCGTTGGAAAAACTAATTTTAAAAAGCAGCATATCAAAGACATAATATAAATACATCTAATAAAACCAGACAACAGCCAGAAATAAAAGATAAAAAGTTTCAAATAAGGACGACTTATCGATAGTTACTTACCGATATTCGTATTTTTCATCGCAGTATTTTTCTGAGTAGTATATCTGTTTCTGGAAGTTAGTCATCTTTCAAATATATCGTCGACAACGAGGAAAATAAAACTTCTGTAATGCAAACGGATGAACTCAAATTGAAAAGATATGGCAATACAAATAAAATGATAGATTCGCAAAGAAAAATGTTCGGTGAAGAGAGATTTTAAAATATTCAAACAGCAACACACGCAAACGTTATGACTAGCAAGTCTAGGCAAGTCAGGCCGGTGCTTTTTGAACAGCACTCTCTGCAAATTGATTGGCTGGTTTGTCTGACTACGTCATCGTTGCTGATCTCTAAGAGAGATGATGGGAGTTCAAAATCTATCCATTTGTTTCTTTTCAAGCATGCAACTCAAAGATCAAAGTGTGTGAGCGCGCGCGCATTATATATATATATATATATGTATATATATATCTTTTATCTTTTACTTGTTTCAGTCATCAGACTGTGGGCCTTGCTGGGGCACCGCCTTGAATATTTAGTCGAATGAATCGAGCCCAGTACTTATTTTTTTCAAGCCTGGTACTTATTCTATCGATCTCTAT
>JAOPUL010004099.1:36271603-36283295 GCA_027564515.1 Octopus rubescens
CTCCTGTGGTACCGTCCCACCCATGCTAGCATGGAAAACGGACGTTAAATGATGATGATGATGATGATGATGATATACCTACATATATATGATGGGCTTCCATTTTATAAGGCTTTGGTCAGCCAAGAGCTATAGTAGAAGACAGTTGTCCAAGGTGCCACCCAGTGGGATGGAACTCAAGACCACATGCTTGGGAAGCAAGCTTCTGAACTACATGTCTTTTAATCAGTTTTATATTTACATTCACAATATAACATATACACTCATAATACAAGACAGAATAATGTTTGGCTTATTTCAGATATTTATTGCTCAAGAATATCAGAGTTACTGTTTTCTTTTTTAAACCATATTTTATATTTGTACTCATGAATACAATTCAGCTGATTTTCTGAGGCAGCTGACACTGCTCACTTGCAAGGTCTTCATATTCTGTCAGAAAAATCTCTTTTAACCCATACAATTAGAGAAGGGGGGGGAGTACTAACAGTATTTATTTGCTGGAATGTAGTGCAAGTTAATCCCAGTTTTTTGACAATACAATAATAATAATAATAATGGTTTCTGATTTAGGCACAAGGCCAGCCATTTCGGGGGAAGGTTTTTGAACTCAATGTAAAGACAGACGAAATGCCACTAAGCACTTTGTCCAGTGTGCTAACAATTCTGCCAGCTTGCCACCTTAATAATAATAATAATCCTTTCTACTATAGACACAAGACCTGGAATTTTGAGGAAGAGGGAGCATCGATTACATTGACCCCCCCCCCCCAGTGCTCAATTAATACTTATTTCATTGACCCTGAAAAGATGAAAGGCAAAGTCAACCTCAGTGGCATTTAAACTCAGAACATACAAACATATAAAAATGCAACTAAGCATTTTATCTGGCATGTTACCAATTCTGCCAGCTCGCCATCGTTTTTAATAATAATCCTTTCTATACTGGGCACAAGGCCTGAAATTTTCAGGGATGGCGATAGTCGATCCAATCGACCCCAGTACTCAACTGGTATATATTTTATCGACCCTGAAAGAATGAAAGGCAAAGTTGACCCCAGCGGAATTTGAACTCAAAATAGTCCTTTCTGCTATAGGCACAAGCCTGAAATTTAGGGTGAGGGAGCTAGTCAATTACATCAATCTTGAAAGAATGAAAGGCAAAGTCAACCTCAGTGGAATTTGAACTCAGAATGTACAGATGAACAAAATACTGCTGAACATTTTACCAGATGTGCTAATGATTTTGCCAGCTTACTGTCTTAGTGCTGAAAGGAAAATTGCAAGGCATTTTGTCTGATGCTCTAATGACTGTCAATCCATTCTCCAGAGTGCTAATTAATAATTGCTTCTTAATCAGCACAAGGGCAACAATTTTTGATGAGGTGGTGTTAGATGATTACACTGGATCCAGTACTTGACTGGTACTTTGCTTTTCATCTCCCTGGTGTCAATGAAATAAAGTTGACTTCAGCGGGATTTGAACTCAGAACGTAAAGACTCAGAACAAATACCATAAACCTTTTCCAGACACAAACGATTCTGCCACTCAATAATGACGATTTCTTTTTTGCTAGTTTATTAGTTTATTAGGCTGTGACCAGCTTCAGTTAGCATGCCAGAAATTATGTATAGTTCTACTACAAAAATGATGAGTAAAATCTTTAGTGCATTCCAAAATACGTGTATATGTGAGTTTAAAATAGTAATATTGTGGGATTATAATTTTAAAGAGAGGTTGTTTATGTTACAGAACAGGGTGAAAAGTATGAAAAAAAAGAAAATGAGAAAAGGGATAATAATCGTAAGAGAGAGGGGGTGTTGATCATATTTGTGAGTGACAACTGTTAAAATTTGGAAATGAATCAAGGCTTTTGATCACTGTCAATCAAGAGTTTGAAATGGGTAGATAACAGTGTGAAAAATATAAACTGTCAAAATTAAACCTCATTAAAAATGACTTCAATATAATTCTATCACAAAGCTAATAAAATTCCAATACTGTCCATTTCAAAAAGGAAAAAAAAAATCGAGGGCGAATCTAAAATCATATTTTAAACAAAGTAGTTAGATTTAGATGTGGAAGACTTGACAGAAAATGAAATCATAGTATTGAAATCGTCTCGAAACCAAGGGGAGATAACTAAGCTAAGACTTTTAAATGGCAGTTACTGAACATCGATACAAAAGGGCGTATTTGGCTCTTAAATTTTTGTAAATGAATGGAGCCAAGCTGCATCCTGTGATCTGAGGGATCAATTTCTTTTGATTATTGTTCATACATTGTGTATATACAGGATTTATGAATATTCAAATGAAAACTAAATCAAAAGTAATTGGTAATATTAGGAAACATCTTTTTGTTTGGCAATTACATTTACACATATTTTATATATATATATACTATATATAACGGTTAATTCAGAGGAGGTTATTCTCAAATCAGAGTCCTGGCTCAAATGCTTGCAAAAGGGTGAACTCTGCAAATGATACCCAAGGACCAGGTAGTTGGGCCATCTTAGTATTATTGGTCCCTGAGCAAATTAACGCACTGGGCCCTATAGTATTTATTGACAGCAAACCGCCAGGTACACAAATCAGAATTAGGACCCATAGATCCGTTGAGTTTTCTGGGCAATTGTTACCAGGTGGTGGTGAAAAACTGGATGATAGAGCATAAATCAGGATAACTAATTAAGTGCTGCCAACTGTCCTAGTTAAGAGGTCAGTGGCTTGTATCTCACCACTAACTATGGACAAGACACTTAACTGTTATTGATTCAGTCTACCTAGAGGTAAATAAGTTCAATGAGAAGATAATATAATTTGCAACCAATATGCAGTAGAAGCTAATTGACAAGTATTTTGTTATCATGGGTGCCTAGGCCAAATTCTGTTTGCCATGACACTGGAATATACAGCAAGAAAGCACTAGACTATTTTCCTCAAGACATCCTAAAATTATCAGGATGAAACCTATTGTTCTATTTATACCATGCCTCAACCAAACAGAGAACTATATTACACACTCTGACATGCAGTAATGAATCATATGTGACAGTGTACACTGTACATCACAAGAAAATAGAGTTGACGATGTATAGTGCAGGGTTGAGAGAAATTGGTGTTGTGGAAGCAAGTCTCAGAAACAGATCCAAAGAAAAAGTTTGCATGGGAATGTAACAAAGCTAAAGGAGTTTTGTTTAACTTACTTAAAAACATTTGGATGGAAATAAAGAAAAAACAAACAAAAAAAACTACGTTACTTTAAGATCTAATCTACACTAGTCTTCTATTCATCCACTTAGAAACAAAAAACTTCAAGCTAGGAAGAACTACATAAGTATGGTGATGAGACCTGTCAAAACAATACAATATCATCTTCCAAGAAAAAATTAAAAAACTTGTTATTGATGGCTGAATATTTATTTTGTTCATTCAAAATTCAGAACATTCTATGGATGTTAAGCTTTTTTTTTTAAGGTGTGGTTACTCTTTGTCTCCAGTTTTCTCTACTTACTCCTCTCACCTTGTCTTTTTGTCTTGTTTGAGGTACTGATTCTGTCTTGTCTTTGCAAATCTTAGCACTCACTTATTGATTTCAGACTTCTAGCCTCTCCCCCTCATTTCAATGTTTTCCTTTGCACTTTCCTACAACCCCAAAAAAAACAACACCACTTTCTCATTCTTCCTCACTTTCAAGTTAAGGCCTGAAACATTAAATCTTACACTCCACACAAAAATTGTAATTATTGAACTTTCCTTTTAGATTAGTCTGTGTTTTGTTGTATTTTGGGATGGTCATTGTGCCAATAAAGAAAACATGCACTGGTTCTATTTCATTTCTTTTATCATCATTAGTAATTTGGTTAACCATTTAACCAATTAACTAATTGATTGCTTGATTAATTATTTGGTCAATCAATCAATCAGCCAGGTTTGTCAAAGCCCTTTCATTGTCATTCATGACCTTATCAATGATATACCCATGCCTCTCTACTCCAGGTCTACTATGATTTCAATTCCAGTTTTCAAATGTTGTTAAAATAACCAGACATATGCAAATCACAACAATATATATATCATCATCAGTACATAGTATGGTTAATGACAATAGAAATAAATGTAACAAAAATGCTACTGCTTATGAAACCCAAGTGCTGTAAATACTTTTGATGATTATATTGACCCCATTACCTGACTGGTACTTTATTTTATGAAACCCTGGAAGGATGAAAGGCAAATTTGACCTAGGTACAATTGAAAGTCAGAACATAGAGTCAGAACAAATACAGTAAGGCATTTTATTCTGCCAATCCAGTGCTTTTTTACTGCTGTAATAATAATTCTTTCAGTTTAGTTGCTACAAAGGATCAATCATACATACATACAATAAAATGTATTTTAAGTGTTACAAAAATATATTGAGATGAACAAAGCCAAGTTATATAAAACAAGTAGAGGGGTAAAGATTTTATACAATATATTGAAACGTGTTCATTTTTTTTTTTAACTACACAAAATAATTAAATGAATACATAAACAAAATCACAATTTAAAGAAAATTCACAACCTTTGAGGTTAGATCAGTCTCTCCTCAATTCCGATAATCTTCTTTGCCCCCCCTCCCACCTCACTCAGGTACTGTGTATAATCTGTCCCGAAAGTGTTCATGAGTAATTCAGGTCTCAGAGTGGACAAGAAAGGGCCCATATCTTCTCTGTGATTTAGTTACAGTTTTGTATAATACTCAAAAGGTGTTTTTCTTTTGCATGCTCTACATAATCAGAGCATGTCCCCTCATGTCTCTACACTGTATATTTTCCTAATTGTTTTTTAAGTTCATTTAAATCATCCATCTATAATACTTTGTTTACTATATGATGTATGGTGAAAAAAATCGTAAGCTTGCAGGATGAGATTCACTTAGTTGTTTGAGAAGTTGGTTAGTTTCCTACCACTGTGATAAATGTAGTTTAATTATTATATTTTTGTATGTTGTATGTTATAGTATTATCATTTTAATCATCCTTTTAACATCTATGGGCTGGCCAGATCCATAATAGAGCACATTGCTAATAATCTCAATTCCATGTAATTTTATCTGTAAGACCCAACATCCTCATATCTAACCTAACCATTTGTCCTTATAACTTCCTTACTTTTTTTCTTCTGCCATTGGTGCCTTCCACTCTTAACACATATCACTTCTTCACACAAAAATTTGTACACCTCTATACCACTGCTTCTACACACTTCAGTTGACCAAGCCAAAAAGAAGAAAGATTTCTCCATGGCTGCTTGACATGCCAAAATCATACCCTATTATCTTGAAAATGGAAAACGCATTGGATAATGTAGTTCTAGTCATACTACAGATTAGAATATCACTGCTGAAACGTGTTTGATCAGAGGCTCTTCAATTAGGGATGACCGAACACTAAATAATGACCTAATCTGAGCTGATGCTTTTAATGACCAATTGCTCTCTCATACCTTTCATCCAAGTTAATATAATATATTTAACAGTGTACTTGACTAATTTTATTCCAGCTTCCATAGGTCTAGATTTACAGCTCATATTGCACTTGTTCATTGCCATTTAATATACAAACTTCATATAGTCTAACATATACATAGAGTCAGGTTCTTAGAAGTTTTCATAATAAACTGAATATAAGAAAATATAAGATTTTGAAAATATGTTTGCTATCAAATTATAAACAAAGAAGCAGAGTGGAGATAAAAGTGCAATTAAAATAAAATATCTGGATTAATGGGAATATATCAAGACAAGAAAAATAAAGTACCTAAAACTATAATCCTACATTGATCTCTGATACAACACTGTACATAATGATATGTTCAAGTATCATCGATACAACATGATAAACTGAATAACTAACCAGTGGGTGTTCAACTGTGATAAGTTAGTCTAAGATAAATAATTTTCATACAATTAGCCAATTGTAATTAGTAATCAAATTTAACAGTGAACTAGCATGGGTAGTTGTGTGTAAACTTCACTTTGTTTCAAATTGTTCTATCAGTTACAAAAGTAAAATGCAACTTTACAAAGAAAATAAATGGTTAACTGCAAGAGTGCAAATTTCTTAGTTGATAGCATTTTAAGATGAAAAAGATTATAATTAGACAAACTTTGAGAAGACAAAATTTATTGGCTATTTCTAGCAACACTTTTGCTCTAAGTAGGCAAAACAGGTTGTATAACTGTCCACTCTTTCAAACCACTCAAATAAAGCTATAGAGTTGTAGCATATTGGAGGAGCTTTATAAAAGTCAAATATCACAACTTGATGATGGTCTAGCTAGATGCTAGAGATAGTGAAGCTGCTGACTTTGTCATGGATAGGGACCAATATTAAAAGCAGACTGGCCAATGGTGAGTGTACAGCATCTCTTACATCGTGGACTATCCTATACGGAAACTGAAGAGGATGTAGAAGAAACCTAAGACAAATCCCCAGTGAGCATGCACAGTAAACTACTTTCTGATAATTGACTAGCTATTTGAAATATAAGAGCAACAGGAGAAGGGAATCACATTGAAACAATAACTATTATTCAAAACTAATTAAATCAACTGACAATAGTGTAAGTATACAAGGAAACATGTAAGTTGAGGCTCTCTATATTGCACCCGTCTGTTTTAAAAAAATGGAAGGGTGCAGAATTGAATAGGAATAGTAATGGAACAACAGGACTATTCATAAAGTAAATTGGTAAATTTAATTAATTGCAATTTCTAAAGTTAAAACTTATTTTACAGACTAATGTATATGTAGATTACATATTATAATATATATTAGAAAAAAATATTTGAGTGAAAATACACATGGCGAAGGATTACAAGCATGTTCATATTATCATCATCATCATCATCAAATTACATGTGATTTATATTTATGCTATATATTTAATGTTTTAATTATATACAAAAAACAATTACATGAATTTCATATATGTATACATATGATTACATGTATGCTCCATGTATTAGATTACTAAATGATCAGTAATTATTATACGATTTTTAATTAAGTCAATGTTAAGTACGTATTACATACTTGTGTGTGTGTGTGTGTGTGTGCACATACACACAAATATATATATATCCCAAATTGAAAGAGTAACATTTAGAATGTTAGATTACATGATTATTGGAACACTACTTTATATATCTCCTACAATAAAAATGTGATTTAGTTTTCAAAACATGATACTATTCTGGATAAACATCTTGAAGTGGTAATTGAAATTGTGAATGTTCCTTTAAAGACTATGTAACATTTTTTGAAAGAGAAATTCTATTTGAAGTTATTAATCATAAACTTTCATACAGTTCCATTTCTTTAATTTTATCATCTATGTTTGCGAAATATTTCAACTTCATCAGAACCTCTTTGGCACCAACTAAGTCTTTTTGACGGAATGCTTCAGATAAAATCTCGTAGCACTGGTTCAAATTCCGTATATTAAGGTCTTCGATAATCTGAAGTTCTTCAACATTAGTTATATTCTCCAAATTTTCATTGGTTTCCATGATTTTGGATAAGAAATCAAAGTCACTACATTGTGTGGTTTCATCTAGAGAACTCCCATTTATGTCCAATAAATACTGACCACGAGATAATGGCTTGAGCAAAGTTGTATATGCAAGATTGACCAGGGAAGATTGTTCAGCTGAAAATGTTCTTTCTGTCTGAAATAGAGAATAACATAGACATTAATATTTATTTTTTAATGTCTCAGTAAAAATGGGAGAGGGAGATGAATGTTTTATTGTTTTTAAGGGGTTCCAGGACTGGTAATTGGAAAAGAAGAAAGAAATTACAAATCCTGGTTGATCAGGGACCAAATTCAAATACTTACAAACAGAGAGGATTCTGCTAAACGCAGTGATGTTAAACCATACAAAGGATTAAATTTACCATGAAAATACTGATATATTCACACCATTCATAAATAAGTGTATATGAACTACATAGTTTGCTGTATCCTTTTGGCTATGACGATTACTGTTTTATGATATTAGACATTATGAACATCAATTTGAGACAGGAAAAGAAGAACAGGACTGCTGACAAGTCAAGAATGATGTATTAACACTTGCCAAACAACCATGTTACCTATTAGATTACAGCTCAAAGTGGAGTACTGTCTCTTAGCACAAATAAATAAGTTATATATATGAAGGAATCTGACAAAATATAGAAAGGAGTTATTTCTGAAACTTCATTTTACCAAAATAAACAAAACTTTGGTTTTCTATTCACTGTCTAAAATACTTCAGACCTAAATATTGGTTAGTAATTTACCAAGTTATGGTAGCGAGCTAGCAGAAATCGTTAGCACATGGAGAAAAATGCTTAGCAGCATTTCTCCCGTCTTTATGTTCTTAGTTCAAATTCCACCAAGGTCGATTTTTTTTATAGCCACTATCCATCCACCTATAGGCAAGATGGTTGTTCAAGAGTTGTCTCTCTTATAGTCATTGATAGTTTTAAAGTAAGAGCTCGCAATAATGCAAAATTACATTAACAATATAAACTAAACCATTTCATGCACAGCGAAATGTTTGGTTATTTAGTTTTTCTAAATCAATATAGTATAGTGGTATATTTTATTTTATTTCATTCTTTTATTTCCAATTGAGAAATAAAGCGTCGATAATTCGACGTTATTCAGACTGGTCTTTAGCAACTTTCTGTGCTTTGCTCCATTTCTTTTAGCTTGCCTTTAACTGTTCTCCACCAGGTATTCTTTGGCCGTCCTTGTCCATTCTGAGTGCGTTGCCTAGCCCAATATTTTATTTCAAGGACAGATTACTGCAACTAGTTTATGAGGAGAAAAAAGAAAAAGAAAAAAATGAAGACGTAGCCAAATCACTCTCAAATCCTACTGCCTCTTAATAAGGAAAAGACATACTGAATAAAGTAACCCTAGACATATCACTAAAAATACTGGATGGCCACGAACGGAAGGGTTAACCTAAAGCTAAACAACAAAAACAATAAACCCCTGTCTCAAACCATGGAAACAAGCCTTCTGCAGTCACTCAACGTAAAAATAGTAGCCAAATCTTCCTCAAATCACATATCCTACTGTCTTATAAAACAAATAAATCATTTGACTAAGCCCTGGGTGTGTTGTGCATGGAAAAAAAGATTGAATGGTCACAGCTGGAATATCTTTGATCATAGGTCTGCTCACTCAGGGCTGACCTGGGGCTAAACAACAACACGCCTAGACCTTCAACATTTTACCACAACTTGCTTCTTTCTAGAATAAACACCTCATCAGTGATCGATTTCTCCTATAAGTTTTGATAAGGAATACAAAAAGTGTTGAAAATTTTACATTTACACTGATGTGCTAAGTTGTAACTAAATATTTGGTTATATTACTTACTGATATTTAGTGATAAATAATATTGGTTTCAAATTTTGGCACAAGGTCATCAATTTGGGGGAAGGGGTCAAGTTGATTACATCGGTCCCAGTGCTCAACTAGAACTTATTTCATTGACCCTGAAAGGATGAAAGGCAAAGTTGATCTCGGTGGAATTTGAACAGAATGTAAAGACAGTCGAAATGCCAACGATTCTGCCAGTTCACTGCCCTTAGTGATAAATAATATTTAAAAAAAAAAGATAATTTTGGAAATTAAATAGAATAATGTAGTCCTAGAAACACTATTCCAGAAAATAGATGTATAGTTTCTACCTATCAAATTTCAGTTGCAAGGTATTGATCAACCAATGTTGCTATCACAGAAGAGGAGTCTCATAGTGGGGATGAACCAGGAACTACAAAGTTACAAAGTGAATTTCTTAATTACACAACCATACTGGAATCCAATGTCATACCTGCAGCTATTTCAATAACTTTGCTTTATTTTTTTGCTGGATCAAGTTGTCCACAGTACCAAGCTGGGACTAACCATGTTGGTGTGATTTGACCAGGGGTTGAGAATATTACTAATGACTGTAAATGTGAAGAAGTCACTGGAGGAGAACTGATTCTAATTGTTGTTCATGTCTTGCAAGTTACTTGGTGACCTCACTAGTGCCAGTGGCACGAAAAGAAATAAAGCACACTGAAAGTGATTGGCATTAGGGAGAGCATGCAGATTAATAACCATGCCAAAGCTGACATTGGAGCTTGACACAGCTCTGCACCTTGCTAGATTTTGTCAAACAGTCCAACCAACGCCAGCATGGAAAATGAAATTTAAATGATGATGATGGGGAAATCAAAGATAGAAGTTACTTGTGATTGCTTTGCCTAAGCAAATTTACACTGCACATTACAGATTATCACAGTGACAATCAGGCTTGTCACTGACACATGGCAGAGTGAATTATTGATGTTACTTACAGTGGAAGTTATCAGATTCCAATTTTGTTATATTTCCCAGTTTAAAATATGCCATTAACTTTTTCAATACTATCTTTTACTTGTTTCAGTCATCAGACTGCGGCCATGCTGGGGCACCATATTAATAGTAACATTTTTTTAATTATTAATATGCTAACTGGTGCTATATGCATAAGTGTTGATTTTTGCTTATTGTGAGAACCCCTTTTTGCAAGGGCCTGGCTCACTACACAATTTGCAGCATGGTAAATATGACACTGTAAAAGTACCCCCCCCCCCTCCATAGTGCCCCAAGAATGTGCTTATTTTGCTTAATGGTTAATCCAGGACTGATTTGATCTCACATTTTGCCTGGTACTGCCCTATTCACCCCCTCCACCTTATAAAATCAGAATTTTAGACAATCTATTGTAGATGTGGTGTCTATACAATTTTTACGAACTCCAACTAAATATCAACTGTAATATAACACATTTGAATTTTCAATTTCACAGATCCTAATTTGACAGTTTTTGCACTGAAAATAATCAAATGAGAGTTAAGAGATTCTTTGAAGGAGAATCTGGTAGAAGCAATTCTGTTTTTAAGAACAAGATTTTAGTAAAGTAAACACTAGTACAATATGCTTAGCAAGAAAATTTTAATCAATCAAAAATCACTTGAAATGAGGAGATTAAAGACTAAATATATTCATAAATTACAGGTTCATTAAGAAGGTTGTATTTCAATGCTATTCTGTATAACAGAGTGTAACAATAGAGTTTGGCCAATACTATGTAACAGAGAGATGTAAACACCTCATCTCAATAAACAGTATCTCCATTGATAGAAAAAGAGATCAGCTAAATTAGTTTCAATCCTTCATTGGAATTCATCAGTCACTGAGTATCATCTTTAGCTTCCACAGATACAGCATATAAACACAATATTCCTAAGTGTCTAAGTAAATAGGAAAGACCAATCTGCATATTATAATTTCTCAAAGGCTAGTTTGAATAATAAATTACCAATGAGTTAACAGCATTTTGTTACAATGCTATTCTATACTACAGAATATATTTATAGATTTTAGCCAACACTATATGTAATAAACAGATGTAATAACTTTGTCTTTACACACACACATCTCTCTATCTTTCTCATATATATATATATATATATATATATATATTGCCAGTAGTTCATATATCCGAAGAAGCACACTCTAAAACATTAGATGGATAGGAAGAAGACTGAGGACTTGATGCAGATGTTGGGTTTGGAAGAAACAGTGGACCGGCTGGCGAGGGCGA
>JAOPUL010004099.1:36420537-36442670 GCA_027564515.1 Octopus rubescens
ATGCCACGCAGTGGGATTGAACCCAGAACCATGTGGTTGGGAAGCAAGCTTCTTACCACACAGCCACGCCGCGTTCGTACATATAAATCACCCCCCACACACACACACTTTATACCAAGCACTTTGTAGACAATAGTGTTAGTTACAAGTTTCCAACATGTCAATCACTAATTTGCTGGCTTTACAACGGGAAAAATGAGCACAATGCCTGGGTAACTCTGGAGTAATAAATACACGGTATATTTGTTTGAAAGCATCAGTTTATCAATTTTATAGCAGTGTACATTTTTCATTAACACACACCAACACAGATACAAATAAGACAGACTTCTGCACAGTTTTCATCCACAAAATCTTGCTCATAAGAGATTAGCCAACTCAAGGTATTGCTAGAAGAAACTTGCCCAAAGATCTATGCAACAGGGTTGAACTCAGAACCATGTAATTTGGGAAAGTAAACTTTTTATCAGGCAACTATACTTGTACCCATAGCCTCCAATACCAAGTAAGACTAATATACTAAGACTAATAAACACAGTCAAGGTGTTTACATCTGTCTATACATATTGATAGCTCACAATCTATAGATATATTCTGAAGTAGTATAAGTATTAAAACAAAACACTGTTAATGAACTAGTATTTTAAAAAAATTCAAATTAGCTGTTAAGAGTGACTCATATATGCAAATTGGTCTGTCCAATTTAATTAAGCATTTAGTTAGAGAAACCTAAGCATTATCTTCATAGATAGTTGAAACAATTAACAAGGGTTCTTAGTTACTCTGAAATCTCAACACAGGACTGAAACTAGTCTGGTTGATTCCTATTTTTCTGTTCATGAAGATACTGAACACACCATCAAGGTGTTTGGTTGGCCTTTTTTGTTGTCTGTTGACAGTTTTGCAGAGACAGTAACTTAACCATCTCTGCTGTGTCTGGGCTGTTTCCAGAAGTAAGTGCCTGGCTCAAAGTAGTACACTTACCACCTCTACACTCATGGATATGCCACAAAGGAAAGACAAGTCAATACATTTGCACCAACCAAGGAGCTGCAGGGGATGCCAAATATTGGTTCTGCCTTAGGGTAACTCCCCCCATATTTTCTGTGGGAGTTTACTCCCTTAGCCCTTTTCAAATGTTCAGTAAATTAGCCCACACAGCAGCAGAGGTTTATTATTTTCATGGGCATGGTTTGTACAGAGCCAGTTCCACTCTCTTGTCCATCAAACTTGTATTAGTCTGGTAAAACAAGTACCACAAACTCAGTAGTTATCAGGATACAGGATCTGTATGGAGTTACCCTCTCTTAGATGAGCAGCTAAGGAGCTGAAGAGCCTCATCTGCCACTAGACTTGGGAACGATAGTGGCTAAAAGGTAGTCCCACACTCCTGGAACTCCTGAACTAGGGCCCCATTACTGGATGCAGTTTAAAGTCATATCCAGAACATGGTGTTTACATCTGTCTATAAATACAGTGATGGCTAAAGATTGATGCAATTAGTAGTACACTACCAAATGTTTTTGGTAGATGGAGACAGTGTGGAAGCCAGTCATGTGTACATATGTGTGTGTGTGTGTGTGCCTGTCTTCCACCATCACTTGACAACTGGTATTGGTTTGTTTATATCCCCATAACTGTGTAGTTTGTATTCCATTGGTCTCTTCAGCCAGACTTAATAAGTAGTGGGTTGATTTGTTTGACTAAACCCTTCAAGGCAGGCCCCAGGTTGGCCAGTCCAATGACCAAAAGAAGATAAAAGAATTGGCCACCACTGACTACCTACCTACCCCCCCACACACACACACACACACACACACACACAGCTTTCTCAGAAAAAGCAAATAGACTTGCATTCTTGAAATTCAACTGATGAATGGTACAGTGAAAATTTGTAAAACATCGAAAGATTCTTCATTTAAGTTTCTCAGAATGAACATATCCACACAATGATATAAGTAACTATGGCATATATACACAAGAAGAAAAATCCAAGTGTAAATATATCTACACATACACCTGTATGTATGCATATATATATGACTACAGAGGACATGCGAAGGCTTTAAAGAAATGGAGCCAGCATGCTCCACTGGATGGGCAATGTCTGTGTGCACTTATGATAGTGTAAATGATTTAAGAGAAACATTGGGTATAAGAGGCACCAGATGTTTCATGCAAGAGAGAAAACCATGTGATGCATATAGATGAGGACAGCTGCATCAAGAAGTGCCGATTTGTAATTGTGGAGGGAACATGTGGAAGGGGTAGACCCAGGAAGATGTGGGATGAAGTGGTGAGAAAGGATCTTCAGGCATTAGGCCTCACAGAGGAGATGACAAGGGACTGAAAGTTCTGGCGGTTTGCTGTGCTTGAGAAGACACATCAAGCTAAGCAAAATTGTGGCCGTCCATGCATACAGGTACGTCCTCTACATCCCTCTTTCAGCCAGGAAATCCCAGTCTTACGTGCTCATGGGTGATGGTGCCACGTTAAAAGCACCCGGTACACTGTGTAAAGTGGTTGGCATTAGGAAGAGCATCCAGCCATAGAAACCATGCCAAAACAGACAAATGGAGCCTGGTAGCTCTCCAGCTGACACATTCCTGTCAAACCGTCTAACCCATGCCTGCATGGAAAACGGATGCTAAACGATGATAATGTGTATATCATCATCATCATCATCAACACACTCATATTTACAAATCTCTGGAACTTTCATAATCTCGATTTTAATGACTGGTTTGAATACTGCGACAAACTAAAATCTCAAAAATAAAAAAAGAAATACACACACAACAATCAGCAGTAAAGTGGTTCAACCTCTAATATGGATATAAATATCAGTTATTTTAAAGTGTTGCTATAGCTTGACAAGGGAGTTAATTTAACAGTAAAACAGTTTATTTCCCTTTACTGTCAGCTTTAAGCAATTCAGAACTTGTTCAGTAGACGTATGATTAAATACGATTCAGACGTAACAGTCCACTCAGTCCCCCCCCCCCCAACACACTTCAGATAGTCAATTACGACATTATTCAATGCGTCTTTCCTTTAAGAGAGCGGAGTATGATTTGAGGTTAATTCGGCTGTGTCGAGCGATCATACCAAGTCCGAACTATATGTAATTTCTTTGTTAAAATATAGCTTGCTGACTCGGCCTGTATGTATTACTAATGTTTATCATAATGATTGTGAAATGATAGAAAGCATAATCCATCTCAAATGAGTTTTAACATCACGAGGGATAAGATATTACATTGTGCGACTAGTGGATTGTGGGTTCAAATTCGCAGCAGGTATTTTGTTTCTGAGCAAAACATTTAATTTGACATTTGATCAGTACAACCAAGCTGTGCAGAAAATGACTAGAAGTAGACTAGTGCTCTATCCAAGAAGAGATTTCTCTCATCTGCTTAATGATATGAAAACCATAGAAAAATCACCAGCATAACAAATTTCTTTAATTTATAAGAGAATTAGCTTTAAAATGCTGCCGTCCACCTCACTCATCATATTTTTTTAAATGATTTTGAGGGGGAAGGGTAGCACCCACGACCTTCTTTTAGGGCTTCCAAGACTGTTGATGAGAAAAAAACAATGGCTCACAGATTGATTCAGTAATGAACAGCACATCAAGATAACAAAACTGACTGAAGATTTGACTTGAATGCTTGCAAAAAGCATGAAGCCAAGGGCCAGGTGATGGTGTTAAGGACATTTATAACCTAAATAAATCAAACAACTCAAAAGGAGTTTATAATTAATTTTTTTTTATAGTACATCTTTTCAAAAGATTTATTTCATTTAGCTTCATGACAAGGCTGGATCACTTTTCTGACATTATGCAAGAAAGTAGTGGATTCTCACTTTCATTTCTTATGAATTAAATTTAGATCAAGAAGTTCTTTGTAACCCAAAAAGCAAGTGTCAGTCCACAATTCTATACTGATGATTTCTTTTTACATGTTAAAGTTAAAGAATTACCATCCTTGGATTTGTCTATTGAATGAGGCAAGTACTGGAGATGCTAAACTGTAGTCTTGAAAAGAAAAAGAGAATAAGTGAAGAATTCTTAGCTGGCAGTATGCCAGCCTATAAAGCTGAGGATGATAAATGGTCTCCAGAAGAGATATTTGGGATTTCTCTCTCCTTGAAAATCAGCTCTAGTAATCATTGACTAAGTTCAAAATGGATTATGTAAGATTACTTCATTTTGATATATTTCTACAGTGAGTGTACTGTCATAGTCTTACAAGGACTTCTGATCTGAATTAACCAGTCCACTAGTTCTCATTTCAAAAAACTTTAAAATAAATTTTGACTAAAACATCATAGATTTAGATAAGTAGGTGTGTGTGTGTGAGATTTTAATAATAGTTTTCTCATCCTGACAGGGGTTGGAGTGGGCTTGTAGTACAGTATATTGCAACTTATATTGGTTTTCTTCCAGTTTATCAAGGAGAATGAGCATTCTGAAATTTGGCCTCACCACTTCTTATGTCTTTCTCTGCCACTGGTATCTTCCATCATTAATATGGTCAGTTTTCATCCAGCACATATTAGCTATTCACATAAGTTCTTCTGATAACTTTAATGACCAGGCACTCTCGGCTTGCTTGTACTCTATCCCAACACCCATCAGGTTTGTTTGGTAACAAACTCAACTATATCTACTGAGCCATCTGAGCAGTTCATGAACTTTGTGTTCCAACTGCGAATTGTTCCTGTTCATCTATCATCTCTGAAGTGCTAATTATCTCTCACCCTCCAGTGATCCTGCCACATATTTTGCATACAAGTTCCTTTCAACTCTTGCATATCCAGCATGGTCACATCAAGGATATTGAGATTTTGATGTATGCCATCTCTAGGCATTAAAGACACACACTAGCATGCGCACACACGTGTATGAGTGTATAAGGATAAAAGCTTCTTAGGTCTTATCTAACCAATCCCAAATTTTCCTTAGACTTTTACCGATTCAAATACTTTTCTCATCAAGTATAACATGACTGAAATCATGTTTGAAGCTAATAAATCAGGTTATGGAAGTATTAGAAGTAATTTATGATAGAGCCGAGAAGAATATGAAGTTAAGTTTGGTATTAGCACGTTGAAATGTATATGATGGACTATATTTTAAACATGTTATTGTTAATACTACTGTTATTAAGAAGAGGTTAATAGTTTAAAAAATTAATGCAATAGGTTTGATAGAATTCTAGTAACAATAACTGATAAATAATAGGGAAACTAGGTGTAACTGACTGGCAAATAATGGTATACAAGCACTGTTTAAGCTAGGTGTACCTGGTTGGTTAATTATGGTATACAAGTAATGCATAAGCCTGATACAGCTGGTTAGCTGACTAATGATGGTATTTAAACCATATGTAGCTGACTGGCTACTAATGGAGCCAAGTAATGTATAAATCAGGTCTAGCTGGTTGGCTAATAATGGTATACAAGCAATGTATAAGCCAGATATGGCTGGCTGACTAATTATGGCATACAAGCAATGTATAATGATTATTATTAGTGGGGTCAGGACTAGAATTAAACTAAGTCAAGAATTTAAAATATCTAGGTGAATATCTATAAAGGATTTCTCTATAATTCTATTCTTTTCATTTTATCCATTAAGAAAGCAGCAGGGTAGATGCTCACAGGAACTTTTGTAAGCCAATGGAATGGTTTTGGCAGTAGAATTTCCTGAAGAGCTAAAGTAATTTTAAAACTAGAAGATTAACCCAGAGTTTAAGTCAAAAGGCTTGAAGGTGGACATAGTAAATGCTAAAGTCCTAATTAGCAAGGACCTGTTGCTCCAACTGAATACAGAGGAAGGAGGTAGGAAATAACTTAAAACAACAAATGTATAAACAATACAAATACATCTCCACAGAATGACATTAGAAATCAAAACATTAAGAACAGTAGATGCATTGAAGAATAGTTAACAGTAATTACAAGCAACCTTTAATCTGAATCCCTCAGTTACTGAGATGACTCACTGGAAGTAGTAGACAGGTTATATAGGTGAGATAATTAACAGTGGAAGTGGATGGATTTAGTAATTGCAGTAATGAGGGTTTGAGGAAGTGGAAGTTCAGAGAAATGCCAATTCTGTTTATAATAAAGAGTTTCTTCACACAAAAGAAGTGTTGTGTTTATGACAGTGAGATGATCAATGAATACAGAGAACCATTAATAATGGATAGGTGTGAGATGATTAATGAATGTAGAGGATCATTAACAATTAAGTATGTGATAAACCATGTAGAACAGTGATGCACAACCCTTTTCAGAAGGTGGTCCACAAAATGGTCATGGACTACAAAATAAAAATTCATTTGTAATTGCTTTAAGATAAATGTAAATTTCCTTTTAATTGATATAAATTTTAGAATGTCTTACGTAAAAAAAAATTACTGACTTCTATAATTTATGAAACTCACTATAGACCACTAAAACTTTGGTATGGACCACAAGTAGTCCACTAGGACCATACTATGTATTATTAATATAGAAAGTCATTAACTGGACAAATATGCAATAAATATGGTTCTTATAAGAAAGATTCCACTTAAATGAGTTGAGAAAACTGAGTATTATAATTTTGGGCTTTATGAACTTTTAATTCAAATGAAAAATGTATGCTGGGTAAAAAAATAGGCTATGAGTTTATAATATCCAACAAGTGGTAAGTGGCCATCACAGATGTATTTTGTAAACCTTTGTAACTGCGGACATCATTAAGAAACATAATAGTGTTTATAATGATAATCTGCAGGTCTTGAACAAGTTCCTCAAGACAGGGGTATCCCATAACCTAAATTTTACAGAACATATAGGAAATTAGTTTTTAAAGTGTACATCTAGGGATAAAGAGATTAGTACAGAGACTATTTAAAAAATGTATAAAAGAGAGAGAGAGAGATTTTCTGAGTTTATTTAATGGAAGAAGTGTAAACGAAAAATAAAACAAAAATCTGTGAAATTGCTGACTTGTTTACAGAATCTTGTAAACAAATGAACAGTTAAATCTATGAAGAATAGCCAAACAAAAAGAACCTTTAGACAGAGGTTAGAAACACATTTTCAATGGGATCTATCATTACCACACACCACCAAAAACTTAATATTTAAACCTGACATTTAGTGCAACAGTGAATACATTAAATATTGCAAGAGATATTGACAATAAATATTTTTTATGGCCATTGTTTAGTTTAAACTAAGTTAAAAGTCTGAAGTTTTAACTTATAGTTATCTTAGAGTTTGTACATGTGACAGATCAACAGTATTATGTAGCAAGTGTGTGGGTATGTGTGAGTGCATAGGTATGAATGTGTGTGTGTGTGTCTGTGTGTGTGTGCGTGCGTGCGTGTGTGTTTAAGCTGAATAACTACCGTCTTTCCTTATCAGGGTAAAAGTTGTAGTAGCTGACAATAAAAAAAAGTCTCACAAAGAAAAAGTAGAAAATTAAAAAAAAACTATGAAGTAACTATTATTGCAACGGAAGTATAAACAAACAAGGATCACACTGCCAGAGACAGAGACATTCATTACTATGTTATGCTGTCTTTCTTACAGTGTCAATAAATAAATAAAAAGGGGCAGGCGTGACTGTGTGGTAAGAAGCTTGCTTCCCAACCACATGGTTCCGGGTTCAGTCTCACTGGGTGGCACCTTGGGCAAGTGTTTTCTACTATAGCCTCGGGCCGACCAAAGCCTTGTGAGTGGAAGTCCATATATGTGTGTGTGTGTGTCCTTGTGTCTGTTTGTCCCCCACCACCATTTGACAACTGGTGTTGGTTAGTATACATCCCAGTAACTTAGCAGTTTGGCAAAAGAATCGATAGACTAAGTACCAGACTTGAAACAATAAGTATTGGAGTCCATTCATTCAACTAAAAATTCAAGGAGGTGCCTCAGCATGGCTGCAGTCTGAAGACAAATAAGTAAAAGATAAAATAGTGACACAATGATCAGTGAAGGATTTATATAAACAAGCTGTCATCTCCTGTCTACTTCATTCTGAGATGGTTTTTGACTTATTAGCCAAACGTATGACCCAAAACTTCCTATCCATGACCATTTAGAATTTCCTTTTCTTTTATATTTAACAGTGACTACAGATCCAATGTATACATTTTGTTTTTTAAATGTTAGAACAGATTCTCCCAAAAGAAAAACTACTATCCATGGACAGGTTGCTAGGAATTCTGTGAGAAATTATATAGGTAGGTGTGTGTGTGTGTGTGTGTGTGCGCGCGCGCGCGCGTGCAAATGCATTTTCAAGTTATTTTTGCGTGTAATTATATGTAAGTGACCATATCGGAAAAATAACCCCTTAGTAGGGAAATCGGGTCTAAACAAGGTCTTGGTTAAGATGAAAATTTCTTAAACCCTTTAAGGTGTCTGATGGATTTAGCCCTGCCAAACCTTTCAAAAAAGCAGTTTTATGATTTGTTTATTTTAACTTTATATAAGAGGAAGAAAAAGCTTAATTATTTTGAAGGGGCTCCCCAAGACATGGGATGTCTTTCAAGGGTTCCTTAACATTTAAATTGGCCATATCCAGCCCAAATATTCTACCTGTTTTATGTTTGAACTGGCCAGATCCAGCCTCTCACTCCTATCATACAATGCCATTCTCAAAATAAACATTCACATCATCAAAACCATGGAGCTACAAGATATAATGCATGATTAATTCAAAACAATGTGAATAAATAAGCATTGCATTTGAGAGGGTAATCTGAATGCTAAAGGGTTAAAAGGAAAAGGTTAGGAAATACTAATACTGTGGTAGAGTATCATTTGAGAGAGATTTGGTTGCTATTTCAAGCAGTTTGAGTAGCTACATAGGTTCTCTTAGTGGTGTTTATGATGGTGTGGCTTCACATAGTACTCTCAGTTTAGACATTTAAATGATTCAGTCGAGGTAGACTTGTGTCACCTGAAGCTAATAACAAAATTCTAAAAATAGATGTGTCTAACACTTAAATTTTTTCCAGTTACATTAACTTAGGTCATGGTACAATGATAGCTATAAGCTTGAAATCATAACACTTGGTTTAAGTTCAACAGTAATTGATTACAGAAAGATGAAGTCAACCATGTGAGGATCTGAATACAGAATTCAAGTGTATAACTAAATACTGTAAATACATTTATCAGCTTCTGCATTGAATCTGCCATCATTTTAATGGAAAACAGTAAGGACAAATTTATGCATTCTATACTTACACAATGGCATTGACTCCTCGACAGTATCGTTCCCACATACTACGGAATCTTGGCTGACCACCAATATCCCATAACTTGATTGTCACATTCCCTTTGGTAATCTTTCTCATATTGAAACCAACTGTTGGAATCATATCTTCACTGAACTGACCAGACTGAAAACAAAATAAAACAAAAGTAATCATCATATAATATTGATATGTAACATTGAAATATACTTGATTTTTAACATTGAAATAATACAATTATTTTGTTGTATCTTAGAAAGGTCATTATGCCAATAATACACACACACTGGTTCTATTTCACTTTTATTATTATTATTATCATTATTATTATAAGTAAATTCATTAACAATTAACCATTTAACTAATTGATTGGTCAATTGATCAACTAGGTTTGTCAAAGTCCTTTCATTGCCATTTGTGACCTTATCAATGATATGCCCCCTCAACTCTATGTGAATGGCAATGAATGGACTTTAACAAACTTGATTGTTTGATTAATCATTCAGTCAATCAATCAGTTAATTGCTTAAGTGTTAAATTGACTAGTAATAATAAAAGTGCATGTGTTTATTATTATCATAATGACCCTCCCGCGATACAATAAAGTCTGTTTCAATATATGAATTCACATCAAGAATCTTACAAACCAGATACAAAAACAAAATATAATTAACAACATTGAAATAATATTTATTTGCAATATTGTGAAGTGGGGGTAATGTTGGAGGTACATCATCAGGGGCACTGTCATTGGAAAGGAGACCAGCAGACAGGGCCATTTGATCCAGGCATATACAGTTGCCGCATCGGGGTTTAAAGAAGTTTTGTTAAATGGTCTGATGTATCTAGTTGTATGTGCTCTGTTTTCCTGGAAGTATGCTTTATCTGTTAGGTGCTTTTGGTTTCCATTATGTTTTGTTCTTCATTGCCTGGTACACCTTGTATACTAAAATGTCTAGTTAAGACAGGTAATAACTATAAAGGATGCTTCCAAAAATTAAAGGATAGTCTGGACACACGCCTCACAAATTTCATCATAACTAACCAGGGGTTAAACAACAAGCCAGTGACAGAGCTTCTGCATAGTCAATTGATCTGTTAGAAATAGCAATTACACCCCCCTCAAATCACACTAACATCTTAGAGAAAGAGAACACATTGAATAATGTAGTCCTTAACACATTGTCTTTAAAAAATGTGCTCCTGACTGGAACATTTTGAATATAGGTTTGCTTGCTGTCAGCTGACCTGGGGCTAAACAACAAATAGACTATAAGAGTGGCTCAACATAACTGAAAGTGTGTTTGTGTGTGTGTGTGGGGGGACCTCACCCCCAAACTTGCTATCTCTAATTCAATTAGATCATATTGTTTCTATTATGGTCTACAATATTCCATCATCTCTATATTTAGTTTGTCTGTAAACTATTTTGTTTTACAATAAAAGTCACATGCATGGCTGGGTAGTTGAAGAAGTTTATTGGTGTGGGATGAAAGAATTAATGAAGTGAACAAATACCTTGTGGTACTTTATTTTGTTTTGATTACCTATCTTTATACTTAGGCTGCCTTTGCTTTTAACTGGCCAGATCTGGCCTAACTATTCTACCTGCATTATGTTCAAACCAGCCAGAAATGGCCTCCCACACCTACACAACAATGTCATTCTAAAAATAAACAATCACATCATTGAAATCTTGAATCTACGAAATAAAGCATGATTAATTCAAAACAATGCAGATAAATATGCATTACATTTCACAAGAGTAATCTAAATGCTAAATGGTTAAAACTCTTCTGAGGCCAATATAATCCAACAAAACCCTTGGAGGTTGAAGGCAGAATCTTTCAAATGGTTCTTTTATCATCACAAATAATTTATTTTGGCATAAGAAAACAAATTTATGGGCAAGGAATATAGTTGGCTGAACTGAGCCAGTATTTTACAGATACATATTTTATTGACCCTGGAGAGATGAAATGAACAGTCAATCCCAATGAGGTTTAGACTCAGAACAAAGTTGGTGTGAACTAATGCAACATTTAGTTTGGCTATTCTACCATTTTTACTACAGTACAACTATCATCACATGTAAATAAAGTTGGAGTCAAACATGGATAGTTTTAACAAGTCACTTCTTATGGCTTACTGGTGGGAAATCTTTACTTGGAAAATTGTTTTTTTTTAAATCTTTTATCTTTTACTTGTTTCAGTTACTGGACTGCAACCATGCTGAGGTACTGCCTTGAAATGCTTTTAAAGTCTGATACTTATTCCATAGGTCTCTTTTGCTAAACTTCTAAGTTATGGGGATGTAAACAAACCAGTACTGGTTGTCAAATAGTGGTGGGGAACAGGCACAAACACACACACACACACATATAAACATGACGGGTTTCTTTCCGTTTCTGCCTATCAAATCCACACACAAAATGTTGGTTGGTCTGGGGCTGTAGTAGAAGACACTTGTCCAAGGTGCAATTATCTTTTATTATAGATGGTCAAATGAAACTACTATTTGAAAATTACATTTACAGTCCAACTCATTCACATCCACACTTGAGTATTTCTTTGTACTATTTTGTGGGGCTTGGACATGGCTATGTGGTTAAGAAGTTTGCTTCCAAGTCCTGAGTTGAACTTAATTGCATGACATCTTGTGCAAGTATCTTCTACCATAGCTTGGATTGGCCCAAAACTTGTGATCAAAATTAGGCAGATGGAAATTTTGTAGAAGCCATTCAGATAGGTTAACTATAATTGGGTAGTAGATGTAATCTCTATTACTTGCTTTCATACCATCACCTGATCCTTGGGTACTTTAAGCAGAGTCTGCTCTGTTGCAAGCATTTAGCCAAGGCCTGAGAATATCAAGATCCTTCCTTTCTTTCAACAGTCCAGAATAATTTGAAAAAGAGCTATAAGTATATACTATAAATATAATCTTTTCTTTTAAACTAGCAATGATATAAATATTGTCTGTATTTGAATTTAGCTGATTATTCTTATGTAGAACATGTTCAGTTCTAGTTCATCACAGAATTTTGACCTGAAGGTACTTGTCTAATATAATAAGCTGGGAACATAAAATATTAATATGACAAGAATTAATGTATATCATAAGTGTTATAATATATAATGTATATTAGAAGTATTATGTTCAGAAAGTTATTGTTTTCCTGTTGATTTAAATTTGTTTTAGTCTGAGTCATATATGAGAGAGTGAGAAAGAGAGATGTGCAGATTATAGGTCATGTTAGAATAAATATTTAACTCTAGAGTAGAGTTTAGTTCATAAAAATTTAGAAACCAAGAGATATGAAATAAAAATCATTTTTAATTGTGGAATTTGAAGTAGATAAAGCTATAAATAATAGTGTTCAGAATATTGAGTTAAAAAAACAACTTTGAATAGCAAAAAAAGTTGAAGGCTGCCCTAGTTAATCAAGTTATTCTGCATCTGTATGCATAAATGTATGAAATAAGATTGTTGTTTAGCCTCAGGTCAACCTTAATTGAGTAGACTTAAGACCAAAATCATTCAAGCTTTATCTTACTTTTTTTATGGTATCAAGGACAACATTATTCAAAGTATCATTCCTTGATTAAAGCAATAGGGTGTAATTTGGCTGTTATTACTAGTATATTGAGCAACCACACAAGGGCTCCTCTGTTGTATGTGTAAGATAGGTTTATCTATTTGGTAACTAAAGGAATAACTATTATAAACATTAGTTCTCTCAACTCACTGCTGAATATGGTCAGCCTAACCCGATTGGTTTAAAACAGTTATGAGCAAACTGGCTGGCTGAACTTTCTGAATGACATGCCAACAAAAAAAATTTCTTTGAATTTTTTTTTAGTAGTGCACAGCTTGCCTGATGATGAGCCATGTCTCATGCAGCCTGCTTCGCGAAAAAGGTTGCCCATGTCTGGTTGAAAAGAGTAAAGGTTATTCCTTGTAACCCTCTCTACTATATATGCAAATTTTACACCAGCCAATGAGGGAGTTTCTTTGTGGTCATGCAACTTTGTTGAAAGTTTGAAAGTTGCCAAATCTTCCCTCAAACCACACCAGAGAATACTAAAAAAAAACCCCCCAACAACAACAACAACACATTGAATTATATATCCTGGACATATTCTAAGGGGAAGAAAAAGAAAATCTTTAAAAACAGGATGGTTGTAGCTGAAACATCTGATTGTCGGTTGAGCAAATTAGGACTGCCCTGATGATAGAGAAAAAGAAAATGGTAGCTGAGTGATAGAGTGAATGATATGCATGACAGATTGAGGTGAGCAAGAGAGTAAAAATGAGTGAAAATGACTAGGTGAGAGGAGAGGAGAGAGAGAATGAGAGAAAATGTAAGAGAGCAAGAATATAAATCTAAATGCCAGTTGATGTGGAACCATATTATGAGAAAGTAAAAGGATTGAAAATTTAAAGTTAGAGGTTTGAGAAGTCAACAAGGATTGGCTATCATTGTCAACACCAAATTCATTTCCTCTTTATATAATGCTGTTTGTTGGTAAACTCAGAGCATTTATCTCTGCTGCTTGTGACACTGCATAAAAATTAAATTGTTAAATATAGAATGAAGATCAAAGGTTATTCACATTCTTTGTTATCGAAATTAAGAGAGATTACAAAGTTCAGATAATAAGGCTTTGTTAGACTTGACAGGTGGAACATATTGAAGTTTTGGTACATTTTTACATATAGAATATATTGAGACTTGGGTAAACTTTTCCCCAGGGTGTTTGATTGGAAAATAAAGGGGGGGGGGGCTCCCTAATATAACTAATCTTTATAAAATAAGTCAGAACTTTTAAAGGTGCAGGCATGTGAGTGGTTAAGAAGCTTGCTTTCCAACTATATGGTTATGGGTTCAGTCCCACTGCATGACACTTTGGGCAAATGTCTCCTACTATAAGTCTTTGGCCAATCAAAGCCTTATGAATGGATTTGGTAAACAGAAACTAAAAGAAGCCCATCATATATATCATCATACATTCGTTTTATGATGATGATGATATATGTGTCTCCTTGTGTTGATATTGTGTGATAGTTGTAAATGAGTGTCACTGTCATACAAACAGTGTCATTTCCAATCATCTGTGAAAATATGCCTGACCACGTGGAAATATTACCTTGCTTTAAGAACAAGTGAAGGTTGGCAACTAGACAGGATTCCAGCCATAGAAAATCTGCCTTAATAAACTGCATCCAATCCATGCAAGCATGGAAAAGTGGATGTTAAGTATGATGGATGATGACAGAAATTAAGAGTTAAAGTTGATCACGAGTGCCAAGGATTGTCACTGGCATTCTTCTACAACCTTAGACAAGTTACTTTAATTCATGCATCTCAAACTTCAATGATTAGTCAATTCAGGTTTTGAAGCTTCAAAATCAGAACTGTAGTTATTGTTGCTGGTGTTCAGCCCAAGTTGGTGCAGATCTGTGGTTAAAGGCTTTCCAGTTAAAAGCACTTCATATTTTTAGGGTAGGACATTACCTGTATCCTTTCCTCACTTAAGATAGTGTGGTTTGAAGAAGATTTGGTGGGCCAAGCTCCCACACAGATGTTTTGCTGCTGGCTCCAGAATAAGATGTGTTTATACATCTATCTTCATTTATCATGAGAGTTTGGTTAGAAAAAAAAAAGAAGTAATAAATGAACCATCTCCACACACTTTGTAAATTGAACGCATAGTAGAATCATTGACATCAAACTCACAGCAGTGAAAAGTACACTGTCATGTATTTTCTTGATCTTCTCTACTTTTACCAAAAGCGAATGTTTTTTCTGTTCATTGGTCCCAAGTTGATGGGTATGAATATGTAAATCCGTATAATATGCAGCCTCGCAGCAGTCATGTATACACAAGTGATTGTCAGTGCAGTTGTAAATGTAAGTGATAGTTGTAAATGAGCATCATTGTCATTTGTTTCAAATCTGCTGTGAAAATACATTGAGCCATGAGGAAATAGTACCTTACTTGGAAACAGGCGAGGGTGGGTAGCAAGAAAGGCATCTGCCCATAGAAAAATCTGTCCCAATGAATTCTGTCCAACCCATACAAACATGGAAAAGTGGACGCTAAAATTATAATAAAAGATCTATGGGAGAAGCTAGACATTAAGAGGAATTAGATGCAGTGTGCAAGAGAGAAGACTGAAATGGTTTGGCCATGTGATGCGGATGGAGGCTGAGAGTTCCATAAAGAAATGCTGTTCACTCAAAGTGGATGGAACTCACGGAAGAGGAAGACCCAGGAAGTCATGGGACGAAATACTGAGGGACGACCTCCGTACGCTGGAGCTTTCCGACGAAATGACAAAGGACCGAGATACTTGACGCCTTGCAGTATTCAGGAAGACGCGCCTGCATTGAGTCTTGTGCCAGTTAGGCCTGTCAAGTCAGTCTTGTTGCTAGAAGCGGCCGCATCGAGAGTCCTGTTGGTAAGTGGCGGACGCACTGAGAGTCCTGTTGCTAAGGGGTGGCTGCACCGAGAGTTCTGTTACTAAAAGGCGGCTGCATCGAGAGTTCGGTGGCTGAGAGGCAGTCGCATCGAGAGTTCTATTGCTAAGAGGCGGCCGCACTGAGAATTAAACATAGTAACAGGCAGCCACGAGACCGAGTCCAAGTCGAGAGACCTGCTATTAATAGGTGACTGCAAGGCCGAGTCAAGAGTCCTGTCACTAAGAGGCGACCGCAAGAGTCTTGTGTTAAAAAGCGGCCGGGTCGAGTAAGTGAAGCCTCTCCGGCAATACAAAGTGCCAAAGGGATGCAAATACGATTCTCAATTGTCTCTGCTATATTATGCGAGAAGTGTGAAGATATGACCTCAGATGCAAGTTCCTACTCTACCTCGCTGTATATGCCCTCAGATGCAAGTTCCCTCGATGCAAGTTCTACCTCGCAGTAAGTATGTGTTCTCAGATGCAGGTTCCCACTCTACCTCGCCATATGAAAATTTCCCCACCACTCTACGAAGAGGGTCCACCTACCCACGGCCTATATGTCTCGTCCGTTCCTGGCCTGTATGTCTGTCTGTTCCTCCCTCCTACCCCAGGCTACATATGCCATTTTCACTGGTCTATAGGTACCCCAGTCCTTATGTTTGTCTGCCCCCCGATCTATAGGTCTCATCTGTCCCCGGTCTATATGTCCGTCTGACTACCAATCGTCTGTGTGGTGCCATGTAAAAATCACTAGCATCAAGAGTCCGGTGCCTGTGGCACGTTAAAAGAGACCAGCACACACTGTAATGTGGTTGGCATTAGGAAGGACATCCAGCCGTAGAAACCAAGCCAAATCAGACTCTGGTTAAACTGTCCAACCCATGCCAGCATGGAAAATGGATGTTAAAGGATGATGATGATGATAAATATCAGTAAAACTACAGTCTATGGCTCATTTTCACTCTTCATGTGCTTAATATAACAGAAATTCTTATATGTGAAAGAATTGTTTCATGCAACTTCACTACAGATGAAATTTTGATTGTGCTGACTTGCAATGTTTAGAAATGATGAATCACCAATGGCATGAATTGCTTCAATTGAAATTTGACCAAATGCTTTACTATTTTAAGTGATTTATTCATTGCTTTTTTGACACTGTGAATTCAAATATGAGTCAAGAAAGTAATCAACATTTGTTTGTAATGCTATATAAATTTCTTTGAATATTATATTTTAATATAAGAAGAGAAGCACTCTTTTGTTATATTTGTATCTTTATTCAGAAAGATATTTATAAAATGAGTGAAAATTCTTAGTAAATTTTCATCATCCTCATCACTGAATTATTTATTCATTACAGGCATGGGCAGTGTTACTAGAACCATGTAATATCCACTGCCAATATAATTAACTTTCAATAAATTAGAATAGCACATGTCAGCAATAAATAGATACCAAAAATACATACAGATGATCACTAAACCCGTTAGCATTCAGATTTCTTTGACAAATGTATTGCTTATTTATTCACATTGTTTTGAATTAATCCTGCATTATCTTGTAGCTTCAAGATTTCAATGGTGTGTTTGTATATTTTTAGAATGACATTGAAAGGTAGGTGTGATAGGTTAGATCTGGTCAGTTTTAACATAAAACATGTAGAATATTTGGGCCGGATACGGCCAGATTAAATGCTAAAAGATTAAGTTATGAAAACCACTGAGTTCAAGTTCACTATTGAACTAAGATGCAGATGTGGAGTTAAAAGAGCTTGCTTCCCATCCATTGGGTCTCAGGTTCAGTCCCACTGTGCAGTACCTTGGGCAAGTGTCTTCTACTAGAGCCCCAAGCCAACCAAAGCCTTATGAGTAAATTTGGTTAAAAGCACCCATGTCAGTGACACATTAAAAGCACCCATGCCAGTGACACGTTAAAGGCACCTGGTACACTCTCTGGAGTGGTTGGCGTTAAGAAGAGCATCCAGCCGTAGAAACCAAGCCAAAACAGACTGGAGTCTGGTGCAGCTCTCCGGCTTGCCAGTTTCCAGTCAAATTGTCTAACCCATGCCAACATGGAAAACGGACACTAAATGGTGATGGTGATGATGATGGTGATGGTGATGGTGATGGTGATGGTGATGGTGATGGTGATGATGATGAGGATGATTGTATGTAGGGTAATACTGCAATGGGCGAATTGATAGAGTATCAATCAATATTGCATGTAGTGGTAGTATTCTAAAGGCCTAATTAATTGATGGGGGTGGGGGTGGGGTAACATTCAGTATTATAAGCTGTGGTTGTATTGACATGAACTAATTAATAAGGAATCATTCACCACTGTATGCTGTATCTGTATCTGTATCTGTATTGCAAAAAAAAAAAAATTATTAATAAGGTATCATTCAGTATTGTTGGCTGTAGTTGTATTGCAACATGCTAATTAAAAGGGTATCTTTCACCATTATAAGTTATTGCTGTAGTGCAATTAATTGCTAATTGATATAGCATATCATTGAGAGGGGTACTGCAATATTAATAAAGGATTTGTTGAATTATGCTGTTGATGTTGACTCAAGTTCTATCCATGGAAAAAATACCTGTACTAGTCTATGATTCTATATACCAAATGGTTTATCTCTCATCTGTACAGAAACAAGAGTTAAACTATAAATCCAGTCTAATGTAGCATTTCATACAGGACATGACTGCAAAAACTGTCTTTGATCCAATATTTTCCATGAATAAAACAACTTGTTTTATTTTAAATTTAGATTAATTGTAGATTTGTTGAGACACTTAATATGTCTCACTGTCAATGTATTATTCATATTCTGAAAGAACAATCATCTTTTTTTTAATCCTATGAGCTTTAATTAGTGTTGTTTAAATGAGAGGTAGTTATCCCCATGGATAGTGCAACAGTCTATTGTAGTTAATGTTAGGTATTTCTAAGGCGGCAAGCTGGCAAAAATCGTTAGCAAGCCAGGCAAAATGCTTAGTGGCATTTTGTCTGTCTTTACATTCTGGGTTCAAATTCCACCCAGGTTGACTTTGCCTTTCATCCTTTTGGGGGTTGATAAAATAAGTACCAGTTGAGTACTGGGGTTGATGTAATCGGCTAGCCCCCTCCTCTGAATATTTGAAACCAATATTAGGTATTTCTCATCATCATCATTTTAACATCTGTTTTCCATGCTGGCATGGGTTAGACGGTTTGACCGGAAACTAGCAAGCTGGGGAGCTGCACCAGACTCCAGTCTATATTTGGCTTGGTTTCCACAGCTGGATGCTCTTCCTAACACCAACCACTCCAGAGAATGTACCACTGGCACATACATACATACATATATATATATATATACGACAGGCCTCCTTCAGCTTCCATTCACCAAATCCACTCACAAGGCCTTAGTCAGCCCGAGGCTATAGTAGAAGACATTTGCCCAAGGTGCCAAGCAGTGGAACTGAAGCCGGAACCATGGGGTTGGGAAGCAAGCTTCTTACCACACAGCCACGCCTGTGCCTATAAGAAGACAGATGCTAAATAATGATGACAATATATGTATAGTCCAAAAATATACAAAAAATAAAGACAGGTGAAAGAACAACAAACAGGGTATATTAGTTTAATGTTCAGGAAAAATGGAAGAAGTTTTTAATGTTTTGAGCCTATGCTCTTCTATAGAAAGGAATGAGAAGAGAAAACAGATGGAGAGGTAAAAAACGTGCCTGAATTAATGGTTACTACATGTTGGAAGGTGCGTGGCTTAGTGGTGAAGGTACCCGGCTCATGATCGTAAGATCATCAGTTCGATACCCAGTGGTGCATTGTGTTCTTGATTAAAACAGTTTATTTCACTTTTTTTCCAGTCCACTCAGCTGGCAAAAATGGGTTGTACCTGTAATTCAAAAGGCTCAGCCTTGTCATATTCTGTCTCACACTGAATCTCCTTGAGAATTACGTTAAGGATCCGTGTGACTGTGGAGTACTCAGCCACTTGCACGCTGCTCCATTGATCGGATCAACAGGAACACTTGTCATCATAACCAATGCAGTGCCAGTATACATGTTGGGGACTGACCGGAAGGAAGAAATTGGCTGGAGGCGTGGGATCATCACCAATATTTTAATGTCAACTTTTCTATGTGCACATTGGTTGGGATGAAGTTTATTAAGGAGCATCATTTTCTACAGCCAGATGCCTTTCCTGTTGCCAACCCTCACCAGTTTTCCAAACAAGGTAATATTTATCCATGGCCAGGCACGTTTCAGCAGGATATTGGAAATAAATAACACTGCTTGTGTTACAGTGACACAACTATCACACAATGTCAAGACAAGGAGACACAAGCACACACACACACACACACACACACAATGGGCTTCTTTCAGTTTCTATCTACCAAATCCACTCACAAGGCTTTGGTCAACCCTGCGATGTAGTAGAAGACGCTTGCACAAGGTGCCACACAGTGGGACTGAACCCAAAACCATGTGGTGAGTTGCATCCTTTAGCAGAAATGATACCATTTTGTTGGTGACAAAGGTAGAAACCGAACCCAGATTGCACAGAGAAGGAACAGATAAAGTATCTCAAACAATAAAAGAACGACAACAGTCAAAAGGACACCCATGTAGAGTGTATCTATATACATATATATGCTAAACATCTAGACATCTAATATCGCACGTTGTTAAGCGTTTCTACAAAGGATAACGGCTTCTACTCTATGTTGACCAATATTATTAGCGATAGATATACACGTATATTGCTCAGAATATAAGCCACAGTAAATCCCATTATTTGTCGTGTGGTCACACCATATTTTTATCTCTAAAGAGAAGACTGGTGTATGTAACATCAAAAAGATATTGAATCCTCTTCATAATCGACGTTTCGGATCTAATGCTTATTTCACATGCCCTGGAGTAGGCAAGAATTATTGACTTCGAAATACTTGCTTGCCATGTTTTATTATATCCTTTCAGGCTATTAGTTTTAGTATAAGGCAGTATTTCCTACTGTCAGCTACATGGGAGCAAGTAAACTTAAGGTCACTAATCGCCTTTACTTGTATGTCATCACAGGAACTAATTGGTAGATGCTTTCATATACGTTGTTGTCGTATGCAGCCTCCTTTGCATCCTTAATCGAAGTTTGGTCTACATCCAAGACAAAGGCCCCACCATCAAGCAGAGATTATCAACTCGACAGTAAAATATATAACTCTGACCTTTATAATGTTGATGATCTTGCTTTTACAACTTACCAATCGTGTGAGTGGCAAGAGTTGTTAACAACTCTTACGAATTCTATAGCTAACGTGTGTCTGTATCTCAATTCAAAGACGCCTATAACTATATATGTTATGGTATAACCTCCAAACAAGTACAATATAGCATTTGAAATAGACACATTTAACGCATAAGCACGTCATTAACTGAATTAGTTCTTTTGGGATTTATGGAAACCCTTAATACGAGGAATATTAAAAGCAATGTCTCTCCGGATAGATAATATGAGTATACATTCGAATGATGGTACTCAAAACAGTAAGTAAACGTTGTGTACCAGTGACGTCTCTTTGTCTATTCTGGAAGATATTGTATATAAAGCTAAGGTGCTTATATCTTTCTATATATTAGTCCTGGCCCAAATCTAAACATATATTCTTTAGTTTTGTATTACCTGAACACAGAAGTTGTTAACATGACGGTACTTTATTAATAAAAACAGTATAAAACAACAGAACATGAAGTGTGAAAATGACTGCATTAATTTTAATTTGTAAAAGAGAATCGATGAGAATATATGACGTTGAGCGTGTGAAGAGATATATGGCTTCTGTTAAAAAGAATAATAATATCAATTATGCTGGACAGCGTATAGAAAATCTGCGAATATATAAATATTTATGGATATAACAAATTTATGTATAGATACTGAAAAGAAATAAAGCAATTTCATATTAAATGGACGAAGAAATAATAGGATAATGCGAAATTCTAAGAAATACCAAAGAATTAAATCAAGATACCCATACGTATGGCGCTCCAGTTTGATTCAGAGAAAAATGTGATTATTTCTTGTAATTTTTACTTTCTAACTTGTTATTTATGCAACCTTGTTTCTGGTATAGAGATGTATAAAAACCGAATAACTTAACTATTCCGTATTTGGTTAAATACTAAACGGCAATATTCCATTCACTGGGCTTTGCAATGATTTACTCTTGCGGTTTAGTTTTTTGAGATTTGAGGAAACTGTTGTTAATCAATATTTTTAATAGAAACGAAAATGAAACTATAATATTCACTACATACATACATACATACATACATACATACATACATACATACATACATACATACATACATACATGCTTACATACGTA
>JAOPUL010004099.1:36462554-36479539 GCA_027564515.1 Octopus rubescens
CGTGCCACGGTCTCTCTCTTCTCAACGTGCCACCAGCACCGAGCTTTCGACGCTCACGTACCACCACAGGACTCTCGCTTCCCATCACCACCGGACTATGGTGGCACATTAAAAGCACCCAGCACACACTGTAATGTGGTTGGCATTAGGCAGGGCATCCAGCTGTAGAAACCAAGCCAAATCAGGCTGGAACCTGGTGCAGACCCCGGCTTGCCAGGTCTGATCAAACCCATGCCAGCATGGAAAACAGACGTTAAGGGATGATGATGAAACCGTCAACAGACATTTATAGATTATGAATAAATGAAAGGCTAAAATGTAAATGATAATATATGCACCAATTTAGACAAAAAAGCAAGCAATATGTCTAATGATGAAATGAGAACCATCTAAACATCTATTGTTTGCAAGTGCATCAGCAATTTCACTTCAAAGCACCCAACATTTCATCTTAAATTAGATGCTATACATTATAACAGAGAGGGCAAATGGGAGTTCCTACAAGATCTGCTGAGAGTTAGAGAGATCAAATCTGCAAGGCTCCAGCCAGATAGAGGGGTAACATGGTGGAAGAGTATACTCTAGATAGTGTCATAAAAGCATGCAGATAGGTTTGAAAAGACTGAGAAATAGGGAGCAGTGGAGAACAATACCAAATAACTAAAATATAAGAGGTTTGCCAATGTTCAGCAGTGCAAGGATCAGAGATGTGAGGCATTCTGAATGGCAAGACACTGTGCTTGAGAGAAAAAACCCTTGGATAAATGAAAAATCAAATCTATGTGCACTGGAATGGGTATAAGATGTATATAGAGAATATCAGCTGTCTAAAATGTTGAGCAACTAGAATGGATAGAACCAGCGAAAGAGCAACCAAAATAGATAGAACCAATGAAAAGGCCTGAGATGAAGTGCTGAAGACTGATTTCAAAATGCTGAGTCTCATGAAGGAAATGACAAAAGATTGCAATGATTGTCAAAATGCAGTGCTGGAGAAGAACTGTTTCCACATGAAAGCATGGCAAAATGAATGTTAAAATGATGATAGTGATGGAGACAGCAATATATAATATATCTTCATTTGGAATCTCTCACTCATTAAATTCCTGTTAAGCCTCTATCTACTGCCCTCACCTCCTCATCGATCCCTCTCATACTCACTCTCTCCTCTAACTGTACTATGATGCTTCTGTAATGAGTGGTGGCTTTGAATTTGTCCATATTCAATCCACTCCTACCACCATCCTTATCACATACACACTCTCCCATCATGATGCTTGTAATAAGGGATTGCATCAAATCTGTATATGATAAATCCACCATCACCATCCTGTACTGCTATTATTCCCTCTTTCCCAGGTTACTTATAATTGACATCTATCACCATTACCCATCTCTTTTACTATCCATCATTCTCTCCTCCTCACCAGCACGTATGTAACTGCTATCACTGCCTCTCTTTTGTTACTCCCTCCAGCATTGTCCCTCCCATCCTCTACCACTGTCTCACTCCAATCCTTCTGTTTCTCCCAGCATATTCTTGCTTCTTTCACCTCTTAATTCATCTTATGTCACTGCTATCTCTTCACCCTTTTGGTCACATTTCCTTGAACAAATGGAGAGTGTATTGAGGACTCTTTAGTTTTGTGGGATTCAAAACAACCTCAAATAGAATGTGAGCAAGATGCAGTTGTTTGACTCATCTAAGAAAACTTTTTTCACCAGTCCATAAAAAAAAACAAAAAAAAAACTAACTTTGAATAAGAACTGATTTAGATCATGATGATCTATCCAACCTACATCAGTATGGAATGTAAACAAAATATTTTTTCCGCTTAGGGTATGTGGCCAATGTATTTTCAGTCAGTGGGCCTGATTTCTTTTGCCATTTTTTTCTATTGACTTGCTCTGACAGAAAGGGGCTGTACCCATGACATTTACACACTCACTAACACTAGAGAGATCAATATGTTTCATGTTCCTCTTGACAGCTGCAGAAAAAACATGGACAAAGGAATTCCAATGAGATATTCTGAGGAGGAGGCACTGTGCACAATGTTTAGTGGAAGCACAGGGAGTGGTTCTCTTCTCAGTTTTAAATTTTGGCACAAGGCCAGTAAGGCCAGATGGTGGGGGCAAGTCAATTACATCACCCCCAGTGCTCAACTGGTACTTATTGACCCAGAAAAGTTGAAAGGCAAAGTCAACCTCAGCGGAATTTGAACTCAGAATGTAAGGGCGGACGAAATGTTAACCATTTTGCCCAGTGTGCTAATGATTCTTCCAGCTTGCCACCTTAACTGGTGCTAATATTTAATAGCATTTCATATTTTTAGGGTTGTTAAAATGGATTTGAGCCGACTTGGGTAATCTATGAAACAAGGTAAAATAAACATTAAAGAAAATTAGAGCAATCCTTTACAAGATTGATATACTGAATGAGAATAACAAATAGGATGAATGTGAAGGTTGTTATATTTTATTATTTAGCAGTTTAAAAAAAAAAAACTACCTTTGAAATAGTTAAGAGATCAGCCAGATACTGCATTGACGTTTCATGATTATCAAAGGAAGGTTGATAATTAGATTACATGAGGAACAGAATCCTATCTCACCAATTGAACATGTCCAACAGTGAAGTCAAAATAGGAGCCTCTATGGCCATTCAACTTGCTAGAAATGGCAGCTGTATCTCCCTTCAATCACATCCTACATTTGAAAAAGAAAGTACACTGGACAATGTAGTACTAGATATATAAATACACAGGATGGTCATACTTAAAATGCCTTTGAATATGTGTTTGATCAGATCTAACCTAAGATTATACATCATCCAAAACAAGTAAAAAAAAAGTAGATGAGATGGTTATGATTTGAATATTTTTGATCACAAGTCAGTTTGGATAAGGTTGACCTGGGGCTAAACAATAGCATTATCTGTTCATTCTCTCTTTCCAGCATTGTTTTAATATCTACTTTTCCTTGCTTGTATAAGTCAGATGATGTAATTATGTTAAGGCAGATACTCTATGGCTAGATGCTCTTCCTGTTGCCAATCCTGCCTTGTTTCTAGGTAACGTAATAGTTCCTAGTCTATCAAACAGTGAACAAGCCCAGACATGCTTTTATGGAGAATTGTGAATAAACACACTTATCAAGATAAGGAAACCACACATACAGTCACGTATGTGTGCGCGCGCACATGCACACGACAGGCCTCTTCTAGTTTCCATCTACAAAATTTTCCTTACAAGGTGTTGGTCAACCCATGGCTATAATAGGAGACACCACCAAACGTTTATACACTGGGAATGAACCAAAGACCACATGGTTCCGAAGTGAATTTCTTAACCACATGGCCATGCCTGCACCTATACCTCATGGCTGCAATTCAAATACCAGGCACATGACTCAGTGGTTAGAGCATCAGGCTTACAATCGTGGGGTTGTGAGTTTGATTCCCGGAGCAGGCTGGGTGTTGTGTTCTTGAGCAAGACACTTTATTTCACGTTGCTCCAGTTCACTCATCTGTAGAAATGAGTTGCAACATCACTGTGCCAAGCTGTATCGGGCTTTGCCTTCCCCTTGGACAACATTGGTGATGTGGAGAGGGGAGACTGGTATGCAAGGGCAACTGCTGATCTTCCACAAACAAACTTGTGCCTTGAGGGAACTTTCTGAGTGCCATCACATGGTCATTCGTGACTGAAGGGGGTCTTTACCCTGTCCTCTCTAGGGTTAGTGCTGTGATAAAACACACTTAGGGCACACCGTAAAATGGTTCATACAAGGAAGAGTATTCAGCCATAAAATAAACCAAAAATGAAACGTTAGCAAGATGTGGTTCTCTGACCCATCTAGAAGCACAATAATAACCTGTCCGACCCTTACCAACAGGGACAGTGGACATAAAATAATAATGATTATATCTGGTGTACTCGATTGAATCAACATTAAATTAGAATAGCAATCTACTATATATCATATGTAATCTATATAGACCATTAACATGAAGGATACAGTGATTTTGTCAGAAATAAAACCAGTTATAGATGTGCTGTATTAAAAGCAATAAATATTGGAGGGAGATGAAAAATCTCTTATAGACATGCTGCAGATTTTACCTTGAATGAAAACCACAGTACCTTGCTTGCCAATGGGGTATATACAATAAGTATGATACACAGATGGCTATTTTAATTCAATACGGCTTCAATTGCGTACATTGGATTTTTTATTCAGTCTGGAGTTATTTGCAATATCAGTGAATGTATTATTCACTGTTTCCCAATATATTGGAGGTGACATATTTTTGTTAAGGCAAGTGGCTGCAAGTACATGTCACTGACAAGGCCCAAGAAGGTTGAAATGCATCTGGTGCTGTCACTAGCTGCTGCTACAATAATTCTTTGTTTCTCTTTGAGATATATATATATATAGTTTTTAACACGATATGTCTATAAGAGATTTTATCTCAGATGTTAAGTGCAATATCTTGCCTGTCAACAGTGTATACACATTAAGTATGATTACACATATATTACACATCCGTCCAACCCATGCTTGCATGGAAAAACGGACGTTAAAGGATGATGATGATGATGATATATGTACATGCAGATTTGCTTCCACTAACTCAGTGCAAATTGTTTTGCTGAACTACAACTCCCAACATTATGAAGGATCTCCGAGCCCCCAAAACAGCTGTTGATCTTGTAACACCTCCCCTCTAAGTTTTTGAGTATATGTAATCTGAGTAAGTTTGCTTTACCAATATATGTGTATATACAGGGTGATTGAAAAGTAACTCTTTGTACCTCACTATGCTGCAAGATGAAATCTGGTCAGTTATCAGTACTTGGGAGAATATTGAAGATTTGATTTTCATGCAAGATAGCACTCCTCCCCATTTTGCTATTGTTGTTCGTGAATGGCTGAATGCCCACTTCCCTGGGAGATGGATGGGATGTCGTGGTCTGCATGAGTGGCCAGCCAGAAACCCTGACTTAACACCTTGTGACATTTTTCTTTGGGGTTGGTTAAAGGAGCAAGTCTACTCTCCCAAACCAACAACATTGGAAGAACTTGAAGGGTGAATACGAGAAGTTATGTCTTCCATTCCACAAGAGTTCCTGGTGAAATCAGTTGATGCGGTTCCCGGGCGGCTTGAGAAGCTGGTGGCGAATGCTGATGCCCATATTGAATTTGAAATAAATCTCCATGCTATACGCTTTCTTCTTATATTCATTTCTTGTAAAATTTATGATTAAGAAATAAATTATAAGAATTTTAAAATAGGGAGTTACTTTCAATTCACTCTGTATATCCCAGCATCCCAGATAAAACTTCTTTATACTTGTCAAAAATAGTTACCATAAGGCGCAATTACTATAGGCGCAGGCGTAGCTGTGTGGTAAGAAGCTTGCTTCCCAGCCACATGGTTCCGGGTTCAGTCTTACTGTGTATCACCTTGAACAAATATCTTCTAATATAGCCCCGGGTCGACAAAGCCTTGTGAGTAGATTTGGTACAAAAACTATCAGAAGCCAATCGTATATATATATATATACCTATGGTTGTGTCTTTGCCACCCTCTCCTTCAGTACTTGGCAACCAGTTTCAGTTTGTTTATGTCCCCGTAACTTAGTGCTTCGGCAAAAAGAGATCGATAGGATAGGTACCAGGCTTTAAAAAAAATAAGTGCTGGGGTCGATGTTTTTCGACTAAATCTTTGAACGTGGTGCCCAGCATGGCCGCAGTCCAATGACTGAAACAAGTACAAAGGTAAAAGATAAGAAACTGAGTCCAAAATTCGATAAACGTCAGCATAAAATAAATATAAACATTCCAGCATACAATAGTTCTATGTTGCACAGATTATCAGCAACTTACAGAATGTCCTGTGAGGCGCAAGGTGCATTCAATCAGAAAGATCGTTTTGAAGATAGAGAACTACTGCAATATGATCTATGAATCGATGATCTGATCAATAAGTTGTGAAACCAGGTATAAATGGACTTGGACGTTTTGATTTTTTCTAACCAAAGACGTATTTCTGTTAAAACAATTGCTATTATATGTTGCGTGCTGTGTCCCACGATGAGCCATTAATTCCTTGTTGGAGTTGTAGGGATATTGCTCGGACATACGCAGGGCCGGATTAAGACTCATAGAAGCCCTAAGCGCTTACAAGATTTTAGTGCTCCTATATAAATATATGTATGTAATTCAAAATATAAACAATAATAAACCATAAAATGAATTTTTATTTTTCAAAATGAAACAAAAGTAACAGTAAGATGGAATATAATGTTTATTTTTGTATACTACCACTTTATATTTGAAAAAAGTTTCTACGTTTTTTAATTGCAAAGTCTTTCATCAGATCCTCACTATGACACCATGAACACTTCGAAATTATATTTCCGATCATATAAACCACTTCAAATATTATTTTGGCAAGTTTAAAGTGATTTCTTTTGTGCCGTAAACCATATAGCATTTCGGTGGTGTCTCCTTCCTTCGATGCCTTAAGCATGTGTTTATGTTGCTTAATGGTTAACCTCGTGTGTTGGGCATTTATAGACCGGTTAAACCGAATTCTCTCTAGATCTGGCCACAACCAATGTTTACCAGAAAGAGAGACAGACAAATAAAAACAAAAGCACAAGGTTCATAATTTATATGTTGACTCAGAAAAGATGAAAAGCAATGTTGATCGCGGTGAGATTTAAACTCAGAGCTCAGAGATCAGAAACGATTACCACATAACAATCTATCCGATGCTCTGATGCTCCTAGATGAAATTTTGTATCAGTTCCTTTGACTGGAGAGTCATTGGGTATTCCAAAGAATTAAGGACGTGGATATGGTATATTTGATGCAATGTATTGTTAAATTAGCAGAATAGTTAATATTTGTATCTGTAAGTGTTACAGGTATTTGTATGTTCAATAATTACTGTAACTGTCTTTCAAGCCAGATCGAGCCGTCGTATGATGGTTAGTGTTTCACACAGGACCATCTTGCCGTTTTTGAAGTATCATATTATATATTCCCCAATGTGCCCTTCTATTCTTCAAGACGGTAGGATGCTATCTATTGCTAGCAGGTACATCAACCATTGCAGTGTTTCTAAAAGGATTGTGATTAAGTTATGTACCTTTACGTCCTTGTTTTTGAGAAATGATTGTGTGTCTGGTTTGTCTGTATACTATTATAGAGGAAAACTGAAGAGTAATCTGACCTTAGGTTTTATATAATTTGTTTGATTGTTATCTATTGAAAATATGTTAACTGGCGCCTATCTTCTGAATGTATTTGTCAGGGTTTTGTTTTACATCATTTAACCTTTCCTTAGAAGTAGCTGAGTAAATAAACATTCTTCGTTGAGACAAATATTGGCAGTGTGTACTTGCAGTGGGTAAGGTTTCCTTGTTATTTACGTGGTGGCAGCAGACTTGTGAGGCTTTTATTGTTATAATTCTAGGTTTCTTGTCAGAGAGTTTTGTTTATTAATTTTGCTTTTCCATCTTCTGAATTATTTTTATTTGTGTGCCCAATGGTGTATTTTATTACAACGCAACACCATTATGACAGAGCGTATAGGAAATGAGCCAGTAAACTGGGTGGCTGGATCAGTTATAGCGAGATATGACAACGGCTTCTGAATCAAAGTCAAATTATGGTAGTCATAGATGGTTTTGATCGTCACTTGAAGACATGCTGAGAAAATGTTTACGACTGTTTCAGTGTATGTTTTTGAACAGATAATAAACTCGTTATACTTCAATAAGTTTTTGTTTTGTTTATTTACTTTCACGATCTCTATTGCAGCTTAGAAGTTAAATTGAGACATAGATATTATATGGTGAACTGTCTCATATAATTTTCAGTAAAGTCAATGTTTTAGCCGTCTGTAGTCCGTCTGTTTTCTTTTGTTTTATTTTTGCAGACGCATTGAACATTTCTACAAGTACACACTAGCCACATTGTGCCAGTTAACAAATAAATATGGTACCGTAGTGTCCTTGTTCAGTAATGAATGTACAACCACCGAGTCTTATGTGTATTTAATGAAGTTATTTTTGTGCTGTTTCTCTGTTAGGTAATACGAGTTATTAGTTTTTTTAAAAAATGTTATTAAATTTGTAGCAACATCAAAGAGACAATTTCTGCATTCATTATGCAAATGTCGGAGGAAAATTGTATGTGTTTCTGTGCATGAAATATTGAATATTTAGAGTTCAGACTATTATGTACTCACAGGAAAAAGAGTCTCTATCTGACGGATTAGCTTCCTTCAGTAGTTCACTTGGAAAAAAATATCACTTACATATACACACTGACGAAATCAAGCCCACACTGCCAGATAAACACAGAGAGATACATACAATTTTTGAGGATAAATATAATCTTATACTCTTACCTAAATATTTCATGTACTCGATTTTACAGTACACTATACTTGAAATTGAGTCGATAGTAATAATAATAATTCTTTCTATACTGAGCACAAGGCCTGAAATTTTCGGGTATGGGGATTCAAATGACGCCAGTTCTCAACTGGTACTTATTTTATCGATCCCGAGGGGATGAAAGGCAAAGTCGCTCTCGGCGGCATTTGAACTCAGAACGTAAAGTCGGAATAAATGTCGCTAAGCATTTTCCCCGGCGCGCTAACGATTATTTCAGCTCGCCGAATAATAATAATAATAATAATAATAATAATAATAATAATAATAATAATAATAATAATGTTTTCTTTTATTTGCCACCAGGGTGAAGGATAAGGGAGACAATACAAAAACAGACATAAAGTGTGGGGGTTTACATACAATGGAATGAAAAAAAATATACACGGTATACAATAAGAGAAGGAAAGTATACATAGTATACATAGTTAGGAAGACAAAAAAGGGATGATAGTGATGTGGTCTTCCTGATACAGGAGGACCTCGAGGGATAATCAACGTACCCAACCGTCCAAGATCTCCCTGAATACTAAAGACAAGCAATTCATTTCCTCCGACTCACAGGTCTCCACTTAAAGCTGTACCATCTATTCTTGCCATTTTTGCAACTTTCATCCACGTTTTCATAAATTCACTTGAGAACAGCACCTCCCTTTCGACCCTCACTTTCCTTTTCAAGCGAAACTTGAAAACGTCGTTCAGCGCTCAACCAAAGAGGAATATCAACCTCTTTCGCCACAGCCACCAGGCAAAGGAAAACTGTCTTGCCTGCTCGATTAAAGGGGGGCGGCGGGGCAATCATCACTATGGACTTGGCCGACAGATGGATCCGTCCCGCACGTGACAGCAGCTGTTCGACATAACTCCACAAGGCAGCAATGCCCGGACACTGAAAGAGTTCATGCAGACCGGTTTCGTCGCTCTGCGCGCATTTCGGACAAGCCCGTCTGACAGCACATCAGCTCCTTTAGAGTTTATTCCGAACCGGTAGTGCCTTCCGGTAGCACTGCCAGGCCAAGGACATCTGGAAATTATCCATAGTAGTCACCGACCGGAAATTCCTCGGTGACAGACTAGCAAGTTCGTTTTTGTAGATGTCCATGGCCTCCCCTACGACGTTGACGCACTTATCCGCTACTAATCCTCTACATGTCGCTAAAGTGGAACATCCACCGATCCTATTGCCCGACTTGTAGAGAACAGTGATCTAGATGTCATGCACACAGACTCGGTCTATTCTTAACCCAGGATTGCAGCTTCGTCAAAGAGAGGAGCTGCGTAAAGACGAGCCTCACAAACAGAGCCCACACAGGTTCATCGTCTAAAAATTGTTGCAAGTGGCGCAACCTGAGCCCATGTCTGCGCATCAGAAGCTACGGTATGATCGCCTGACCATTGAAACTCGTCCGTTCCACAAGAAAATAAACGAGAGACGCTCCAACTTAATCAAGCGGTAACTGGGGCAAGGCACGACGGCCAGGCGATAAATGATGACGGAGGCGATGTCGGCATTCACCAGCTCTGCTCGAACTATTAGGTACAGCTTCCACACAGCCCATTTCTGAGTAAGACTGGCTACTCTATTCGTCACCTCGTCCCAGTTCTTATCCACCTGGAGGTCAGGACCAAACCAGGCCCCGAGCAGTTTAACTGGTCCGTCAGTCCATCGTCCAAAGAAGTCATCCGACGGCATCGACCTGCCTCTCCAGATGCCCAGTTGCAAGCCCAGCGTACCGTCTCCACTTCGGAGGCGTCCGACACCATGACAGTAACGTCGTCCGCGTATGCCGACGCAGCCCTCCCGTGTCCTTGTTCGAAAGAGATGACCCTCAACTGTTCCACCTTCCGCAGCAGTGGCTCGGGAGCCAGCACATACAGAAGAGATGACAGTGGGAAGCCCTGACAGACCGAGCGTGTGATGCTAAACAGTTCCGAAAGGTGGCCGTTTATTTTGACCACCGAGCAGGTGTCACTGTGCATTGCAGCTATCCAGCCTCTGAAAACGGGTCCGGAACCGGCCGCTTTCAGGACGGCTTCCAAGTATCGATGGTCGACCCTATCGAATGCTTTCGACTGATCCAAATTGATCAGGGCTCCAGCGAAGCCAGCTTTAGTCCCCGCCCTTGCTATGGTGTATCGCATAAGGTGGAAGTTGTCGTGGATAGACCTGTTCGAGATTGCGCACGTTTATGCCAACCCGACCAGACTACCAGCGACAGGCGCCAATCTTTTCGCTAGCACCCTGGCCAAAATCTTAAACTCTATGTTTAGCAGAGTTATGGACCGAAAATACCCTAGTACGTCCTCATTGTTAGCGTCCTTCCTCAACAGCGTCACCACACCCCGGCTAACATCACTAGGAATTCTCCCGTTCTGCTGCCAGTTACGGTAGATGTCTGCCAAGAGGCCTCCAAACAGATCTGGCATGAACACATAGAATTCACAGGGCAGATCACCCAAACTGAGCGATTTGAAATTTGTGCAATCGCTCATCACCTCCCGTATGTCAGTGGCTGTTATCGGCTTTTCGCAGAACCTCGCGTCCGCTGCCGAGAGCTGCGGCAAGCTGTCCAAGTACGAACTAAAGTCCGCTACCGTCGTCGACCTATCACCCTCCCCCAAAGGTTGCGCGAAGTGCACACATCTGCTCGGAACCGAGTAGCACTCGCTCATCCCGATCCGTCAAAGACCCGATCGTGGTTTTGTTGCCACGTCGCGTTTCCACCGTTCGGCTTTAGTTTCCTCGTGTTTTAGTGCACGGCCTTAGCTCTGACAACGCAGCTTTCGTGTTTCGCCTTAAAGAAATGGTCAAGGGCCATTCTTGCTGCTAAAACATCAGTCGTGATGCCTTTACTAATCGACTCTTCTAGTTTGTTAACTAGCTTTAATCTATTTCTTTATATTGCTAACTCTTTGCTAAAGACTATCGATTCTACTCTAATCGCGCTCTTCAGGGCGATCCACCACCGGTTGTTGACGATTGTCCCGGTCAACTGCCGCTTAACTAGCTCACTAATCCGGTCCCTGTAGTCTTTGCGTGCCGGAAAGGAGGCGTTCAATTTTCAGTAACCGGGTCCCTGTCTACGGGTCCTATCTAAATCGACTGTGCAGATCAGAAATTTGTGGTCTGTGTAGCCAACCAATTTGAATTCTGGACAACCTACGCTATCCTTATCCGCTGACTTAACAAATACTCTATCTAGATACGATCTGGATGACCCTTTGTGGTTGCACCGTGTCCACACTGGTACATCAGGGAAATCTAGTCGATACCCGATAGACCACAAGATGAGAATATCTCGTAGTCTTCGAAAATGGATGTTAGAGCATGCTTCCCGACTATCCTCGTCTCGCTAATCGCGGTCATATCTAAATCAAGGGACCTGAGATCGTTGAGCAGGTGACCCTGCTTCCAAACCGAACCCAGGATCCGAACATTTACACAGCCCAATCCAAGTGTAGCCATTTAGATTAGAGAAAATGAAACGGAGTTATTTCTGTACCTTGGTCTTCAGGAATAACTGTTGAAGCAGTCTTGTTTTTGGCCGAGGGAGCAGTGGGGAAGGTTTTTTTTTAATAGGGTGTGTAATTGAACAGAAGTGTTACCACCGCGATCCAGACAATGCTAACAAAACAGTTATACTAAAATAATTGACTGAACAGGCTACAACCAGCCGAAACGCTTGATTAAATACTCAAAACTTACGGAGCTCCAGCATTGAACGTCTTCCGATAATAATAATAATAATAATAATCCTGTCTATACTGGACACAAGTTGAGAATTTTCGGGGATAGGGATAGTCGATTCAATCGACCCCAGTACTTAACTGGTACTTATTTTATCGACCCTGAAAGGATGAAAGGCAAAGTCGACTCTGGCAGCAAAGTCGACCCCAGCGGCAAAGTCGACCCCAGTGGAAAAGTCGACCCCGGCGGAAAAGTCGACCCCGGCGGCAAAGTCGACCCTGGCGGGAAAGTCGACTCTGGCAGCAATAATAATAATAATGAGGAGTAGGAGGAGGATGAACCTACATCGATGTAGCTAGACCAGGATATTGTGAAAACAGAGGACGAGAAAGTCAGGAAGCACTAAGACCTAGCACTGGAAGTGAAACAACATCTATAGAGCCTCCAAAGTGAATGCAGTACCTATTGTGATTGGTGCATTTGGGACCATCTCAAAGAAAGTAATATTCTGGCAGGAAAAGTTGTAAATATCAAACTTCATAGGAAATATTTAGTTGGCAGCAGTACTTGGAACAGCTCAAGTGCTGAGAAAAGTGTTGTGTCTTTAAGCAGCGGGATGGAGCTAAGATGTGACATAGATAACTCAGGAGAAGTTAGGATGATAATAATAATAATAATAACTAGCAGTGAATCCCAGCGTTGCTCATGATTGGAATGAAAAATCCAAAAGAGCAGAAGTGAGAGGATGAGTTAGTTTTTCTCATCCAGAGGCCACAATAGACAAAAACTCAAAACTTTTATGATTCCACAATAATGATGGGAGCATGACACACGAATGTTCCAAATTTCAAGAAAATCGGTTGAAAATTGTAGAAGTTATGACGACACAGATATTTTGAACCTGGATTTTTCTCGCCCAGAGGGCACACTAAACAAGCCGTTATGAGTGCACAATAATGTCGGAATCATAATGCATGTTTGTTCCAAATTTGAAGAAAATCGGATGCAAAATGTACAAGGTATTGACTAATATGCTTTTTTTGAGCAGGTTTTTCTCATCTAGGGGTGCAGTAAATAAAAATTGAAAAATGTTATTAGTCCATGTTAATTTCGGGAACATAACGCATGTGTGTTCCAAATTTGAAGAAAATTGGTTACAAATTGTAGAAGTTACGCAGGTACGAACACACACACACACATCCTAATGTTGTGCCTGTAATAATAGATGCATTGGGAACTGTGAGTAAAGATATAGACAAATGGTTGAAGGAGATTGGAATAGAATGTCCCGTTGAGCTTCTACCAAAAGTTTGCCTCTTAGGGACAGGAAAGATTATCAGGAGGGTTCTAAGCACTTGAAAGACTATTGAAAGCTTGTGGATACCTAAGGTTGCAGGTAGTAACCCGCTTCCTATAAAAATCCTACCAGGAATAAGACCAAACATGAGTCAAACCAATATTGATAATTATCTTTTGTATTATAGGCACAAGGCCTGTAATTTTGGGGGAGGGATTAAGTCGATTGTATCGCCCGTAGTACTCAACTGGTATTAATTTTTATCAACTCCGAAAGGAGGAAAGGCATAGTCGACCTCGGCGGAATTTGAACTCAGAACATAAAGACATCGGTCTTCACGACGAATGGGATGAAATGTAAAGTTGATACCTGAAAGGATGAAAGAAGTCAATTTGGCCTTTCATACATCTGGGGTCGCTAAATTAAGGTACCAGTCAAGCATTGGGGTTGATGGTATCGACTAATCTCCTCTCCTTAAAAATTGCACACATTGTTCCAAAATTTGAAAGAGCAAAAACAACAATAATAATGTATGCTGCCATGTTAGCTAGAATGGTTTAAAGAGATACAATAAACTTCAAACAATGTTGAACCGGAGGCTAACATAGACATGTGGATAAGGCTAGACATTATAGACGAATGGAGATGTGGAAGACGGTATACAAAATACAATTGATTGATTTAAAATTTGATCACGTATTACTAGATATTTCGGACAATTAAGTAATGGTTAAATGAAATGCAAGGATGACAAAACGAACATTGTATGTAACATTTAGGGATGCTGGAAGAATTTGGAACGTGCTGTAGTTTGAGCAGTTACTCGAAGAAGTCTTTCTGAGGTAATATACTGTTGATCATAACGTTTAATATAAAACAAAATATGTACTAGCTTAAACGTATCTTCACTTACCTTACAAACAGCTGTTATTTCAGTTGCATAAGGCTGCATCCCCACAATAAAGATAATATTAGTGACCGCTAAAGAACTGCACAAGTTTACCAAAATTTTTGTAATCATTAGTTTTCTTAGATTTCTGAGATAATGAAAACAAAGAATAAATATTATTTCATTTATTGAAGCATAAATCTCTCAAAAGTTACTCAATGCATGGAAATAACCACAACTGTGATCTATATGTATCTATGTGTATATACGTGATGGCTGTCCACACCTAACCAAGAAACATTATCACTTACCACTAAGAACACTGTGCACTCATACAAATTTACACTTTACACTTGTGGCTTCGCTGGTGACTAATAATCCCGGTTCTTGTTAGACTTTCACCTCCGCAGATACTTCAGATGAAACTTTCCTCATTCACTTCGCTGGTGGTGTGTTTTCGAGCCGATGGCTTAAATGCAGCATGCAAAATGCGTGTTTCTTCAAAGATACCCACACTTTCCTATATCGCGAATATAATACCTTCCCACAATGCTAAAATACTGAGGCAAGACGAAGAGAAGGCAACCACTAATCCCAACCACATGAGGCCTAGGAACCCCACCTCATCTCCACACCCGAAGACCCCCGGCACCAATAACCCACCAACCACTATCCGAGATCCACATAGCAACCACCTCCACTCCACGGTTACAGGGACCTGTAGCCGACCCCTTATCGAAGTAGTAAATTCCAACAACCCATGCTTAAATCCAGTAGATCCTACTACTACAAACGACACCCTCTCTCTCCACCCTACGACTCCAGGTACCTCCAAACCGCAACAGACCCACCGAGATCAATGTAGCCAACAACCCAGCTCCACTATTCCAGGCACAACATACCCACCTTCTCACCCTAGCCACAAGGTACATATTGGGATAGTTAAACTTGACAAAAACAACAATGAGAAGGCGTCACACAGCACTCGTTCTCGGAATTCCTGTGACCCACCCAACACCGGCTCCATCCCCCATACCGATGACATACCCTCTCATAACTCCTCTCCATATAACTGCAACTAATTAGATTAACCTTCATGTAAACTCGCCAACCGCAGCAATGTGAAAAATGTAGTTTACCTATGTTCCATCTCCACACACATTAATACCTTTTACTATATAGGCAGTTGCTCTACTCCCATAAAATCCAGTATATCCAACCACGAGCAATCTTTGAAGAATAAGGATAAGCAGCTTTCTACCACCTTAAGTCGGCTCATCTGGTCCTTGAAAAATACAGACACAAATGTTTGCATCAAATGGGAGATCATAGCCAAGGCAAAACCGTACACTACAGGGGACCGTAAGGGTAAACTTTGTCTGGAAGAATTACTGGAAATAATATTCCCGCATCTTCCTTTACTGAACAATAGATTGGAGGCGTCTCTGTCATGCAAACCTGAATCGAAACTTCTTTTTCGCAAATATAGTTAGCCACCAGCACTCTTCCTTTCCTATCAATGTACTGCCCCCTATAATTTTCTACCCTTTCATTGCCCCATAATTAACGTTCAACTCGCCCCATAGGCGCTACTTCACCTTAGAAAATAGCATAATTCTTCCCAGGCACTCCATCCCCTACGACAAACTTCTGTTTTAGATGCTATCCTCTATATACAAGACCTATCGGACAGGAATATCTCTCTCCCTCTATATATATATATATATATATATATATATATATAGTTTTTTTTTCTTCTCTCTAGAATGATCAGCTCACTTCCCTTCACAACTAATTCACGAGGGCATGTAGTTACGTAGCCATCCCGCGATTCTTCTGTTTAATATAATTGTCTTCCCCTACCGGTACGATGCCATTCAATTTACAAGCTGTCCTCCAGAAACGCATATCAATCTGGGAGCCCCTTCCCTCTGCATACGCATCTCACTTCCGCTCGTGAATCGAATCTTGTTTACGTTTCTATATATCATCACGTGACGCTCAGGCCGCACTTCCGCCAGCGCGGGTTAGCGTGTTTACATTTACATATACATTTGTGTGTTCGACAAGGGTTAAACAAGTAGTATTTATTCTTCCTTTTTCATTCATTTTTTCATGGTGTATTATGTTGGTACATTTCAATCTATTTTATTAAAATATTTCTTATGTAGAATTGCTTAACATGAGATATACACAAATGATTTCCAAATATAGTAGATTTGATATGATTTTGTATTCAAGCTTTCGTGTGTGGAGATTTTCTGGAACAGAATGAGATCCAAACATTAATTTTAGTGTATTGTTCTTTATGGTAGTTCTGCTTTTAATCACGTGATCTTGTATTTATAGATATTTTGTTTTTACTACTTTGATGCCATTGTTAATTTGGATATTTTGTTTCAATTATTCCAGCCTGCATACTAAATATTGCTTGAGTCTGCTGGTAGGCTTCATGGCCAGTATGTTATTTGGATTGACACCGACAAACCTTTACACGTGTGAAGCAGATGATTGTATATCCTCTCTGGTGTTATTTCTCATATATCGGTTGGTTTAATTTTAACCTTTGGGGAGTTTTCCGTAATGCTTGTCACAATCCATATTGCAGAGGTCGCTAATAACAAAAGCTTCTTTCTA